>JAYXIM010015714.1:0-51056 GCA_037575425.1 Anastrepha fraterculus | reverse complement strand
ACACGAGACTTTTTTTGAGCGATTGACAAATTGTGTGGGATCCAACGCGAACAAATTTTTTTGACAGTCAAATGCTTATGCAATATTGAATATATACTGGTCCCACTAATGCCTAAGATTGTCTCAATCTCACGATAGGTCACATGACGATCTTGCAATATCAGTTCGCGCACAGCATCAATGGTTTTCGGAACAACAACTGATTTTGGACGACCTTCACGAAATTCGTCGTGGAGTGAACTACGACCACGATTGAATTCATCATACCATCGATAAACACTGGTCCTTGATGGAGCTTCATCGCCAAAAAATGAATTAAGTTCATCCATGCAATGTTGCTGAGTTAATCCACGTATCCAAATAATCGCACGAAAATGTTCACGATTTAATTCCATTTTTGGACCGACATGAATCTTTTAAGTTACTGTAAACAGCACAAATAGCGCTAGTATTTAAAAACGTTCTGAGTACGTAAAAGCCAAAAAATGTCAAACTTTGCGATACAGCTGTCAGTTGCCAGATTGCAACACCAGGGTTGCCAAATCCCGAAATATAAAAGGCACCCCTCGTATTTGTTCGTATTCCAAGCGCCGTGAATGGTCTGTCGGCAATATTTTGTATGTCAATTGCACTTTAGACGGAAACAAATTTAAATCTTCCTTCAAAATGCGCCGCATTGTGGTTTCGCTGACGTCAAAATGCTGAGCGCCACGACGATACGACACGGTTGGCTCCTGGGCAACACTCTCCCTCATTGCTTCAGCAGGTTCATTGGAACGTCTTGGTGGTTGATAAACGGCAAAAAATTCGACACCAAATGACGAATAGTATTGTCAGACGGTGCCTGTTTGATGCGATACTTTTTGCGATATACGCGTTTAGTTAGAATATTTCACTATTTCAGCGCGTTGTTTCGGTGTAAAGCGATCCATAGTTGAAATCGTACCAAATTGAGGTATAGAAAACATGTATTTTGAAGTCGATCGGTTGGTAAATGATAAAGTTATTCAGCGTTTACATACGGACATAAAAGATGGAGCACCCTGTATATATTTAAAAATTCTTTTACATGAAAGTATGTACAAAACTATGAGCTGCAATTACTCAATAAGCCGAGTAGTCTTCATCGTTGTCGAGTATAGCCTGGCATCTTCTACATCCTTTGAACCAACTTTTCTGCGTAGCTCGTCGAAAAAAGGGGCTAGATTTTGCGAACTTGACGCACGAGTTGCCTTAAATCATGGAATGGCCTTCCAGCAGTTTCCCACGCATTTTCAATACGGTTGGTGTCTGGGGGTTGAGAAGGCCGGTCCAATACTGTGATGCCATTTTATTGGTTTTTTGTTTATCAATGTGTTTTTCTGAGAGCAGTGGTTTTGATGATGTGGGACGGTGGGATATGTTCGTCTCCTTCAATCGATGTTCGATGATGTTGATACCCACATCTATTCCCTTTTTAGCAAGAACTGATTGTGCTTGGCATAATCACAAAGTAGAGTCCCGCTTAAAGAGTTGGACGATCACTTTATCCTGCTTTTTTATCGTCACTCGCCTTAAGCCGCGCTCGAAAAAGTCATCAACATTTTTCTACACTTCCTACCGCTGATTCGACACCACAGCAAACTTTTTTGATTTTTCAATTACTTTTTTAGTCACCTCAAAAGATAATTTCGACCCTTTCGAATTCGTGCATAAAAAACCGCCCCAAAATGCTTCCCGTACTCAATGATCAACTGATAAGTAGGTGTACATTCCAAAATTATAGGTACCAATACTCGAGTATACTTTCACTTGCTGGTTATTGCAGCGGATTCCAAACCGAATTCTTGGTAATCTCAGAAGGCTTATAGCGCCAAATAAATGCGAAGTCACGGTTACAGAGATCGTCATTTACTCCGATAGTCAGGGAGCTCTGAAATCACCCCAATCATGTAAGCATTGGTCTAAGACAGTAGAAATGTATTAAAAATTATTAAAAATACCTGCACAGTATTTTTCCATTAATCTACTCTAAGTGCCAGGACATAATAGCATTAAAGGTAGAGCAGATGAGTTTGCTAAATTGGGCTCCTTGCTCCAAATCAGTCAGGACAAGGTCGGCATACACATGCCCTTGGCAACACGTAGACATTTAATAGACTGGCACACTATTAGGTAGCTAAGGGAAATGGTTGAAGTGCCAGTCTGACACTCCTCAAGTAGCACTGAAGCACCGCTTTGATACTATTATGAGACCTTCAACAGCCAGATAGCTACCAGAGCAATTGATTTAACGGAGAAGGCTGATGGGATTTAGGTGGGCGCACTGTCTCAGGCTGTCGAAGAATAGAGCGCCCAGTAACCTTAATCGTCTAGCTACCAAACCCGGACATTTACAGAGAAAGTACTCAACTGTCTTCTTCTCCAAAAGGTCCCCACGGCCTCTGCAACGGGAGGTAAATGGTAATCCTAGGTTTTCCGCGTGTGTGCCGATCGTCCAGTAACCGGTAAACACAGCTACGAGTTTGAAAATTGAATGGCGAGGAGCCCAACGGACTCTCAAAGTCCTCCGTATATTGTATTGGGGCCGAAGGGTTTTCAAAGAAGAAATGGAGCTCCGTCTGATCTGCGCTTTCCTAATAAATAATTTGTGTAGTTCCCCTTTAACAACTGTCAGGGGGATGCCGATGACCGGTTAGGAGGTCTCTGAGGCCAATTCAGTCACCTTTCTGGCAAGCTCATCAGCAATTTCATTTTTCTCTATGTTCCTATGTCCTGGAAGCCAGATCAGAGAAATGTTACCTGCACACCCTAGAGACTTGATCTCCTTCTTACAGGAGCTTACTAATTTCGTTCTGCACCATGGTGTCGTCAGCGCCTTGATCCCGGCTTGACTATGGCAGAAAATGTTAATATCTCCCTCGCTCCCAATTTCCTAAGCATTTGGCATGCCCGCAGGATCGCAAAGACTTCTACTTGAAAAACACTAGCAGTATTCGGGAGTTTAAACGAGATAAAAAAACAAACTGATTTAGAGAAAACCATCCATCTTGGAACCGTCAGTGAAGACGGAGGTGCAAGCTTCGCTGCAGATTTTTCCCTCGATCCAATCTTGCCTATTTGGAAAGATTGCCCTAGCACGACCCTCAAACTGTAGTGTTGTCGAAGCTCGGAGAAATGTGGTGTTAACCGCCTGAAATTCTGCCATGTCCCTTGAGAAATTACTTCTAGAGGCCAACCTCCTTTAATAGAAATAACGTAAAAATCGATTGGAAAAAAACGACATTCAGTGCAGCACTGAGGCAAGTTTTACATAATCCGGTGATGCCAATGCATGCAGTCCTTTGCACCTTCCCTAGTTTAGTGATATTATAGCCCTTCCGAAGAGCTTCCCACCAAACCAGGCACACCATTACTGTCGCAAATTCCAACTGAAAACAGTTAAACACCTGCCCTATCAGAAGACAAACATCTCCCGAATGGAGAGTCAACTTGTCGCACTAAGACTCTACTTTTCTGTAAAAAAAAGTACTGGGAATTGTTCAATAAAACGCAAAATAATTGTCTAATTATCAAAATTTGTTTTCTCGCCTTGAAAATAGGCTCCATTCGAAGCAATACACAGAGGTATGCCAACGATTAGTCCAGTCATTAAAGCACCTTTTAAATGCGTTTGAAGAAATTTTCTTCAGCTCCTTCAGGGAATTCTCCCTAACGTCCTCTATCGACTCAAAGCGACGTCCGCAGAGTGGCAATTTAAGTTGTGGAAAAAGGAAAAAGTTACAGGGAGCGAAATCCGGTGAATACGAGGGTTATTCTATGATATTTGTCGAGTTTTTGGCCAAAAAAGTGTTCCCAATATGCACCTTGTAAGACGGTGCGTTGCCATGATGCCAGATCCATGAGTTTTCTTTCCACAAATTGGGCCGTTCCCTACGCAAATCCACTCTCAAACGTCGCATAACTTCCAAATAATATTCTTTATTTACCGTAGATGCGAACTCCCAGTACACAACACCGAGATAATCAAAGAAAACTAGTAGCCTGACTTTCATTTTTGACCGGCTTTGACGAGGCCTTTTGGGTTTCGGCTCATGTGGATAGCGCCATTCAGCCGCCAGTTGAATGGTTTGCATGTCAAACTCATATAGCCACGTCTCCTCACCTGTTATGATGAGCTGGATAAACGTTGGATCCGAGTTGCAGAAAAACTAATTTTAGTAAAAAAGTTATTTATCTCTAGATCTCTTCTCCAATTACTCAGCGGCCCATTCCGCTTTAAGGCTGAGAGCGAGCTCAAAGTGGAAAATTGTCACACATGGACATTCAACCATCTTAGACTTCTATACGGATATGCCCGAGGTAAGGTAAGCCTATCGTAAAAGGCGACTAAAATCTAAGTCCACCAGTGCCTGAGCAGTATGGGAGCGCAACTGGCAATGTCTTCGGGTACGATGTCTCACCGAAGAACATAACTCGGTATCACGGGGAACAGGAGCCCTCAGAGTTCGCTGTGACTTGTTCTTTGGGAACGGCCCTTCGGGGAGGTTTTCGTGGTGGCTGTGGTTAAGACCTATAGCGCGGGTAGGCGTTAGGCCGATGTGGAGTTGCATTGCAACCGGGTGCCGGGACCCATAGAACAGCAGAGGTATGGGTAGGCCTCGAGCCCTACCAAGGCGGTTAGTGTGTCCATACCACACTGCCAATTGGTACCTAAGTAATGTGGGTTCTGATCAATAATTAAATAGATCCGTGTACCTTTGGGTACCGTGGGTTTGAGCTGTCGCCAGCAGGTTCTCACGTAAAAAACAGAGGACGATACCCTTTGATTATGATTATCATTCTCCCATTCTCTGCTTCCAAAGGCACTTCGTAGTGAAAATCTCTTCTAGACTGGAATGGCTTGAGGAAGATCCATCACCCAACACACCCGTCAAGTTCTACACGGGCGGATCTAAAATGAACACCGGTGTAGGATCACGGTTATATTGCGAAGAGCTTTTTATCTGTTTAAACTACCGCATCACTCTAGTGTTTTTCAAGCGGAAATAAAAGCTAATCATGAAGCCATAAGATGATTAGGGATAAACAGAATATCATCAATGGTTATCTGCATTCAATCAAAAAGCCAAGCTGCCCTACGGGCTGTGGATACATTCCAAATAACATTAAGGAGTGTCTAACATTGTCGCCAATATCTTAGTGAGATGGCTAAACAGTATCGTATTATCTTAAGCTGGGTTTCAGGCGACAAACCACAGAGATGTACGAAGGAACTGTAGGGCTGAACAACTTGCAAGAGAAGGTACCGATATGACAAATGAAAATAATTTGATGGAGGTAGCTATCGCAAGTTTTCCGCTTCTTGTTATGGACGCACTAATCAGCTCTGTAAATCAAATATGGATTAGTGCTGATAACTGTGAAATTACTAGACAAACATAGCCAAGGCTAAGTCTACGTCTATCTAAGAATATTATGGAATTGAGGAGACATCAATTGAGGACCTTAGTAGGGGACCTCATAGGAAATCACGCAAGGAGGTTAGGCGTTTACATGAATGAATGCACGCTAAACGCATCATTGGTAGCTACCAGTCTGGTTTTCAAAAGGGAAGATCACCGATTGACCACATTTTCCTACTAAGACAGATTTCAGAAAAGTCTCGCGAATACGACATGATGACATATTATCTTCTCATAGACTTCAAAGCAGCTTAAGACAAAAGAACCAGCTCTTCTTAGCGATGGCAAAATTCGGTGTTCCCGATAAAATAATACGTTTAACACGCTCTACCATGCAGAATGTAATGAACGTAGTAAGAGCTCAGAACAATTCGTCGCGAGAGGTCGCCACCTTGAACGGACTTCGGCAAGGGGATGGGCTCTCAAGTCTCCTCTTTAAAATGGCCTTTGAAAGGTTATCAGGGACTCTGCCGTAAACGCAAAGGGAACGATTTTCTTTAAATCGATTCAATTGCTGGCTCATGCGGACGATATAGATATTATCGCATCCTCGCTGCCGAGTTTGAAAGAAGCGTTCGCAAGTATTAAGAGAGCAGCAAAATGTATGGGTTTTGAAATAAACGAAGCCAAAACTAAAGCGCTAGTTTCAACTACATCGGACTCTGTCAGACACAATGTGGGTCAAATACTAAAAATCGGTGACTATGATTTCGAAGAAGTGAAGGAATTTAAATACCTTGGGGTAATCATTAATTGTGACGGAAAAATGTATGCAGAAAACGGCAAGAGAATCTGTATGGCCAACCGCTGCTCTTTCTCGCTGTGTCAACACCTCAGAGTCGTCTTCTAGACAGAAAAACAAAGATTTCACTGTATCGCTCAGTTGTAATTTCCATCTTGCTATACGCGGTAGTGAATCGTGTACACTCAAAGAGGCAGATAAACAGAAACTGCTGATTTTCGAGAGAAGAATTCTGCGAAAACTTTTTGGAGTGATATGCGTTAAAGGCGAGTGGCGGAAACGCTATAATCATGAACTCGTAAAAATATATGCGCATCCATCTGTCATAACCACAATCATGATCAGCAGATTGAGATGGGCAGGTCACATATTGCGGGCTAACACGGATTACCCACCTCAACAAATACTCTTCAGTAAATGCCATAGACCGCCCGCCGCTTTGATGTATAGACGGTGTAGAAGAAGACGCAGGCTTATTGGGATTTCGCGCATGGAGGACACAGGCACGGAACCGAGACAATTGGAGGCATATGGTACAGTAGGTGAAGACCCGACCAGGGTTGTTGGCTGGACAACAATGATGATGATGTGCGCTTTGTTCAAAAGCTCAGGATTGTTCAATCTGTAAGGGGAAATGTAGCCCAGCCAAGCCCCTACGGCTCACGACGGACCCATTTCGTGATCTAAGTGGCATCACTGTCCCTATGTGCGATGCGGCTGCCGAACCTAACCTCACTTTTTTGAATTTTTATTGGTTTTTGTTTTTTCTCTTGTTCTATTATATCTTTTTTCCTCATTTACTTTTCTCAATTCTATACACTTTTTTGCTATTCCTTTCAATTTCTTTTTTATGAAGACGGCGCTTCAGTGCTACTTGCGGAGTTCCAGACTGGCACTTCAACCATTTTTATTTCACTCCACATTTTCTTCTAACAACTTGCACCACTGCTTCCGTACAAATATTTTCATTGAAAATATTTATTTATTATTTTCGTGCGTTCACGTATTTATTTTTACAACTATTACACTCACATTTGGTATAGCTTAGGGAAACGAGCAGCGTAGTAAAATAAATTTGCGCTAATTAAACATATTTTAGCCTACCACTGACCGCCTGACCTAAGATCGCAAATCAAACAAATGCGTTACGCATTTCGCATGGAAATTGACCGAGCACGCAGCCTGCCAATGCCGCTCGTCCCTTCAGTTTAAGGTCGTCACAGATTCAACATGAACGAGAACTAAGCAGCTCCGAAGTCTGTAGCATGCATCGAGGCAATAAATGTCAGAAAACCATTTTTTTTTATTACTTCCCAAGTATACTTATAGACGTTTATGGTGTATTTAAGTAAATATGCATGCAGTCTGTAGCGATATGGTTTTATAGTATGACCTCAATTTAGTAAATTATTTCTTGGGAGAATTCTGCAAAGACTTATATATGTGGAGCAAAATATACTTCTTAGCGTTAGTTTACTGATATGTAAAATCAAATGAGAAAACTCTGCATATCAACTTCCATGCGCCAAGCACATGAACTCTGTTCAACACAGGCTTATGAATAATATTAGGCGTAGTGTGTGATTTCACGCTTAAGAAAAGTAGCTAAATTTTTTTTTTTTTTGTTAAGCTGCAATGCATTACTTACTTTATTTTTACATTCACCTATCAAAACCGCCCCAACTCTCAACAGGCTTGTGAAAGAATTTATGTGCATTTCATGTGCTCAAAACCAATAAGGAAACGCTTCTCAAAAGCAGCCGTGACGAAATTTTTTTGTGCTCTAATAAATAGAATAATAATAGCTGAACTTCCAGAGTAACTAAACGCCTTCATCAATAAGAACTAATCCCTCTCTAACTACTTTGTAACTACTTTTCTTTAGCTTTTTTAATTTACATACATTTTTTATTAAAACATAGTTCATTCTAAAACAGATATTATATAAATCTAGGTTTCAAATTAGAATTAAAAAAACGAAAATTGGGTCCACAGTTGTATAGCCAAGTATTTTTTAGTATAATAAAGTGCAAGCCTCATCCGAGGTTTTGTACATGTTTTTTTTATTTGGGGGGATTTTTAAGCGGCAGGTTCCAAACCCAGCTCACAACCAGCTATCGTGGAATTATTATTATTAGAAGGCCATTACGCACTGCGACCAGAGCTGATCTATTGTGAAATGCCTATTTTGTAACCCTAGAATTTTAGGCTTTTTAAAAATTTTAGCACAATTTTGGGTTTGTTGTTCCCAAGATTGCATGGAAATACTACGATACCACCAAGGTGATGAAGTCTCTGTCTGCCCAACGCAGGACATTCACAAAGCACATGTTCTGAGCTTTCTATGTCCATTTCGCAAAAGCGGCAGACATTGGTCTCAGATAGACCAATATTATTTAGATGATACCTCGGCTACAGTGACCTGTAAGATATCCTGTTAAAAGGCGCAGATCTACTCTGTTTAGGGAGAGAAGCTTGTCAGATATTCCTTTGTTGGGACTTAGGAATAGTTTGGCTTGACGCTGACTGGCACAGTTTAGCCAGTGTGCGGCAAGTTTACTTTCTTCCCATTTCCTAAGGAATTCATTAATGTGGCCTTTTATCAGTCCACAGAAAGGCTCAGGACTAGTAAGTTGCATATTTGCTCCTTGTTTTGCAAGGTCATCAGCCATTTCATTTCCCTCATGTCCTTCATGTCCCGGAATCCAGCCTAGTGTTACTATGTTGAGGTTCCCTAACGTGTTGAGAAGGTTTAGGCAATCATTTACCAATTTGGAGGTGACAGTTGTTGATAGAAGGGATTTTAGAGCCGCTTGGCTATCTGGAAGTATGTAGATGTGAGTACCTCTCATTTTCCGTCTAAGGCATTCTCTCACACATATTTCGATGGCATGTATTTCTGCCTGGAATATTGTTGGGTAGAATCCCATCGGAATCGATTTTTTGAATTTGGGCCCATTGATTCCTGCCCCTGTTCTACCATTTTCCAATTTGGACCCATCAGTAAACCATAGCTGGGAGCCAGGTTTGAAAGTGATAGAGTTAGTTCTCCAGTCTGTTCGTTCATTAATTATAACTTGGAAGTTCCTGAAGAGTATTGGTTTGGGTGACAGTATATCACCCCTATGAAGAACGGGACTATGTAGGAAGTCTTCTAAGATCTTTAAATGTCCTTTCATATCCCCACTTTTAAGTTCAGATATACCTTTTAATCTTAAGGCACTCGAGCAAGCTTCCCTTTCAATTAGAATTGGAAGCGGTGGTATGTTCAGGAGCACACCCAATGCATCCGTGGGAAATGTTTTCATATCCCCTGTAATACCAACACATATCAGGCGATGCAGTTTGTTTAATTCGTTTGCTGCCTTTCTTTGCTTGATACTTTGAACATAAGCTATCGTGGAATGCTTCGCCTTCTTACATTGGCTCACTCCCGAACGGGTGTGCGGAAGCCACCCAGAGGATACTTGGGCTAATCCCGGAAGTTGTGAGCTGCTTGAACCATATGTAGAAGAATCGTCCTGGCCACTCCCAAGTGAATGGCGATCAGTAACTTTCCCCATTCGCGTGGATTTCTACATATGGAACCCAACGCTCCGGCTTTGAAAGTTTTCAATGCGGTACCAGCTGGTGGTAGCATAGAAAGAGGAATGCCTTCTCTGCGTTGGAAAGATCAGGTGGAGAAGGGTTTGGCTTCACTTGGTGTGTCCAACTGGCGCCGGTTAGCACGAGAAATAAACAACTGGCGCGCTTTCTTAAGCTTGGCCATAATCGCGTAAGCTTAAGAGGCGCCAGTTAAGAAGAAGAAAAAGAAGAAAGTGCAAGCCTAAAGTGGCTCAACATTGTCGATAATTTTTAATAATTTAAAATTTAAATAATTTGAAACAGAATTTTAAAACACTTCAAACTTGAATTTTTTTTAAATAAAAATATTTAAAGAGCTCTAAAACGAAAAACTCAATAAAATTTATTTATTCATTTACAGTTTATTTATTTATTTTTGTTTTTGTTTTTGCAATTCACTAAAGTCCATATACTGCATTCAATTACGTATCAAATGTAGTGAAGTTGCGGTTAGGTTATATTGTCTGGCCGAAGCCATGCAGAGACCATTTTGGTCCATAGCGGTACCAAATCAGAGCTATTTTTTTAGCGAAAATAGGCATCACTCAAGCTCCAGTTCAGTGATAGATTCTAGCCTCTCAAAACTGAGAGCACCCAGGAAGCATAGTCTAGTTTTCGAGAAAGCCGGACGGTAGCAAAGAAGATGTTCCAGGGTTTATCTTGCGCACGGCTCATTACATTTCCTGCAAGCATCCTTCCATCGCCTTCGGTAACGGTCTTTAGCGACTTTCCATAACTAGTAACTGGAACCATAAAGTTTGCATTGATCGGGGTATTCCCAGTAATTGGGCTATGTGTGAAGGTTCTAGAGGTAAGCTGATCCGATTTTTTGCGTAGAGATCAAACGGTGTTAGGTTGAGGATAGCCTAGAGAGCTGCCGTTCGAGTTGATTTCATAGCTCTCATAACGCAAAGCGCGGAGAGTCTTTCAACTTTTCCTAATCGCTTGAGATATGTTTTCTTCCTAGCCTGTATGTATGCCTAACAATTGTAGAGTAACACCAATGTATAAGAGCGGGTGAGAGACTCCATATGCTCCCATGCGTATAAAGCATTTGTTGCCTTCTTTGTCCTCTCCTCAGCATTGGATTTCCACGTCAATTACTCTTAGCGGGCGCCGTAGCTGAATGAACTGATGCGTGACTACCTACTCCGTAGGTGAAACAACAAAATGATAGAAAAAGTTGTTTCTAATAGCGGTCGGAACGGTAAACCTCCTAGTGTATTTCGTCCATGAAAAAGTTCTTCTTAACATATATATGCCACTCGGGGTCGGCTTAAAACTGTAGGTCCCTTCAGCCATTAGTGCCATCTGACTCTCACTCAGAATAGCATCCGGGCATCCCTAATGTACACGTGTTGTGATTTTGACTGCCCTTTAGGACCTAACCTATCTCCTGTATGGTTTGGCAAAAGTTTTTCAAAGATTTTGAGAATGAATAACGCAAAACTAATCGACCTTTAATCTTTCGAGTACAGATCACCACTTTTGCTTGCTTTGGGTATAAATACCGACCCTCGCTTCCCTCCAATTTGCCAGTACATAGTTCAACATCAACTATCCTTCGTAAATATTCTTCAGTGATGGTATTACTAAGCGTGGTTAAGCTTTATAATTTTTTTTCTTCCTTTTTTCATTTAATTTGCCACTCTGTGAAAAGTGTTGCCTGCTAATACTGTTTTCTTTGGCATTCGATTTTTTCTCTTAGTAAATATGGTGACCCAATAAACTCACAATATGGTTGATTAAGAATATTTCCACTCACTTCATTTAATATTTTTATATTTCCACTTATTCGTCTATTTTTACCAACAAATTTCAGCCACAGATTTTGACAGAATTTCTTGCACATTGAAATTCTCCAAATTGATTATTTCTACTTTTCCCAGAATGCCTGTCGGCAATTTAATTGAATTGCTGCAATGTAAAAAAGAAAACAGGCTTTTACATTTGCATGAAATCCCACAAATAGTTATTTGCCAAATGCAGCCGCTCCGAAAGTAAATGAAATTCTGTCAATTTTTCTGTTGTATCATACTTTTTTTTTTGTTTTTGTTTTTTTTTTTGCTTTGTTTTTGCTTTTTACTCTATTTTAATTTTTCATTACGAAATTCCCCAGCAAGGGACTGTGGCAGTAAACGGGAATCAAATAAGTGAATGTGATTGTATTGAAAAGATAGAGAAGAGAAGAGATGAGCAGCAGATGATGTTTGATTTGCGATGGCCTGCAATGTGACTGAGAATTTATATACAGTGAGTAACAGTGAGAGTCATACCGCTACTCAATTGAGAATTTATATACAGTGAGGGAGTCATATAGTGATGGAGTGAGAGTCATACCGCTACTCATTTGAAACGGTTGCATTTTGTTTGTTGCCTTACAACAAAAATATAGCTCATCCACTAGAATTCGATAAATCACAGTCATAGACTTATTGAAAAACTTATAAAAAATCTGTATATAAATTTAAATACTTGCATGCATGCAACCACAGATAACAAATTGCACATACAGCTACAGAAGTTGTGGAATTAAATCAGTTTGTATGTAGAAATTCTATTTCATTCACAGAGCAGTGAGTTCACTATGTGATGAAACGTTGTAGTTCCTATTTTCTACTACAGCTGCAAATATTCTACCACTGAAAACCGTAAATTCTGCTTCAAGCCTATTGAAATGTATTTGTTTACATTCTTTTGGCCTATGCTAGTTGGAAGGAATTTATTTCAGTCAGCACAATGAGAAAGCAATTTAGATAAGAACCATCTACTCTAAGTTTAAGTTACCTGAATACAACAATAACAGCAAAAACAGTTTTCAATAGAAGTTTATTTCCAAAGAGGAAATCAGAAATTTGAAGGTATAAATTTAGGCGTGAGAAACAAAGTGAAATATTTCCAAATGTTGTACTAAAATTGAATTTGTGCTCAGTTACAACAACCCTAATCCTTGTACTTTGGCCAACTGCTGGTCAGCGGCCACCCCACAGCAACCAGAGCCAATAAAGGAAATCGGTTTGGCAGGAATCACGAATTGCATCAACGATTATGTATGGAATTTACATAAAAAGCGATAGTCCAATCTGGAACACAGCAGAACTGCAAAGTATTTTGTGACGAACCCGAACAGAAGACTGTGGAAACATGGAAGAAAAGACTCGCTATTATGAGAGGACACAATCCGTGGCGTCAAAATATGACCAGCATTGAAATCATTAAGGACCCGATTTGCTTGCTTGCTTAGCAAAGGCGAAAAGCACTGAGCACTTTCTCTGTGAGTGTCCTGCCTTGGCTATGCTAAAGCAAGGCCACGAATTTTGGGTTCCGGTGTCGTGAGAATGAGTAATATTCGTTATCTAAAACTGGACGATATTTACAGATTTGCCAAAGAATCTGGAAAGTTCTCACAGGCCTACCTACCTTTGTCTCTCTCTCTATTCTTTCCTATCTCTTTCTCTGATACTTTTCTTCTTTCCTCCTTGACTATCGAACCTCTTTTCAGAGCTCTAAACACAATGGGATTTTTAGCCTGAGTGTTTTGGGAGCCACCAAATCTTTTCAGAGTACACCTACCCATTTCAAGCGTCAATGCAGTTCGTTTACAGTTTCATTTTATTTCCTTCAGTATAATTTGTCTACCTTTATGCCGGTTAGGGGCTATTGAAAATAGGATTTGAAACATTGTATGTCACATTTGAAAAATTTAATATCGCCATGTATAAAATGCATCGCATCGGTTCGGTACAATTCGATGCGGCTGCAGGATATTCATGTAGATGTACAAATGTGTGTAAAATGCGAAAGCTGTGCAAGGAGGTGTGTGTGTGTGTGTGTCAATGTTCATAAATATTTCTTTTGGGTTTCCCTTGTGGTATTTCGGAAAAATTGATTTCAGAAAATAATTGCAGTATAAAATCTAAAATTTCATCCCAAATGAAGTTCATTTCTCTTTGCTACACACAATGGCGCATGCATGTAAATGAAAAATATTCACTATTACAGTGACAGCATACACGTATACGTATGTACGTTTGTATGCACGCCCAAAGCCACAGTTAACTATTTGCAAAATTCTGATTTTTGTTTCTAAAGAATTTCTGAATTTTACTCTGTTTTCAAATACTCTCTCGGATATTCACTTTAACTATCAGTATCAGATTCTGTCAGTATCAGATTTTGAATAATTAGAAATTTACCAGTAATCCAATGAGTAAAATTACTACACCAAAATAGGAATATATGAATGTTCAAGTAATGAGTGTAAGGTTAGATAAGTCTCTGAAGAGTAATTCTGCACAAAGTAATACGCATGAATTGACCACTGCCCCGCATCAACCTGCTGCATACAAATGCAAAATGAACTTATTTGTTTTTGCTTTATTCGTTCACTCATTCAGCCATTTTTGTTGAAAATTGGTTCCAATGCGTGCCAATTATGGGTACACACACATATACATACATTTATGCAATCAAAAAGTGCATATTTTTTCACTCACCCTCACTTTGTTCGCACACTCATTTTTCCGCCTTTCATGCACTTACCGTTTCTCCATACCCACCGCAATCTCTAGATTACCTGTGTTGTCCCACTCCTCACCTAACAGTAATTTACACAGCTCTTCGAAATTTCTCTCGTTTGCCACAAATTCCCAATATGCTTTTAGTGTCTAACCCGACTATTCAATACAGCGTAAGCAGCTTCACCACAACCCGCCCGCCTTACCCCTCTCAATTTCGCACTTCCACTTCTTTGCTCAGCACTTTTTTATATCTAAGAAATTTGGTACGTACTTACTCCTTCAATTTCGCATATTTTTGCAACTTGTTTTAGCAAATCGAAAATTGTAAAAAGGTGATGTCCTCCTGTTGGTTGAGTGCGTTAAAGCAAATAAGTTTAAAAAGCAAAGCAAAGTAACGCAAAGTAGTTTTTGTAGAATTTCACATACTGTGCACCAAGAGAGCTCCAAGGTGCGACAAATGTGCTTTGGCGATTGCAACTTAAGAAAAATATTAACATGTATACCTACAAAACTATTCGCTTTTTTTAGCAAAGGCCATACCATTTCAGCAATCTTCTTTGCTGCTGCTACGAGTGCGAGCACTCTTCCTTTGACGCATCCTTTACGGTTTCCTGGTTTCACTAATTTGCTTACCTTTGCCTTGAAATGTTACACCTGTGTGCGTATTTTGCTAGTATTTGTGTGTTTGCTGTTGAACTATATTTCTATGCTTGTGCGTGCGTCAGATGATTTTCAAATTACTATCAAATTTGATTATAGTTGCGTATACGCAGCGGCGTACCGAGGACAGCGGGTAGTCCTATTGAAGTATATTTTTGTGCACTCTTTTTCAAAACCAAAGTAAAAAAATTGGGGAAATTTTAAACAAAAGGTTTTTTGCTCAATCATAAGTATACAGGGTGAGCCATAGTTTTTCTATAGAAATAATATCGACTGTTTTTTTAAGAGCTAAGTTATAAGACAACACAAAACCAAAATATTGTTGGAATGATTTTCTTTTTTTTTTATTATAACCTGTTTTTTTTTAATGTGATATCTGGCATATGTCCACCGCGGCTACAAGTTAAATAGTTCATGCGATCAGTCCAATTTTTGACTGCTTTTTCCAATAAATCTGACTGTAAGGCGCCAATGGTGACTTAAATATTGCAATAAATCGACTTTTAAGCGCGTTTTATGGCAGGTTGCGCCATCTTGTTGAATGTCGATATTTACCTGACTAATTTTTGGAAACAAAAGTTCAGTTAACATGTCTAGACAGCGCACGCCATTCCCCGTAACGGTGGCTCCTTCCTCATTTCGAAAGAAATAAGTGCCCATAATGCCACCAAAAAAGCAGATCTAAAATATTATCGCGTGAGCAAAAATTATTAATGTATAAAGCAATAATACGACCTGTGCTTACATATGGCTGTGAACTATGGACGCTGAAAGCTAACGAGAAGAGTGCTCCGAAAGATCTATGGTCTGCTTAGACTGGCAGATGGCACTTATCGCATTAGGTACAATGCCGAACTGGAGGGTATAGTTAAGAAAGGAACTATAATAAGATTTATTAAGTCTCAACGACTTAGATGGCTGGGACATGTGGCTAGAATGCCAAGGGAGCGATCAACGAGAAAGGCACTAGATTATCGCCCAATTGGAGAAAGTAAAAGGGGACGCCCGAAAAAAAGGTAGCTAGAAGATGTGGAAAGTGCGCGTACAATGTTGGAGGGAAGTGGCTGTAAATCGGAAACGATGGCAAAAAGCTGTGAAGAAAGCAATGGTTCACCAAGAACTGTGGCTCTAAGAAGAAGAATGCCGCAAATGCTCCAAGAACTTCGCGAACAGATTTATTGTGACAGAAATATCAACATATTTGGCTTTTCTCAGCTGACAAACCGTATTTAGCGATATCGATAGTTCGCATGCAGCTAAAAAAAGCAACCATTTTAAAAACACTGGGCTATAATTTTTAATGATTTTTGTTCTATTATTTGTTATACAAATTCATTCACCTAGGCAGGCAGGTTCACTCAGCAGTAGCGTAATTTTCCGAAACTTTGTTTGCGGTTTTGTAGGAGCTTATTCAAGACCCAAAAACCATATTAAATGCAGAAAAAACCTGGAAAATGCCATACAGAATGAGGTTGTGAGTATGCAGCTAAATCAGTTAGGAAACTTGTCACACTTTTCGACAAGTAACCCATCGGACTAAAACGAAGAGCTGTGTAGAAATTCAAAAGAGAAGCGTTTATAAATTTTTCAACTTAATCCTTTGATTTTGCCATTTCAAAATATACCGTCATCTTTAGCATAAAAAAAAATTTTAATTTTTGGAGATTTCTAAAACTTGGTTGTATCATTTTTTGTTTAAACAATTTTCGTTTTCTATTGTTTCCTTGAGCATTTTACTCATTATTTGCCCATGTCGCCGTAAAGCTCCTACAGTGCATTATTGCATCGCCTGACATACTCGTGCAACAATCCAAAAGTCTTCCGCCGAAACTTTCCCTCAAACACACCAATAAACACCTCATCGGATGTTCGAATAATCCAAGCTTTAATGCTTTATAATGTTGTTTGAAATGCGCAGTAAAGAACTTTTATTAGAATTTTTATTTGTTTCATTGCCACACACAGCTGGAAAAAGTCCCCAATTTATGTTTGGTTTTTGCGCCACTATGGTGGTTTCCGTGATAATCGATTACCAGGTATGGCCATCAGCTATGGTGAAAAACAAAATTATGTGAGTAACTTCGGCTGCTCGGTAACATCGGGTACTCGGCAATAGAATTCTGCTCGCTCGTTGGACACAAATTCACACACTCGCCCAATCAGTAATTGTTCAAGCAGCAAGGAGGTTGCATAAGCGTAGACTGGGTTGATTTTTTTCTAGGTGATATATCTCAGTTTTTACGTAAACTAAGTCATGACGTCATGACGTCTGTTACGTCAGCCGATCAACCGATTCTTTCAAATATGCTGAAAACCAGTTAACAGTCTGATATTGGCCACACCTCTAAAAATATATTCTCCATACGGTGGTTTAACCGCTCAATGGCGTCCACAAAAGTTGGCCCTAGTCTTCGTTTTCCTGATGCACCTTACTTTGACTGACTCATCAGTCGTAATCTTCGTGCGCAGGTCCTTCTGCACATCTGCATAGCTATGGCCTTCTGTAGGTTTCATCAAACCAACTTCTGGCTTTGCGTGCTGTGTTCGCGGCTTGCTCCTTTTGTTTGGCTCGGCTAGCTTATCCTTTGGCTTCTTTTGGTTGCCCCTCTTAGTAACTGTCTGCCAGCCTTCATCCGTTTTCGCAGGGGTCCTTTTTTGTTCCCTGTGGGTCCATTTGGCCTCGCTTTCTTACAGCTCTCAGGGACAGCCGGACTGGTTGCCATTCGCTTCGGACTCATCGTCGCAGAGGTGAGAGTATCTGTTCATTGCTGTATGGCAGTCTTCTTTCGGGGGTTCGAGAGTGCCCTTCCGTCTTCTGCTGCCTTCCACGAACGTTTGTAGCTGAGCGTTTAATCCAGCAGCTTAGCCATTTTGTATGCTCCAGCTTTGACTTCGTTGCCAGTGTTCTTTTGACGTCTGAACGCCTGCAGCATGGACCTTATCACTAGCTTACATTGAGAGATGGCATCTTCCACCATCCTCCTCATGTTTTTTATTAGCTCAAGCCGAGGAGACATTTCAGTTGCGTCGATTGACGCGCTCTCTTTTGTGGAGATCGTTTGTATGTTGCAATTCGCTGGAATGGGAATGACTGCTGCAAGACTGCTGGTTGGCGTATACTGCGCTAAGTGTAGCCCTCCAATGGCGGTATATCTGAATACTGATTTACTGCGCTCGTTGCCGTTTTCTGTGCTACCAGCTTAGACATTTTTGAACGCATTGCGGACTGGCCCTCTTCCTGCTGCATTAAAAATTGGTGCGTTCCTTTCCGGCGGGGAGCTAATTTAGCTTTAGTCACAAGTGAAATTATCAAAGATTTCAGCTTAGGCACTAATGAAATTGTCAAAGCTTTTCAGACTAATGCTCTGCTTTTTGTCATCTGCACTGACTTTCCTAAAGCATTTGAAAGAGCTGATCATACCTTTCTCTTACAAAAATTGAAAATGCATGGGAAACCAAAGGAATTTTTACTCAGCTTTTCACGCTTACATAGTACGAGAATTGCCCCCCAGATCGTATTCAATGACTTCATTCCAGCCTGCGTTGAACGATGCCAGTTAGTTCGTGGTCTACTAACATTTCGTCTTGTCTGTTGGACGGAGTTCCACCGCAGCTTTTGTTTGGCGATGCTAGCATTACTCTATCATCAGGGTTTTTGGCCGATCCACTGTCATTTTCTAATACGGATTTTAGTCGCCACATCGGATTGATTTGCCTTCCTCAGTAATCTGGCGCCAGATTTAGTTCGAGGATAGAAAACTCGCAGAATGCGGCGCAAGCAGCGATTGCTAAACGTTTGGAGACACCTTGTGACCATTGCCCTGGCCTTCCACGTTGAACAGCTGCATAGCAAAGACTTGACGGATGCCCTGAAAATTCGTTGTTAAGTATGCGTGGTTATGTTTTGTAATTTTTTCAGAGTGGTGCAGCCGTGCTGAACGACGCTTTGGCTTTTTTAACTATGCTTTCAACGACGGTTTCACCTCCTCCATCTGAGGTGATCATAGATCCCAAGTAGCAAAATTTATTCATTTATTTTTCGAAAAACTGAGCATTCACTTTTAAAGGACCTGATGAGGAGCAGTTCAGGTTAAACGCTTTTACCTTTCCTACCTTGATTATTCCTGCCGTGCCTGAGTCATTGATTTTAGATCGCACATTCAGACAAATATTGCCGGCTTACGCTAGGTAGGTGAACTGGTTGAAGCGCTAGTCTGGCACTCTTCAAGTAGCACTAAAGCGCACTGCAACAGCCAGATATCTACAGCCAGTCAGAGCTTTTGATATAATGGAGAAAATTGATGGTATTTGGGTTGGCGCACTGCCTCAGGCTGTCGAAGAAAGGAGCACGCAGTGATTTTGATCGTCTAGCTGCCAAACCCGGCCATTTACAGAGAAAGTGCTCAACAGTCTTCTTCTCTGAAAGAACCCCACAGCTTCTGCAATGGGAGGTAAATGGTAATCCTAGCTTTTCCGCCTGTGTGCCGATCGTCCAGTGACCGGTAAACACAGCTTGGAAATTGAATGGCGAGGAGTCTCCAAGACTTTCTGAGTCCTCCGAATATTGTTTCGGGGCCAAAGGGTTTTCAAAGTAGCACATAAAGAAATGGAGCTCAATTTTTCTGCGCTTTTCCAAGAAATAATTTGTGCAATTCTCCTTTAACAACTGTCACGGGGAATGCCGGTGACTGGGTAAGAGAGCTCTGACACCAGTTCAGGTAACCTCTTCCTGGCGCTCCCACGACAGTCAGTTCCCACGAACGACCTGAATTTAGATCTGGCCAAGGATTGTCACTTCAGCAGCATTCCCTGTATATGTATGGAGAATGTTTATGTAGCTGCAGCAACAACAACAACCCATTCCTGGCAAGCTTATCAGCAATTTCATTTCCCTCTACCTTCCTATGTCCCGGAACCCAGATCAGAGAAATTTTACCTGCACACCCAAGAAATTTGATCTCCTCCTTACAAGGGGCTTACTAGTTTCATTCTGCACCCTTGCGTCGTAGTCAGAGCCTTGATCGCGGCTTGGCTTTCGGAGAAAATGTTACTATTTACCTCGCTCCCGTGTTCCCAAAGTTTAAAGGAGATAAATAAATTGGCTGATTTATAGAGCCGCTGCTCCGACTGCTGATTCCATCTAGGAACCGTCATTGAAGACAGAGGTGCAAGCTTCGGTGCAGATTTCCCCCTCGATCCAATCCTGCCTCTTTGGAAAGATTGCCGTTGTACGACCATCAAGCTCTAGTTTGCGGATAGAGAGCTTTGTGCGATGTTAACTGCCCCGAAAATGCTACCATGGCCCTTGAGAGATTGGCTCCAGAGGCAAATCTTCTTGGCTTTGGCTTACGCTACATAGTTTAGGAATCTGTTTTTGATCTCCCAATAAATACTTCTTTGATGATTTTTGTTAAAAAAAGACGCATTAAAAACGGCTTCACTTACCAACAGCGAAAAGATTGGGGGCCCAGTGAACCCTGTCGCATACCAGTCAACAAATGAAAAGGTTCCGATGTTTTTCCTTTATGGAAAAGCGTTTCGATATCTTTCCTGGATAGAAGCTATAAATTTACCTGGTACTCCTATACTCGGTGTGCTATTCTTTGATAAGTGCGGATTTGGTCTGCACAAGAAAAACCGCTGGTAAATCCGGCATGGCGGGAATTAAACGGTAATGCACATTCCGTCAAATTTTGTTCCTTGGAAAAACAGATCATGTTTTTTATGAACAAATGCTGAACTAACACATTTGCACAATTTTTAGAATAAATTCATTTGATATGCATTTGCACGTTGACAATATGGGGCTTGGCACAGTTGATGCTTGTCGCAAAGAGACGACAAAAAATAACAAACTTGCACAAAAACGTTCAACATGCAACATGCTACATCGGGCTATCACATAACGGAGTGCCAGCACTTTGCCCCCGTCAATTCGCTACGTGTTAGTTTGCTGCCTGCTTGTCAGCTTGTCAGCTTTTTCCTATCGCATAACCAATGCTCAGCAACTTTTCTCAAACTGTGTGTGTGTTTTTTTTTTTGTTTTTGCTTTTGTTTGCTCGCCCATCCTACATCGACTTCGCATTCGACCAGTCGTACTTATGCGCTTAGTAGACTAAAATTTCATTTCCGTTTGTTGATTTCCAAACATCATCGCATTACATCATCATGCCACTTGCAGCAGCATGCCAAAACGTGAACACTCACACACAGGCATACGCAACAACAACTTCCGACACATGGGACTCACAGCTGATGCAGTCACTACATCAAAAGCATACAAATCTATGAACTCTTAAAACCAATTCTGATTTTTTTCTCCGTATGTAGCTAAACACGCACAACACGTACACATACATAAATAAATACGACGTACATGTATACTCGTATGTATTTTTGACAAGCTGGCGCTTGGTTCACACATATTTATGTTTTCCAGGCGGGTGCAAACTACCACAAACTAACACAGTTGCACACAAAGTAAGCGTCTAAATTCATAGTCGGACATTCGATAGCAGTTTGGGTGTGAGATGACTACGTTGTGGCATATTTTAAATATTTATGTGGTGTCCAAGGAAGTATTTGTCTATACATGCATACAGTTATGAGCAAAATTATTGGCACCGCAAGATACTTCCACTTTAATATTATTTTTTGTCCACTTATGAAGTGGTTTTTAAACACAAAAAAAAGTGAAACCACCGAATCGTAGCGCAAAATAATACTACAAAAGAAGTCCAATAAAACAAGACTGAGCTCAAATAGAACCCACAGGAGCTTTGTTCTGATAACTTCGTGTCTATTTATTCAAAATAGTCCCCTTTGGCCTCGATACACTATTTTGCGCGATCCCAAAGCTTTTCAAAACATGGTTACAGGTCATTGACCGGAATGTTCTTCAGAATGTCGGTACAACCCTTTTGGATGGCCTCTGATGGACGCAAAAAGTGTTCCTTTCATGACCAAATGCAATTTTTCGAATAGGTAGAAATCACAGGGAGTCATATCAGGCGAATACGGTGAGTGATTGATGGTTAAAATGCGATTTCATGTCAAAAAATCAGTCACAAGAGTGGATCGATGAGATGGTGCATTATCATACAATAAGCAACAGCTTTCTCCTTCGCGGTATTCAATGCAAATTCGACGAAAGCGATGCAACAAACGCTTCAAAACGCCATAATAAAAAATTGTATTGACGGATTGGCCCATTGGCACGAACTCGTTGTGGACAATTCCCTTGGAATCGTAAAAACAAATGAGCATCGACTTGATTTTTGACTTCTCCAAACGCGATTTTTTGCGTGGTGGCTCGTCTGGGGCCTTCCATTCGGCACTTCGACACATAGCTTCAGGTTCATGTTGGAAACACCACGTTTAGTCACCAGTTACAATGTTCTAAAGGAAGTTTCTCGCCCCTTTAATGATGTCTTTCGAATGTTGAATTCTGACCAATTCTTGGTTCTCAGTTAATTTGTGCGTAAGGAAACGTGCACAGACTTTTCGTTAGCCCAAATGATCAGTTAAAATGCGATAAATCATTTGTTTTGGAGATACTCAATTCCGATTTCATGAATTTCAACGATGATTTCGGTTCGTTTTTAATAAATTTACGAAGAGTTTCGATAGAGTTTACTGATTTTGGGGGGCACGTATGATAATTGTCATTTAACATATGTCCTCACAACCATCTCTAATGAACTCTGGCACGAGATAGACAATTAACAATCATTGTCATAAACTTTTTTCATGAATTCATATGTTTCGGTTTCCGATTTTAAAACAAAATTTGATATTAGCTCTTTGTTCGAAACTCATTTTTGTACCGAAGACACAAACATACTGACACAGCTTCCACTGAACCGAATGTCATCAAGATTTCCCTGAAAGTCAGGTAGGGATGTCCACTCCAACGCACTAACTCATTAAAAAGATGGTGCCATCAAACACATTTTTATGACACCAGTTATACGCCGGGATCGGTGAAATGATGGACAGAAGCCACTGCACCATACGGAGCATTGTTTAACGTTTCAAGAACGCTTCATCTTTACAATGGCGGGGACCACTACCTAAACTGAGTACTAATAAACTGTCTGCACATTTATTTTTCCCTGCAGACGACTCCTTTCAACTTAAACACCCCAACTTTGATATATAAGTACGTTATAAAGAGTTTCTTCAAAATTTATTTCTCAATATAGATTTATATTAATTTTGATTAGTACACTAGCAAACTCGCCAATACCAGGCACCCTGTATGGGCTGATAAATCATCAACTACTTGGTACACGCAATACTTTCGATTCTCGTGCTTAACATTTTCTGGCCAATTGCCACCTCTGCATTACGATGAGGATGGCAAAATATATGCAGGGGGGCGATCGCCACTTCTACATTACACTTTGTCAGTTACCTCGGAGATACCTAAAAGCTTGCAGAGAAATGTCCAAGGCTATAATAGAAAGAGTTGACACTCTGTTACTAAGCAACTGTATTTTGATACCTTTCCACTCTGAACTGGAGGGAAATGAAAGAGCGTAATCGCGGAAACCGATACAAAGTGATCTCTGACTACTACAGGTCTACAAAGCGCTCTGCTCAAAACTGAATCTGAAAAGGACAAAATGTCTGCTTGGATAAAACAGATCAACTACCGTCCCTACAGGTGTTATAACGCGTCGCTGCCCTATTGGCTCTATAGCCAATGGAATGGGTGTACCTCACAATGACTTCTGCAGGAGTTGTAGAGATGCAGAAGAAATTGAGTCGGTAAAACACCTCCTCTTTGATTGTCCTGCTCTTCAAAAAAGGCATGTTAAATACATTGGCGATTATATCTTTGAAAGCCTGAGAAATTTGCAAAATGTCTCACTGGAGGGATTAGTTACCTAGTTCAAACGATCTAAGCAACTTAGTTAGGGGATGGAAATCAAATGCAGATATCACAATTGGCCTTAGGGCCACCAAATGCCTTGTCTCACACAAGCAACCTGGCTAGCCCAACCTAAACTAATTATATTTCGTACTAAGTAAGTTAAGAGATCGAGCCGATTTAGCAAATTGTAGTTGGTCCATACAGTTTTATTTCATTTATTTTTCTGCTGTGGTTTTTTATAGCAATACTTTTAGAAAGTCTTCTATTTGGACTGAACTATTTTAAAAAAAAAATTATTTTCACTTATAAGGGATTCGATGTCAAGTGGTCCAAGCATTTTAGAGAGGGTTGTCAATTCTTCTAAAATTTGGTTCAATTGCAGGTTTGAGTCTGATGGGAGGTAAAAAGAAAAAAAATTTTTTTAAAATTTAATAATTTTTTAATGGGTGAAAGTGAGTAGGTTCGAGTCTCCGTGCGTGAAATATTAAAAAATTGAAAAAGCTTCTCCCAAATAACCATTTGAAACCAGTTCCAACCGAGCTTCAAAGTTTAGTAAAAATCGTTTTTTGTCCTGATACAGTATCAATCACAACTTTCAAATGACTTAATCCTCTTTTACCTTCCAGAAAAGTAGGACTATTATCCCAAGAAGATACATCTTTTTAACACACTTTTATCAGGTCGGGTTGTATGTATGTATGTATGTATGTATGTATGTATGTATGTATGTATGCATGTATGTATGTATGTATGTATGTATGTATGTAACGGAATCTTTGAGCTTAATTTTCACTGGCTTCTAAACATCTGATCGACTTGAAATTTTGCACACCTATCAAGGACCGATGACAATGCAATAATTTGATAAAAGTTTTCCATTATCCTTATTGGGATTGCCAGGATTAATATTTTCTGTTTTTACCTGTGGGCAAAAAGTAAGGTGAATTTGGTTGTAAAATGAAAAATCTTTTTAACACACTTTTATTAGGTCGGGTTGTATGTATGTATGTATGTATGTATGTATGTAACGGAATCTTTGAGTTTAATTTTCACTGGCTTCTAAACATCTGATCGACTTGAAATTTTGCACACCTATCAAGGACCGATTACAATGCAATAATTTGATAAAAGTTTTCCATTATCCTTATTGGGATTGCCAGGATTAATATTTTCTGTTTTTACCTGTGGGCAAAAAGTAAGGTGAATTTGAATCTTTGAATCTTTTTTAACACACTTTTATTAGGTCGGGTTGTATGTAGGCATGTATGTATGTATGCATGTAACGGAGTCTTTGAGCTTAATTTTCACTGGCTTCTAATAACACGAATATATCGAATAATTTTTTCACTGACTGCAATGATAACAATAATTTTCATTCATAATAAACAAGAAATTGTTTAAAGAAACTAAAAAACACGCTTTTTTGCTAATCGAACTAAAAAGTAGAAAATAAAAAATAGTTTAAAAAAACTAAAAAACACGCTTTTATTGCTAATCGAACTAAAAAGTAGAAAATAAATTTTAATGACAAAGAGACCTATAATGAAGTAATAGCAAATCGAACGATCAGTCACAGTCAACTACCTCAGAACAGAATTATAACAAAAATTAAGATACAAATAGAGTAATTCAAATTAGAGTTAAAAGCGTGGGATGCTTGATATAGTAAATATTACAATCATTCTATTGACAACTACCTATTTACAGAGGGTTATGAAAGTGAGGCAAAATGCATCCCACGCTTTTAACTATAATTTGAATTACTCTATTTGTATCTTAATTTTTGTTATAATTCTGTTCTGAGGTAGTTGACTATGACTGATCGTTCGATTTGCTATTACTTCATTATAGGTCTCTTTGTCATTAAAATTTATTTTCTACTTTTTAGTTCGATTAGCAATAAAAGCGTGTTTTTTAGTTTTTTTAAACTATTTTTTATTTTAGAAAACTGTCGTCGATCTGCCGTCGTGATAGAAACTGTTTGCTCTTCTCCGATATGAAATCATCCAGTGTTTTGTCTGAAAAAAAAACGAAAAAAAGTTAAATAACAAAAAAAATTAACAAAAGACTTAAAAATATCACAAAAAGTCAAAAGTTATATACTTACCAAATAACTTTTGAGTCACTTATTCCTTTGATGGCTCATAGCTTTTGCTAAAATCTGAGGTTTTGTTCCTCTTCAAGTTCGCAATCATTTTCTTTTTCATTTGGTTATCAACTTTATCATCAAACAGTGATGGAATGACTGTCTCTTCACACTCTTCTCTTCTCTCTTGCTTATATGTAGAGGCTTTAGGAATTCTTGCGTCAACTTTTTCGTACATTTTTAACATCTTCATGAAGCGCAAATCTTGGTTAGGTACTTTGGTCGCCACTAAAATTCTGCCATGTTAAATACTAATACCTTCTTTTATGAAATTTAGAGATGGTTGAGTGTTACTGGAATCCTTATTTTCCCAATTTCCCCCGAACTTTTTGAACATCAGAATATCTGAGCTAATAGTAATTTACTTAATCTGGATTTCAAAGACAGCTTTTAAGACCAATTCATAAACATGAAGACGTCAGTCGAAAAGCAGTAATTCTCTTCCTAAAGTTTGCTCCAAAACAGCACAAGCTCCATTAAAACGGCCAGTATTGAAGACTGTTGTGTCGCAGCACATTATTTGTACTTTATCGCGAAGGTTCCAGCCAAAAAGAACTGTTTAGATGGCCTTAGCTTGATGTTTTCCAGAAGAACTCCCTAGTTTTGGCACGGCAAGAAGTTGTTCTCTTTCTTCAAACGTAGCAATAACTCTCAAGCGTTCTTCTTTTGAACTTCCAACCCGGGCAATAGCAGATAATAATGGACTATGGATACTTTGAGTATGTTGTTTTGGTCAGATTTTCAATCAGTTTTGATCAGTTTAAATCAGATTTTATTGCTTCTGCCCAAGATTTTCTAGTTTCGGTACGAATTCGCTGAACCGAGGATCTGTTAATAGGGCAATCAATGCTACTCAGACTCCAAGTGCTGCTACCTCTCTCTAAGTCTCTTTAGTCTCTAATGCTTAACTGGCATGGATCTAAAGCTGCAACTAGTTTAGGTGTTATGCGATTCTTCCTACCACTTTTTGAACTTTGTTCATGCCAGGGGAAACGTCCGACATGCGGAGTTCAGAATTCAAGATCTGTTCTTTGTCTGCATCTTCAACACTTTCTAAGTTATTTGTGGTAGAAGTAGTGGCAACAGATAGTGATTCGCTTTGTCTTACAATTAATTCCGCTTCTTCCAGTGGTCGTCGTCTAGATCTTTCTTCTTTTTACGCTAATTTTTTTGTCTACATACCTGGCGACCTGGTCTCTCTCTGTTTCATTAAAAATAATTTATTAAATTTTGAAATGCGCTGTTACTTGTTTTTTATTTTCCTCCCATTCGCGTCCTATCTTTTGTATGAAAAGAAACAAAAATGGATTGTCTAATGGCAAATGAAATGTAATGCAGCGAGAGCGAAAGACGCCTAGTACATATTTCACTATCTGCAATGTATTGCTGCGGTGGCGCTTCTCCTCAACGCGCGCCATTCTATTTAGGGAAAGACAATCACTACCGCAAGCACAGCAGAGATATAGACACCTAACAGCATTCATTTGCATGTCTGTATATATGTACGTATTTATATATATATATATATATATAATTGGCGCGTACACCCTTTTTTGGGTGTCTGGCCGAGCTCCTCCTCCTATTTGTGGCGTGCGGCTGGATGTTGTTCCACAAATGTGCATATGTGTAAAGTTTGTCGTTAAAATCTGGCATATAAATGCAATAAATCACACAACAGCAGCGTCACCTGACAAGCACACACACACACATACATTCACAGAACGAATATTAGGAGTGAGGAAGTATGAAAAACGTGCTTATGTCACACAAAATGAAAGTGATGACTGACGCTGCACAGATGGATATTAAGTACAGGTGGATGTGAACCACATTTGTGCGTGTATATGTGTGCTTAACTGTGTGTACTTTATACACATTTAAGTAGACTCGTATCACCTCTAACCAAGCACAATCCTTTTTTTTTTGGTCATGGCCTGCATTTGTATCCATTAAGGTCAGAGAGTGAAAATAATATTTCCTTATTAACATACAAACATACAAACATTCGCGCACACCCACACACTATCAAAAGCCAGCGAACACACCACCAAACTTGCTTGTAGTAACACACAAGCATTCCGAGCGAGTGACACAAAGTAAGACGGAGAAAATATAGCCAAATATATGTACAAACTCGTCTATCTATCGCCTTAAAATATGCAGCAAAGTGCAAAATGTGGCGCCCAGCTATAATAAGGTGGCTTATGTTAATGAATACATTCACACATACATACATACATACGTGTGCTGACACACACCACTACTAGAATTTACGTTTATATTTGTGGGCCTCTTTTTCAGCGCTTTATATGTCACTTCAGGCTTGCATATGCGTAGCTGAGTGTGTGTGTTTGTACGTGTATGTGAATGAAAGTGACACTCTGTGTTTTCGGCTGTCGAAATTTGCATACGAAATCATTACGGAAGCATGAAATTGCGGAAAATTAATTGCAAAGTGTGTGCCAAATGTTGTTGATACCGGGAATTACTTAGACTTATTTGCATTGCAAAATGACTATGAGCCACACCGCAAACATCGCTCTTCCTTCCCTGCGTTTTATGATGAAGGCTAACAGCAACACATGTGTTGTTGCATACATACATAATTGTACATGTAAACAAATATATATGTACATGTATACTAGGTTGGGCGACCTAAAAAAATTTTTTATGTCTTATTTCTGCTCCGCAAATTTCTTCTATGACCAGAATAAGTTCGGAGCGTTTTGACCGAAGACTTTCATTTAAACAAAAAACCAAATTTATGTAAATAATTTAATCAAGTATATATTCGCCGTTACTGTTTACAACCTCTTCCCACGTACCGACCAATTTGTTGATGCCATTCTGCCAAAAATCGCCTGCTCTGGTGTCAACGAAGTTGTTGAGCCAGTTTCCATGGCCCTCTTTGTTATCGAAGGTAGCGCCCTTCATATGGTTTGACAGGGAGCGGAAAAGATGATAATCGGTCGGTGCACGATCCGGAGAATACGGTGGATGCTGAAAGACTTCCCATTCGAGCTCTTGGAGTGCGGTTTTGACGACTTGTGCAATATGGGGCCTGGCGTTAGCGTGAAGTAGTATGGTTTGAACATGTCGATCAGGTCTTTTTAGTCGAATAGCCTCATTCGTGTGGTGCAGCTGGGCAATGTAGAGCTCCTTGTTGACCGTGGCATTATTTTGAAGCATTTCCCAGTGCATTATACCCTACCAGTCCCACCAAACACATATCATGACCTTCTTTGGATAAAGATCCACCTTGACTCTAGGCTTTGGGCTTCTTCTGGAGCCCACTCCCACTCCTGACTTTGCTTCATCTCCCGTGACGATTTGATGTGCTGGTGATATGAAGGCGACTTTATTTTTTTTTTCGTTGAGCTCGGGAGGCACCCAGGCTCCCAATTTTTCGATAAATCCCATTGCATGAAAGTGATTGAAAATGGTTTTATGATCTCAGTAGGTTTTTTCCGCCAATTCACTACTGGTTTGGCGACCAATCTTCTTCAAAAGTGATTTAAGACGTTCTTCATCGCCTTCCGCTGCGGGACGTGTCATCGACGTCAAAGTCGCCATTTTTGAACTTGTACTGAACTTGAACTGTAGACGCGCCCATGACATCTTCTCCATATACATCGCAAATGTCCCGGGCTGCTTCGGTAGATTTCTGCCCCTCAGAAATGTTCACAAATACAAACTGTTTACTACTACTGGTTTCAGGACCCTTCATCTCAGTCGTGGCTGGAATTTCCAAATGAGCATTGTCTGTACTCAGCCGATGGGCTACCAGTTGCGGTCTTAGAGTCAACTAGAATAAAGCGGAGTTGATCTACTCTCCAAAAAATAGAAACCTCCACCTCTTAGACTTCCCAGATTAAACAACCAGCTCTCCTCGGAAGTGAAGTATATTGGTGTAATACTGGGATTGGAGTTCAAGCTCCATTAGAAGCTACACATCGAAAATCGAATTAAGAAGCCCAGTATAGCTTTCTAATCCTGTAACTTTATGTTCGCAAAAAATAGGGACTCAAGCCACATGTCGTACTCTCAATGCTCTGCCAATTTTGACACACGGCTGCCTAGTTGGGTGGATAGCTCTTCGGAAGGACTATAGCACCACTAAAGAGAATTAGAGAAAATGCAGAAGACTGCATGCATTGGCATCACTGTGGCGTGTAGAACATGCGCCACTGCCTACATCAGGTCACTCTGCACTTCATTCCCATTGATCTTCAAGTCCAATCAATTGCTGCTTAGAGCGCTATTAAGTTGCAGGAGATTGGTCTCTGGAGGCAATCTATGGCAGGACATGATAACATTTTGATGCAGATTTCGCCTTCCTTCGCTGTGCTTCGTACAAATCTCACCATCCGTAAACTGGATTTTAAGGGTTATGTTAGGGCTACTATTCAAAGCAGGCTGAATTGGAAGGAAGAAGAGTCCGCACGGACATAAGTACCTCTGTACTCATCGACGGATCCAAGATGAAATCTCTCGTTGGAGCAGAGGATTCCTCTAAATCAGCCCATATTTCAGTCTCCTTTAAACTGCCGAAAACTAGTAGTGTCTTTCAAGCAGAGGTCTTCGCGATCAACAAGTTTAGGGATCACTGTTGTGAGAGAGGCATAAATATCTTTTCTAGTAGTTAAGCATCGAACACTCTTCGCTCAATTCCTTAAAAGAGGAGGTCAAACGTCTCGAATATGCAGAAAACATTTATCTTAAATGAACTCCATGGCACAAGATCTTGTCAGGAAGACATGGCCAGAACCGTTTTCAGTTGTGCATCGTCGAACATCTTTACCCTTGATTGTTGGTAAAGAGAGACTGCACAATTTCTTTCTGAAAAAAGCGTAAGACAGACGGAACTGTATCTTATCGTGTGCGCTCTCAAAAATGCGTTGGCTTCAGTAAGACAGAAGCAGTACTCTTAAAGTACTGAGGATCCCCCACCATTCAGTTTCCAAACTCAACTCAAAGCGGTATACACCGGTCACTAGATGATAGGAGTTCATGCGGGGAAGCTTAAAATTCCATGCAACCTCTATTGCTGAAGCTATGGGTATCCTGCAGAGGACGAGGCTGTTGAACTCTTTCTTTGCAAATGTCCGGGTTTGGCGGAGAGCCGCTTGAGGCTCGTTAGTGTGTCTTTTGGGGATAGTTTGGGACAGTTCTCCTGCCTAGATTCTTTTTCCCTCTTCCACTACATCAAAAGCACTGAATGGCTGTAGATGGTTAGATTGGATAAGATTAAATTTGTGGGGGATTGGACAAGTCCAAGCACTCAGTCAAGAGAACATTGTACTACACCCGGATAGATTTCAGTAGAAAGAATAGAGATAGGTATGATAAAAAGTGGGTAGTAAGACAGATAAATTAGTTTGAGGTCACTCTTCCACAAACCTCTTGGATTCATTGATGAATCTTAAGAGATCCGGAAGAGAAAGAGTATGAACTTTATCTATACTCAGCACATCGCAACCCAATACCCTAAATCTGATTCTGGAGAAAGCCGGACAGCTACAGAGGAAATGCTCTGCAGTGTCGTCATACTCAAGACAGGATTGGCATATCGAGCTGTCTACGACCCTCATGGTAGCTGACCATATGCTGACCACAGGCGTTGTCCCTGTGATTACACCCACCAGTACTCTCAGGTCCTTTCTGCTGAGTTTTAGGAGAAAGTTCGCTATTTTCCTGTTTGGTTCTTTCACAAAGCACTTGGCTACTCTGCACGAATTCAACCCATACCAATGTCCGCTATGGGTAGACCTAATAAAGTCGTCAATCCATAGTTGAATCGATGCGGAATTGGCTTACTTGCAGATTGTTTTTCTTCCTTTAAGTTTCGTAACTTTTCGCAGATAATGGTCTATGGTAATGGTATCAAAACGGCACTCTAGTGCTACTTGTAGTATACCCGTGGCACTCTTGCCACCTAACCTACCTATCTGCGGAGACCCCTCAGTTTATTTAACGAAAAAAAAATGTTAGCTATTCTTATAGACGCTGTAAATTTAATTTTGATCTTTCCTTCTATTTTGGAAAGTTTTCAAGGTTTCTCCAAAAAAAGTTTAAGCTAGTTTTAGTAAATTTTTTTGCCATGGAAAAAGTTTAAGGAGTACCACAAATGTTTTTTTTTGACCACCCTAATGTACACTTATATGTACATCTATGTGCCGGTGCGACTAATATATTCATACATTTGAATTATGTCAGCAAAAGACAATTAAAATCTTCGTGTCCTTACAACATTTGTTTTGACTCAATTGCCACACATACCGCCCGTCGTCGTGACACGCATACACACATGGCGTATGACAAATTTATTGCATTTTCTTTTTTTTTTTCTTCTCCTCAAGTTATTATTATTACAATTATATTATTATGTAGTATGTCTTTAATGGCCTGTTGGCGGATGTTGCATGCAACAGAGTTATGTGTATGAAAAACGAGTAAAAATTTAAATGTAAGTAAAATAAATTCAGCCACAGCGGAAATATTCAAGGAAAGTATGCAGAGAAGACAAATAGGTCAAGGAAGCAAAATTTAAAAAAACAAAAAATTTCCTTAAGTGATATAATTATTTTAAGGTTTCAAAGAATGTTCACTTTTCTCTCGAGAAACGCTGAGATTGGTAAGAGGGTGCAACATTAAGTTCTTTAACGGAGCTATAAAATTAATTGTAGTACTGCGACTCTTGAAAATAAGCACTGCACTGGTACACAGATGGCTCGCAAATACTCGAAGGCATAGACGCTGGGATGTATGACCTCAAAACAAAGCGGTCTATACCAATGGGTAGCTTGCCTAGTATTTTCCAAGCGGTAGTGTTTGCCATCTATTTATGCGCAGAAATCAAACTCTTGGATGGGAAACCCTTGGAATAAGTGAACTGCCAATCTGAGTGACAGTCTCAAGCTGCACTCAAGCCTTATCATCCTTTGGGCCGTGAGTGAATATAGAAGTAAAATTTAAATTTACTAGGTGCGTGCAATCCCACTCAAGTCATATGGATGCGGCCTCGAAACTTATAGGGCCTGAATTCCTCCTTACCATCGTACAACATACTATCAAGCAAGAGCTTAGAAACGGAGTTCTAAGACTACGTGACGTGACAACGTTGCCTTGTGACAGGATTGTTACTGTTACTATGGTGGCCAGTAAGAGGCCTCGCTGCCGAAGAGGCAGTCCTTGAAGGAGCGGAGCGGAAACTAAGCCCTGCTTAGCCACAGGCTTCACTCCGCTTATGTGAGTGGCCTTTTTTGTAGAAAGACCTGACCTTACCGAGGCATTGGGTGCTGATTTAGCTGTGCCGTGGTTATCCGAGGCAAAGTTTTTTATGTTAATTTCATTTTTTATAGTCTACTGCGCGGCTCGACGTCACGAGCGTGGTGGACTAAGTTTTTTAGGAGACGTCGACCATGGCAGTGCCCTCTACCATGGCAAGGTCATTCTACCTCCTGACGTGACCCAATTTCAGGAGGGCGCCGTTAGAATACACCCGGATACCCCTGGCTGCAAACCATCCATTGGGCACGGTGACGCATAATACTCCTGGATTAGTGGGAGCCAGGAGAGGAAATAATGGGATAACAGGCTAAGAAATAACAGTGGGATCGTCGGTACGGTAATCTCCGCATGGTAATTGAAGGGCCACTGCTGTGCCCATGCCCATAGGGAGCCTCCCTCTTAGTTCGTGGTGGGTTAACCTCCATGGTAAGGGGGTTAAACTAACACTTAAGCCGCATCCCCGCGGCAAGGAACCCAACTTGATGAGACAAAATTGTTTTACTGGGAGAGATTTTACCAAAGAGTTTTAAGCACTTCATATAGCTCCCTATGCACAAACGGCGTATGCTCAAGTAGCTCCCATTCGAGCTCTTGGAGTGCGGCTTGGGTGACTCTGTTTTGACTATAGAATCAGGTATTTTCAGTAGAATAGCCTCATTCACGTATTGTAGCCTGGCAATGTGGAGCTCTTTGTTGACCGCAGCATTCTTTTAGAGCATTTTCCAGTGGCCAGTCCCATCAAACACATATCATATTCTTCTTTGGATGATGATCCGGATTTTCTCTCAGCTTCTTTTTATTTTATTTTGTGGGACTTTAACGCCACTAAAACCACCTCAAGACTGACGGTTCATCTTACAGGGATACCGATTTGGTAATTACATCTCGAGAGCCGTCGTGAGTAATAAGCTCAATTGTCAGTTATATTCCTCTGCTGTGCGTCTTGCTGTTTTTTATCACTGCGACAGTTATGGTTGCTGCCACGTTCGTATCGCATCATTCTTTCGCCTCCTATTGATATTTCGAAGTTCCACGATAATTCGTGTTGCAAAAGCTTGTACCGCTCTCCATTTGTCATTCGACTCAAGCATTTGTGGAACTAGGTTATTGGGCGTAAGAAATACCCCAATTGTTCTTGCTAGGTCATCTCGTTCCTTAACGAACCTGCTGCAATAAAAAGCCACATGTTCGGCCGTCTCCTCTTCGTCCGACCGTGACTCTCGGCTTTGGCGTATCTCCTATAGCCACCCGCATCTTTCTTTGCTTCATTTCACATCTCCCGTGACGATTCGGTACACAAAGCACTGTTTATAACCGCGTTTTGCTCGATGGCGGGCGAGATGCTGAAGAACCAATTTGAAGGCGACTTTCTTTGTTTTTTTCGTTGAGCTCGTGAGGCACCTAGGCTCCCAATTTTTCGGTAAATCCCATTGAATGAAGGTTATTGAAAATCGTTTCGCATTTCAATTTTTTCGCTAATTCACGACTGGATGGGCGACCTTCTCTTTACTCCTTCAAAAGAGATTTGAAACGTTCTTCATCACGCCGCTGCGTGACGTGTCATCGACGTCAAAGTCGCCATTTTTTGAACATTGCAAACCAGTTCGCGTGCTATAGACTCGCCTATGTTACCTTCTCCATACACGTCGCAAATGTTCCGGCCTGCTTCGACAGCTTTTTGACCTGGATGAAAAGCAAAGAAGAGCAGGTGTTGAAAATATTGAACTTGGCCTCCTGGGTACTCCATTTCTAAGCCTCAAAGGTAATAAAAAATTAAATAACTTAAAAATACAATTAACATAGTTTTATGGAGCAGAAAGAGGTCTATCGAATGCATACTTACCCTTTGCCAAACAGCAAATAAATCTTTGTAAAATAAAAGAAAATATAAAAAAACGCTACCCAATATTTATTTGCCGCCGTAGCCGAATGGGCTAATGGAGAATTCAGAAAAAAACATGGGTTCAAATCTCAGTGAAACACAAAAATGAAGAAACAGTTTTTTCTAATAGCGGTCGCCCCTCGGCAGGCAATGGCAAGCCTCCGAGTGTACTTCTGCTATGAAAAAACTCCTCATCAAAAACATCTGCCGTTCGGAGTCGGCTTGAACCTGTATCTCCCTCCATTTGTGTGAAAAAAGCGACGTTCAGTTAATTCAGTTTTCAGATTATCCTACCCGCAACACTTTCATCGCTTAAAATCAGAACAAAAATGAGGCGCTTGTGAAAAAACAAAATTTCACTCAAACGCAAAACTCTGTGACTCAATTAATTTATAATTTTTAGTATTTTTTTGTTTGTTGTGACTACATTTATTATCATTGTTGTGCGCCCGCCATTGTGCAAAAAACGCAATCCGTGGTTTTAAATATCAAAGGTTTTTCAATATTATTTCTTTTATTTTGAATTATTTTAATATTCGATCTCTTTGAAATTACAATAGAGCCACGTATTTTATGCTGCTCCATTCCTCCCTTTTTAATTACCTGTCACACGCACACACATACTATTACATTCAACTGCTCGTTTTTCCCCCTCTTTTCTTTTCAATAGCAAATCTGCTTAAGAGCTTTTTCACTTTACAGTTATTACCTTTCAATTTCACTTTTCACCCAATTGCAGACATTTTCGCAAATCGCTTTTCTCTTCTCGGTCCACTTTGTGTGTGCTTTCGCTTTTGCGGCAAATGTACTCCGACACGCTTACAATTAAAGTTTTTGCCTTTGGTGTGGATTTCAAAAGTCAGAGAAAATTCATTTAAATGCTGTTAATAAACAACACACACACATACACACAGTTTTGCAGGTATATAGAGGTGAGTGTATGCACTTGAAAGTGTGCAAATTGTGCTAAAAAAGTGCACACAGGCATATCTGCACGTATGCATCGAAGTGCGCAACCACTTAAGTGAAACTTTCTGCCACTTAGTAGGTCGTTGTAATGAAATTTTAAAACCAACACAAAAACAACTTTTTGTTAGAAATTACAAAACGATTAAATTTACTTTCGAAAAGTTGGACATTTGATTTCTGCAAATGCACGAAGGAGCAGCTGAGACTGCATACGAAGTAAGTGCGCCTATAGGAGTCAATAAGAGCAGGGAGTGAACGAGTGAAAGAAAGCAAAAGTAGTAGCAATAAATTATTATTTGTGACATTCACATTTTACATTTACTTAGACGTCTAAAAACTGTCTACTGTCAAAAATTCAATAATGTAAATACCCTTTTTACGGATATTTTCTAAGCAATTATCGTTTACAGAAAGTTATTTTGATGCAAACTATTACAGAAATGCTGGAAGAATGGGTTTTTTTTTATTTTGCTATAGCTGAAATTCATTTCTCAAAAATATTATCTTGTGAATTGAATTTCCATTCAAAATGAGGGCACTGCCCGCTAAGTGTTAGGGCCAATGATCGATTGGCAATGGCATTACGATTTTTCGCGTTTTCGGACCTATCATTTGACAATTCGTTTGAAAATCATACATTTTCTCTACCAGTTTGAACAAAAAGTTCTCGAAATAAATTCAGAAAATTCAAAATGCAAGTTATAGTCCGGGAGCCAGGTCAAAATGACCCGACCTCATTGAAAATTCCACGCGCCGCCGAGATGTATGAACGCAATGATACATTCTTGCTTCGGCTTACGATCTTCCACCGCTTTAAACGCAGCTGACCATCATTATTATATTTTCATATGTGTCATAAATTATGTAAAAAAAATTCCATCGGCATGAGTAGTTTTACTTTTTAATTTATTTATTCGCCTGTTCAGCTGACGTATTTCCCCTCCTCTACAGCACAGCTGACTATTTTTTTTTTATTCTACTAATGCCAACAATACACAAAAAAATTTACAGCCGGTATTAAATGAGTTGTTAAAATTTTTTTCGACACGTTTCGCAGCATCCCACGCACGTACCCACCGCTACTGGACCAGGTCACTGTTGGTTTTGTCATCCATTAGATGGCGTCCGCCTTCAGTATTAAAATCAGTCGGCATGATGAGGTCAAAATGACCCCTGGCTCCCGTACTTTTAATCCCCCAAAACAAAAAATGATATTATCGCCTTCAAAGTACTCCCCATTTATACCCTAAACTTCACCACTATTCGCAAAATATATAAATATATGGAAATATCTGTCGCTTTTTCAAAATATTGGTTTTAATTTTAATTCATCTAAGTTCCATTTTTTATCACTGCCACTATTAACTTAGGCATTACTTTTCAACTAACCCGAAATTGGCTGCTTGTATCTTAGAAAAAAAAGGTGTATTTTTTAGCTTACCACAAAGTAATTAGCTAAAACCTCTAATGCTTTTATTACTTAATATTCTTGATCACTTAATGACCATTTCCAACAATCCACATGCACACTCTTACACCCATCGCTCCACCACATCCCACTCTTACATTCATATTTTCTGTGGTGCTTTAGGCGTCAACTTTTAATTTCGCGCTTTTCTGTGTGACAAAGCAAAACTTGTCGCTTACAAATATTTACAAAGTGCTAATGCAGGATAATATTTATGAAATAAAAAAACTCCAAAATGAAATTAATGAGAAAATATACGCTTTGTCATGCTTATTAAGAGCTAAATGGGCTTCGAGAGAAATTTTGTGTTGACAATCGCGCTGATAGGTAGAATATAACTGTTTAAGTTATGTATTTAGGTTAATAGATTTAATGACGTATTACTCCATTTATGCGGAAGGACCCGCTTTTATTGCGTCCAACTTTATTGAGTTTTGAGTGAAACTGCAATTTTCAATGCACTCAGGACGCTTTCGGGAATTCAGGTATATGACTGCGTTGCTCACTTAGTGAAACATTTTTTTTTGTGCGGAGATTAGAAGAAGAGGAGTTTAAAAATTTCCAGTAAATAGATAATAGGTAATAGATAATAGATAATAGATAATAGGTAATAGATAATAGATAATAGATAATAGATAATAGATAAGAGATAATAGATAATAGATAATAGATAATAGATAATAGATAATAGATAATAGATAATAGATAATAGATAATAGATAATAGATAATAGATAATAGATAATAGATAATAGATAATAGATAATAGATAATAGATAATAGATAATAGATAATAGATAATAGATAATAGATAATAGATAATAGATAATAGATAATAGATAATAGATAATAGATAATAGATAATAGATAATAGATAATAGATAATAGATAATAGATAATAGATAATAGATAATAGATAATAGATAATAGATAATAGATAATAGATAATAGATAATAGATAATAGATAATAGATAATAGATAATAGATAATAGATAATAGATAATAGATAATAGATAATAGATAATAGATAATAGATAATAGATAATAGATAATAGATAATAGATAATAGATAATAAATAATAGATAATAGATAATAGATAATAGATAATAGATAATAGATAATAGATAATAGATAATAGATAATAGATAATAGATAATAGATAATAGATAATAGATAATAGATAATAGATAATAGATAATAGATAATAGATAATAGATAATAGATAATAGATAATAGATAATAGATAATAGATAATAGATAATAGATAATAGATAATAGATAATAGATAATAGATAATAGATAATAGATAATAGATAATAGATAATAGATAATAGATAATAGATAATAGATAATAGATAATAGATAATAGATAATAGATAATAGATAATAGATAAGAGATAATAGATAATAAATAATAGATAATAGATAATAGATAATAGATAATAGATAATAGATAATAGATAATAGATAATAGATAAGAGATAATAGATAAGAGATAAGAGATAATAGATAATAGATAAGAGATAATAGGTAATAGATAATAGATAATAGATAATAGATAATAGATAATAGATAATAGATAATAGATAATAGATAATAGATAATAGATAATAGATAATAGATAATAGATAATAGATAATAGATAATAGATAATAGATAATAGATAATAGATAATAGATAATAGATAATAGATAATAGATAATAGATAATAGATAATAGATAATAGATAATAGATAATAGATAATAGATAATAAATAATAGATAATAGATAATAGATAATAGATAATAGATAATAGATAATAGATAATAGATAATAGATAATAGATAATAGATAATAGATAATAGATAATAGATAATAGATAATAGATAATAGATAATAGATAATAGATAATAGATAATAGATAATAGATAATAGATAATAGATAATAGATAATAGATAATAGATAATAGATAATAGATAATAGATAATAGATAATAGATAATAGATAATAGATAATAGATAATAGATAATAGATAATAGATAATAGATAATAGATAATAGATAATAGATAATAGATAATAGATAATAGATAATAGATAATAGATAATAGATAATAGATAATAGATAATAGATAATAGATAATAGATAATAGATAATAGATAATAGATAATAGATAATAGATAATAGATAATAGATAATAGATAATAGATAATAGATAATAGATAATAGATAATAGATAATAGATAATAGATAATAGATAATAGATAATAGATAATAGATAATAGATAATAGATAATAGATAATAGATAATAGATAATAGATAATAGATAATAGATAATAGATAATAGATAATAGATAATAGATAATAGATAATAGATAAGAGATAATAGGTAATGGCTGAAGCGCATCGAGAGCTACAAAAAGTTTATGAGACGCTGCTTTAAGTGAAACAACGTGACGAGATTGGTTCCGTCGCTTCAAAGACGGTGATTTTAATGCTGACGACCGTCCGCGTGAAGGAAGGCCAAAAAGCTTCAAAGACGCTGAATCGGGCGCATTGCTGTCAAACGCAAGAAGAGCTTGCTTCAGTATTAGGAGTTACCCGCCAATCCATTTCCAAGCGATTGCATGCTTTGGAAATGATTCAAAGACAGGGGAGTGGGAATGGGGGAAACCAAGGGATGTTGAACGTCGTTTTTTCGCCTGTGAACAACTGCTCCAGTGGCAAAAAAGGAAGGGTTTTCTTCATCGCATCGTGACGGGTGATGAAAAATGGATTCATTACAGCAATTCAAAGAAAAGAAAGTCATGGGGACTGCCCGGTCATACTTCTACGTCATCACCTCAGCAGAATATTCACCCTGCCAAGGTTATGATATGTATGTGGGGGGACCAAGTCTTTGTTATTTATTATAAACTGTTAAAACCAAGCGAAACCATCACTGGGGATCGGTATCAACTTCAATTGATGCGATTGAGCCGAGCACTGCGCGAGAAGCGGCCGCAATACGCGGAGAGGCATGAAAAAGTGATTCTAGAGCATGACAGCGCTCGGCCTCACGTTGCCAAGCCCGTTGAAACCTACCTGGAAACACTGAAATAAGAAATCCTACCCCACCCGCCATCTGGAGAATCCAGATATTGCGCCGTCCGATTATCACCTTTTCCGATCGATGACACAGGGTCTAGCTGACCAGCAGTTCCATTCATATGAAGACATGAAAAAATGGCTTCATCCGTGTATAGCCTCAAAAGATGAACAGTTTTACCGCGACGGTATACGAGATCTACTAGAAAGATGGAAAAAAGTAGTAGCCAGCGATGGGCAATACTTTCAATGATTCACTTCTTAGCATTTTTTCAGAATAAATTTGTATTTTTATCAAAAACACTGCAAGAATTTAGTTGCGCACTTAATATAGGGTCCGCCATATAACTTTACGGAATTAAAAATGCTATAAAAAAGAAACTACTCAATATTTTTCCAAACTGTTTTTTTTTATTTTGAAGTACAATCCTTCCGGTTAATGATGGAACACAACTTCATTCATATGGCTGGCTCGGCTAGCCATGCCCCATCCCATACGATCGGTCCAATTTTTCAACACATTTTCGATTGTATTCGGCTGTATTTCAGTTATGACATCGCGTATGTTGGTCTTCAGTTCATCAATTGTTGTTGGTTTGTTGGCATAACACTGGTCTTTGACGGCACCCCAAAGATAATAATCCAACGGCGTCAAATCGCAGCTTTTTTCGCAAAGTAACGCACATACGCGGCCGCCGTAGCCGAATGGGTTGGTGCGTGATTACCATTCGGAATTCACATTTTTCTAATAGCGGTCGCCCCTCGGCAGGCAATGGCAAACCTTCGAGTGTATTTCTGCCATGAAAAAGCTCCTCATAAAAATATCTGCCGTTCGGAGTCGGCTTGAAACTGTAGGTCCCTCCATTTGTGGAACAACATCAAGACGCACACCACAAATAGGAGGAGGAGCTCGGCCAAACAGCTAACAGAAGTGTACGCGCCAATTATTATTATTAATTTTTTTTTTAACGCACATACGCTTCATTCGGTGCTTTTCTTCTTCCTATTGCCGTACGTAATTTTTGTGCACATTCTGCAACATTACCATGATTTTCAAAGTAATGTCGCAATATTTCCCAGCGTTCTTTGAGCGTATACACAACCATTATCGTTCAGCGGAAGAAGAAAACTAATTTTCTGTCAAATCAGATGACAGCTAAGTGTTACCATTCTTCAAATAATACCTAGTTCAAATCCGTAACGATAGATCTCGGGTCCTGTACATAAAAGATAAGCAGAAAAGATAAAATATAAAATATAGAATATAAAATACAAACTACAAAATAGGCAAACGCACAAGGTTTTTATGTTTTTCAAAAGCAATATACATTTTATTGAAATCTACAAAGCGGTTTTTAAGTTACAGTGATCACTAGTTCAAAAAACATAGTTTTGAGAAGAACGCATTTAAAATTTTGGTATCGATTTATATTGCACCCGAGTGCCCTTTGTTAATTGTTGAATAACTCGAAAAGTATTTGTTGGATTCACTTCAAACATTCACACAATACTTTTAAGATATTATACTTTATGAAAATGTAAAAATTCAAATTTTTGAAAATTCTGACTACCCATAACCCCTTAAGGGGGGAGCCAGCTTTAGAGGCTTCAAAAAATCGATTTTTCGTGGATTTTTTGGGAAGGAAAGAAATATTCGATTGAAACGAAACTTGCAGGTTTTATTTTTATATATTTCAACAGTCTTCTCAAATTGTTTCATTAAAATATATTTCATGTTATGCCTGGTACAAGCATTTTTCCGAGGCGCCTCGAGTGTGCATAAGTCGTGCGGCGGGAAAGATGCAAGTCGCAATTTGCATCTGAAACCGAAAACCCAAAATATTTTTATTTTAGTATAGCATAGCTTCTATAATAGTTAAACCAAGAAAATTAAACAAAAAGTGAGAAATTCAACAATTTTTCGCTAATTAAAAAAAAAAATCATTTTTTTGGTTAATCATAACTTTCTTAAGGTTTTTTAGGTTCAACTAGAAGAGAATTTAATTCCGAATACAATCAATGTTAGCTCGTTTCGATAGAATGTTTATCTTTTTCCCTATCTTGCCCGCCGATTAGGAAAAGTCGTACAAATAGAAAACGGAGAAATCGCGCGTCAAAGCTTTTGTATATATACCGGCCGCTCGTATACCTGCTCGACGCTTGCTCACAATTTCTTCTGTAACTCCGAAAATATTTTGAATTTGCTTCTGTAATTTCGAGGGCACATTCTTGGAAAGTTTGGGAAGACATTTATGCAAAAAAACAAAAAAAAATCTGTTTTTTGACGTCTCTAAAGCAGGCTCTCCCCTTAATGGTTACGGTGTCATATATATGACCTCGACAGCTCTATAGACCGAACTTTCCTTCAAACTTGTGGTGTACTTCTTAAAGAGCAGTACTCGTTTTTTCTAGTTTTTAGTACAGTTTTTTAGTTTCAATATTGTTTTTGTATTTAATTTATTTTATTGCTTTCTTCACCAGCTTCTCTCGGAGCTGTGCATACCCTCGCCGACCATTATTAGAAATGTTTTTTTCATTCCATTTATGAAGAACTTCGATGGTGCACGAAGCCCAATGCTTCAGTCATTGTGTTATGGACAAATATACTCAAGAACGATTTCAGGGTCTCATAATTTCACCATTGACCACCTGGAAAATTTAAACAAATGGGAAAGAATTTCTTAACAAGAAAATTCCAATTATTTAGTCTGCCAGAGAATGTGGAATAGGCCATATCACAGAGGAATACTTAAACAAGTGATATTTATGCCAACCCTTAGTTTTGTAGCGTAGTGAATAGTATGTAAACATATAGTTAATTCGAAAAACCTGGCCACAATTTTGTTTCTTGTACAAAAATTGAATCCTTATCAAAGAATCTGTTGCTTTTTGGTAATGCCTTTTAGGTGGAATTTGCACTTTTATTAATTTAATTTTTTATGTTTATATATTTTTTTTGTTTTTTTGTTTGTTTGTAATTATACCTGAAAGTAAACATTCAGCGATTGACAGTGTTTATAAATCATTAGCGTAAATTTTCTATTAAACGAAATGAAAATTTACCTATATGGGGATGCTGTGAACTTTAAATCCGAAATACTCAATTATTACTCATACGCCATGGCGCACCAAAACGCAGCATTAGCAAGAAAGCATTGAAAAAACAAAACCTGACGAAAATAAGCACACCGACAACTCAATTAACTCATTTACAAAAAGAAAAGTAAAAAGTATAAAAGTAAAAAAGTGCACAAAACCAACAACAACAATGTCGTAAATCAAAAGCTGATGTCATTTTAACAGTCAACGGAAAAACAAATTGCACTTAACACTTAAAATAAGTGAAAAGGTGCAAATCGAGGTGGTAAGAGCAGATCAAGTAAGCCACCTAAAGTGAACAGGTGGAAACGGAGAGGTAGAAATGCTTGACAAGTTGTTAAGTTGTTTGGGTATTTGCACGAGAAAAAAATTCAAGGAAAAAACGAAAAAACTGGAAAAGTGGAAAATAAGAGAGAGAGCAACAGAAAAAGAATGACTGTTGAAAAAGTGTCAGCCTCCAGCTGATTATGAATATTTGCTGGGAAATTTATGCAAATTTTTATTGCCACTTAGCAAGCGGGAATGCAAAAACTGAGTTAATAGAAAAATTGTTTTAAGAAGTGGAGTCATGAATTAATGTGGCAGTGTGACAGTGTGAAAGAAGTGGGCAAAAAAAATAAGAAAAATAAGAGAGACTGCCACAATGCTAAGTGGCAATAAAACAGTCATGCATTTTTCAAGCTTCCAGCGTTCTAAGATAGGACAGGGAATAACAAATCCTTGAATGTATTTGGGAAATAATAAAATAATTAAGTCGGACAAGGTTAATAAAGTGCAGTTGAGTGTAAGCCTGAAGGTAGCAGAAGATAGGTAGAAGGTAGGGTATAAACTCACAAATCTGAAGTTGTAGCCACTTAGAAGTGTAATAAATCAAAACTATGAAACTTCAAGAAAACCTAATGAATTTTTATTAAAAGAGAAACTATGAAAATTCAATAAAGGCCCACACACACATTCAAGACACAAGATACAAGTATTTGCAACAGAAAATTAAGAAATGATTAAGAAACCAGAAAATTGAAATAATTTCCGAAGCAAAATTTTATGCCAAACATTAATAAAGGCCAGCTGAAATTGCCCGAGTCACGTCAGCCACTTTTGGAAGTTCAAATTTCAAGGCAATGCACAGCAAGGTGCATGCACCCATTTAAACACATTTTGGCAATCACGAATGTCAATAAAAACGAAAGTAATCAAAAGTCAGGGAAAGTCAAACCTGTGACCCTTGTGCCAACGCAAAAGTTTAACAAATTATAACTTTTATGCTTTTTATGATTTTCATGCTGTTGCTCCTGCACATGGCTTGCACAAAATATATTGAAATTTAACTTCCTTTTCTTAGCTCTAAAAGCATGGAAATTCGGCATACTTTACACAAATGCCTCGCACACAAATACATACGCACGAGTACATATTTTATTTCTTCAAACTTTCACTTACGCTTCCCGATCATTGCATGCGGCACAATAATTAAGTTATTTGTAGAATTATTGTAGCATACAACGAGCGGAAGTAGAGTTAGCGAAAAAATTGAAAAGTTATGGGCAAAGTCCTCGACCTCTTTTCGGCCACTTTTCCACTTTATTTGCTCCTTTCTTGGCCTTCCACTTGATATTTATGACTTTTCCTGTAAAATATTTACTTCTCAAGCATACACAAACATACTTGTGGCAAGAGAGAGCGCGAGAATTTCCCCATATATCACTTGAGTACGTGTTTTTGTATACAAGCAGCTGGGCATTTCCGGTCAACGACAGCGTGAAGCACGCTTCTCCTGCCAAAAATGCTTTCAGCAGCAAAAAAAAAACAAAAAACAAAAACAACGCAATATATATTGTTAGCATGAAAGCATGTGGAAATTATTGAAATTCTTTAGTGTACTTATGTTTTGCATACATTTCAACATTTCAACACTTTTTCGCAGCACTTCAGCACTTCAGCACATGGGACGCGCACGCCTAGAAATATGCTAAGCATAAGTAAATACCACAAAGCAAAGTAAAAATGCTGAGTCACTGGCTGAAATATAAGTAAAGTAGGGCTTGACAAAGAGAAAATATTAAAATTATATGAACAGCATAGAAAGCAGCTAAACTGGCTGATATAGCAACGCTAAGTGCGTGCATATGTGCCACTATTAATGTCAAAGCAAGATAAATAAAATTCGGCAAAAAAAAAAAAACATTTAGCAAAGTAACCACTTTTGCTTCAAAAATTCCTAAAAAAAGTGTTGCTTACTCCCAAAAGTTATTGTCACATACATTAGGCACGTTAAGCTAACGTTTCTATGTGCATTAGGGTGATCCACAAAAAGTGGAAATACTAAATATTTATTATGCGAACCCCACAGAATTGTTCCACGTTGCAAAAGAAAAGATGACATTTTTTCAATTTTGTAATCGGCTAATTTACCAATACACTGCGTTAAATAAGTACAGCACTAGCACTTATTCACAAGTTTTGATAATTTTTTATTTCTTATTTAATTTTAATACTTCTTTCACGAGAAAACCATTTAAATCCAACTTTCAGACTTTGTGCAAATTAAAATAGAGACTCACGAACGAAGTTTCATAATATTGAACTTTTTTTAATCAGAATTAATCAGAAAAATTCTGACTATGCAATTTTAAGTAGCGCCCGACGTAGCCGAATGGTTTGGTGCGTGACTCACATTCGGGAGTGCGTAGGTTCGAATCTCTGTGCATGAAACAGAAAAATTAGAGAAATTTTGTTTTCTAATATCGAACTCCACTCGGCAGGCAATGGCAAGCTTCTGAGTGCTTTTCTGTCATGAAAAACCTTCTCATAAAAACCATTTGGGGGTCGAATTCGCTCCCTCCATTTGTACAACAACATCAAGACACACGCCACGAATAAGAGAAGCAGGTCGGCCAAACGCCAAACAGAAGTATACGCGCCAATCCTTTATTTACTTATTTTTATGCAATTTTATACCCCATTAAACTTTGATTCAATGAAATTTAAATTTCAGGTGGATCAAAAATATCGTTGCTGGTTTTTCTTTAATGGAGCCTTTCTCGCGCGAATGCTCGAGAGTTCTTTTATATAAATAAAAGAAAAGACTTAACCCCATCAGCAGAAAAGTTTGTCAAAAATCAATACAATCTTTAAGCCACTTGAAACATTATCATAATCGTAAGCCCTTTATCTTCCATTACAGCAAAATCTGGCAATCTGGGATAGATGAAATTTGGTGGGCCTGTATTTGCATTTAAGGAAACGTAACAGCTTTGATCGATTAAAGAAAAATTTCAAAATTTTGCCAATTCCTCTCACGTCTCTTGATTATTTTCCAAGGGTGATCTGCAATTGAAAAGAAGCACATTTTGTATAATGTTTTCAAGTCTTTTAGTCGCTTTTCTGATGTTAAAGGCATCTACAAAGGTATCTGCAACTGCTAAAAGTAGTTTAACGGCCAAGAAAAATCGATTATGGCATCTCAAACCTTTCCGGGCATTGTTAAAATTTTTTGAAAGCATACATATCCAGAATTTCTAGGGGGATTGGCCTGTGACGATTAATTGTCTAGAGCATTTTAATCCTCTAACGACTTTCCAACTTTTTTTTTTGATTTTTTGAAGTAAAGGTAAAACGGCCGTCTCTGCTTCTGCCTAATTGGAGTGATAACCGATTAAGTGACCTAGATCGAGTTTAACAAAGCACACAAATCATTATCATTATCATTATCATATCATGATATCCTGCTCCAAATGGAAATACCAAAGGGAGCCTAATTCGTCCCCACTTGATCTTTCCCACGCACAGTAGTCCTTCTTCATCCTCTGCTACCTACCCCCAAAGGGAGCTTTAAAAGGGATTAATTATGATTAAAATTCTCTGCTGAAATATTTTCCGTGATATTTTACTGCTTATGACTTGACTCTTCATTTCACTCAGACACAAACTTTAACTATTATTTCCACTGTTTTCAAAGCAAATGAGGCCGACCGGGCCTACAAAAATTTTAGTAGGCCGTAAAAAAAAGCATCCGAGCTAACTTTTGGAAATTTATCGAGTATTTTTTTACTGGATGACTGAATTTTCAGAATAACTGAGCAAAGTGTAGGCTGTTTTCCATTGCTGCACAGTGTAACTGCACTTTGAAACCCTTAAAATGCAATGCCATCTGCCTCATCCGAGGCAAATAGTTTTAGAATTATTTAAAAAAAAATTAAACGAAAAATTTTATTACGAATGCATTTTTTATGAATTTATGGGTTGTTCGACGACCCTTGGCATTTTCACACAAGTTCAAATATGAGATGATAAGAAACCGTATATGCTTTTTCTCAAAATTTTTTTTAATTTTTTCCCCGGATGTGGTCACATACATACACCCGTTTTCACAATAATAGCAGGGTGACATATTGCAAACTTTGCGCTTTTCATTTAAGTCTCATTTTATTTTTCATTTAAATCTTTTTTTAATTTAATTTTTTTTTTTATAAAAATATAGATCCGACAACAACAAGAACAGTTTCCCACTTTGAACAAAATTCTAAAATTCAACAAATTTCTATCAGAATTTCACACTTTTTAGTCACCATTTTTAGAAACATTCTTGATAAGTGCTTTCTTAGCCCACACAAACCTTGCTTTAATTTTTATTTTTTATTTAATTTTTGTAGTATAAACCATGTTTCTATAAAACATAAGAATAAAAATAAAAATAAAATCAAAAATAAATAAATAGCCTAAGCTTTGCATTGGTCACAATGACCAGCAGGAATTTTTAAGTTTTTTAGATAATAAAAAAGTTGCGAAACTTTAGTGGCTGATGAATGATGATTTACAGTTAGCTTTTTTATTCACCGATTTCCTAATATTGCCACTATTTTTAGAAAAAACTAGTTTTGCATTAAAGCGCTCGCCTCATTTGAAATGCTGTTTTCTGGGTGTTTCTTTAAAAGTTTGTAAAACAGTAACGAAAAAAGATTTTTCTCTTTCTTTTTTCAGTATTTTATTTTTTATCCATTAATAAACAATAAAAAATTTACTTTGGTCAAACGATATTCGTTCAAAAAGTTATCAACCCTCAAAACATGAACTTTACGTAGACAATGGACACCGATATAGATGGTTTCAGTGAACCGCTTTTGTAGAAATAAAACTTAAATGACGTAAAATTAATGTCGCTATCGTGTGAGCTACGATCCATTGGGAAACACATTTTTTTAGTATTTTTTTCGAACCTTTAAAATAAAAAAAGGGTCAAAAAACAGTTTTTCATCTTTCAATGTCCGCCACTTTGTCAAATTAATTTTTTTTTAAGATCGTAGATCGATCGAACGACACTGAACAAGCACCTTTTTGCCTTAAGGGGGGAAGTACCTTTAGACGTTTCAAAAAATCGATTTTTTTTTTATTGTCTTAACCGATAGGTATATGCTCTAAGAATATTATTGCAAAATTTCAAAAGCCGATCTTGAAAATTATGGAAGATATGCCACTTGAAAGTGGCGCGCGCCGAGCCGACCGAGCTTTAAGGGGGTAGTATGGTTAATTCGGTGTAAAACAAGAATATTTTTCGAATTTTTTTTTGTCGACACAGTTGATTTATTCAAAATTTTAAAATTACTTCATTATAAAGTCATATTTAAAGAATATTGTGTGAAATTTTCATTGATTTTTATGAAGAAATGAGTTGGTGGCAGCGAATCTTCGCGGACGTCTCATAAAAAAGTTTTATTGCGGTGTCCCTCAGAACTCATTACTGGATCAACTAAAATCAAAAAACCAAATTGATTTCATCAGCTAATAAAGTTTCGCAGGTAACAACGTCGAATTTTTTTTTTAAATTTTTTAAAGCGCTTTGAAGTCAAAACACCGATTTTTCATAAAAAAACTTGAAAATTTTGTTGTTTTAAAATATGACAAAATTAAAAAAAAAAAACTCGACGTCATTACCTCGTGAATAAAGTAAAGAAACAAAAAAACCAAATTTGAAAAGAATCGGTGCAGTAGATATGAATCTACAGTGAACACCGACCGTAAAAAAGGCAAGTGTGAGAAAAACGCGTTTAAAGATTTGTGAAGATGTGAAGAGCGTGAAATCCGGTTGGAGAGGTAGATACTTAATCCTTTGTGTCTTTGTCAATTTTACTCTAATGCACTTCAAACTTTCACACAATAATCTTAAGATGTTATAGAATAATTTAAAAAAAAAAAAAAAAAATTAAAAAAAAAAAAATACCATACTACCCCCTTAAACCGAACTTTAAACGGCGTTTTCTCGAAACCATGTTTTTCAAATTGGCGTAAATGATTACGGAAAAAGTATTGAACCAATTTTCTTCATCAAGGTTTCAAAAGCTACTCTAGGTAGACTACGGACGAAAAGAAAAAATAATTTTTAGATACTTTTTAACACAAAAATGTTTGAAAATTTTTGCAAAAAAAACCAAAAGTTTTTTTTGAAGCCTCATTTTAATGGTTAATCTTCGAATTTGCTAGAGATTGTAGTCTATCTAGGATAAAAAACCCTCCTGAGTAAAATAATGTTTGATTTTATGATTTCAGATGAAAGTTGCGGTCAGGATCGCTTTCGCCGAATTCGATGTCAGCGGCGACACGATTTACGTGAACCGCCATAACTCAATTAATTGCTTATTTATAATAATGTTAAATACGCTTTTTTCTTCTGGGAGCATTGCCCTAAATATATATCATATTAATTTCATGTGCACTGTTTTCATTTTCCCAAAAATAAATCACGAAAAACTGGTTTTTTTCGGCCCTCTAAAGGTACTTCCCCCTTAAGGGGTTAGAGGTAGTCACAGGCCCGAAAAAATCATGATTTTCCGGAAGTCCCCTGCGGTGATCATCACAAGTCCTTGGAGATTCATCTAAAATCAATCGGACAAGAGTCCGGACATTAGTTTTATTAATAGATAATCTTGGGCGTGATCGAAACTTTTTTGAAATTCAACAATATGGCAGCCTCAGGAAATATTCTTCAGATTTTCGAGTAAAAAACCTGCAATAAATTGTTTAAAAAAAGTGAAATTAAAAAAAAAGTCCTTCGATCAGGCACGAGTTTTATATGTTTTTCAAAAGCAGTATAAATTTTATTGAAATCTACTAAGCGGTTTTTAAGTTACAGTGATCACCAGTTCAAAAAACATAGTTTTGAGAAAAATGTATGTAAAGTGTCGCTATCGATTTATGTAGAGTAGGGTGGGTCGATTTAAAAACCGCTCATTGCTCTGTGAAAATCGTATTCTAGGGATCAAAATAAGAAA
>JAYXIM010015713.1:0-22016 GCA_037575425.1 Anastrepha fraterculus | reverse complement strand
TAAGTCTATCTTCGCATGCGTCAAAACAGCTGTTCATTTTACTTCTTTTACTTGCTTTCTACTGTTGCTAAATCACAACTTCCACACAAATCTTTTCTCCATATATCTGCCGCACTTCTACCATCTCTAATTAATTTCCCCCTTTTTAAAACCGCTTCGTATTTTTATCCACTCTTTCCAGACTCAATGACTCCCCACAGTTCCCTAAACGTTTACTTTTCAAGTTTTCCCTTTCTTCATATTTTTTTTCTCACGCACATTTACTTCCTGTTGCTTTGCCTGTTACACAATATGCTTTGCGGTTTTCCCATCTCCATATCACACGCTTCCCTTTCCATTTAATAGCTCAGTCCTCTCCCTCTACTCCATCTGCATATAAGTAACCATTTCAGCGATTCGAGACATGCAATTTTCCGCTACTACGATCATCACTGCCGCAGTAATTCTTTTTCTAGTATTTCTAGTGGTCAAGTTTTGTGTTGGTATCACTGACATACTTTTTATGGCAAGTACAAAATAAAAAACAAATCTGGATTACTCGTAATACACTAGAAAAAAAACTTGGTTACCTTTTGCCTTTTGTGTGGCATACAAGAGGCTAAGAAGAATTTTAAAATTATATTAAATTGGTAAGCGATTCAGGTTAGTATGTCCCTACTGCTAGAAAGTAATAGTAACTGTAGTGACTTTAAAATTATATGTAAAATTGCGTACATATGTTAACTTAAATTTGGATGGTAGATTACGGGTATGTGATCCGTTTTTTTCTGAATCAGGTCACTTTCTCAAATTATTTCGATTTTAAGTTTACGCCTATCAAGAAAAGTTCGCTCCAAGCAAGCAGAGTATTACGAGGAAAAAACACAGTTGGAAAGGAGACAAGTGAGTGTAGTCGTGGTTAAGCAGTCACAGATAATTTCTATGAAACTCGTTTTCTTATCCCTGAACTTAAGCTGTTGCAGCATAAAGTCTCTGCTGTTAGTTCCCATTTGGCCACCGGTACTAGCCACGCTTGTACGTGTACTTGTACAATCAACATATCCGTCTGATTTAAGTTAGCTCAGTGTGATTTCTCGCTGTTCCCTAAACTAAACAGTCCAGTTCGGGGAGATATGTTCGCACGAACGAAATGTCAGACATCCAGTTTACAAAGCTCTAAGATTTGTCAGCTGAATGCAGCACTGAAAGCCTCAATGGATAACGCCGTGAAAGTTAGGTCTGCAGTTCTAATTAGCCTTCAACTTTTTCGAGAATTCTAAAAACAAAGTGGGTGTAAGTTTTTTTGTCAAATAATAACTGGCGAATGTGAAATTTATACACACAAGGATATTATTGCGTCTTCATTTATGGGAGCTGGATTTCTATTATATTTTGATTTCGATTTCTAATTTCCATTCGTATTTCTTTATACTTAAAATCTCAGCTTTTCAAGGTATGCAGTACGAGCTGATATATCATAAAATTCAAAACTCAAAAACCTGTGAAAAGTATCTCTTTGAAAAATCGCTCTTAGAAGAGCTAACATTAGTTTGTCGTTCAATCATCGCATTTGTCAAAACTTAAGGCTGCAAAAGGCGTTCCTGTGGATCTTCCCTATATTTTTAAGTAAAAACTTAAATCAGAGACCGAAAATAATCATTGTTTTAAAATTTTCAAGCACCAAATTAGAAACTTTCTAAAAGAAGTAGAAAAAGTTTCGAATATACAACATGCATACAAGTATATATATGAGCATATTTTTCACGCCCTTCATAACTCTTTTGTGGTTTAAAATTTTTTAACGATATCTATAAAAATTATTATTGAGAACAATATTTTTATTTTTACTTAATCACTCAAAAAAAAAAATCGTTTGGAAATTACGTGCACAGTCAGAGAGATGGCACTATTGGCGCGTATTACAGTTATGCTTAGTTAGTAGCATTTCTTGGAGAAACACACCCCAAGTTTCAGCCAGATCAGTTTACCTATTTGTGTTCCAACGCTAAAAGAGCCAACATGGCCGTCACGTTAAACAAAAAGAGCATTCGCACTCTCACAGGCGCCCTCACGGGTCACTTCACCTGCAACAAACACTTACATAAATTAGGCATAACTAACACCAGCACCTGCAGATTCTGCTGCGAAGATAAGGAGTCTATGGAACATCTCATTATCGAATGTCCGGGGTTGACGCATAGAAGGAAAAGGTTTTTAAACAAGTTCATGCTTACAGATGAAGACCTTCAATCACTCCCTCAGAAGGAGCTGGTACAATTCATAAGCATACTTAACAGTCAATAGACAGCATAGGGTGCACAATAGATCAATATGGTCGCAGTGCTAAAGGGCTACTCCTTAACCCTTTACAACCATTAACCATTAACCATTAACCATTAACCTATTTGTGTTTGGCATTCTTTTGAATCGAGTCGAGTGATTTTCCTTTTTCATCTCAACACTGCACCAGCTCGCGCCTCAGCATTTGTGGTCGCACACTTAAAGGAAATAGGGTTCCAACTCGTTTCACATCTCTCCTAAACTTCAGACTTGGCTCCTTCGGATACCTCGAACTATTATTGGTTCCCAAAATTTTTAGGTACCTCGAGCTACTGTTTGTTCCCAAATTTATAGAAATGACTGCCGGGACGAATATATTATTGACACGAGGAGGAGGATACAGAAACGAATGACTATTAGCCAAGCCAAGCCAAGCTATGATCCTAAAAGGAGACGAAATATAAAAAAGGTTTTTCCCAAGCAATTAAGTATTTTTTATTTTTACACCGACTTTTCAAACTACTCTATGACGAGCTATATTTTGTTTTTATTTCACCTCTATTTTCGAGCTACATTTTTCTTATTTCGAGCTACATTTTTTTATATTTCAATTTTCTTCTAATATTTTTTTTCTCTAAGAAAAGATTTATTTCATGCGTTGTGACTTTTTTTTCTATTAAAAATAATCATAATTTTTAGTTGTTATATTTTTCATATAAATTAAAGATTATTTTCTGAATTTTGTTTTATTTATTTACATTTTTTATTTTGAAAATAAAAACATATTTTCGATCTTCAGATCGAAAAACTCAAAATGCCACACATTGGTAAAAAAAGCCATACTATACAATTTCTTCTTCTTCTTAATTTACGCGATTTTGACTGAGTTTAACAAAGCTCGCAAGTTATTTCTTTCTCGGGCTAACCCGCGCCAGTTGGGCACACCAAGTGAAGCCAAATCCTTCTCCCCCTGATCCTTCCATCGCAGAGGAGGCCTTTTTCTACCTCTTCCTTTGCTACCACCAGCTAGTCTCACAGCGAATACTTTCAGAGCCGGAGCGTTTGTATTCATTCGGATGACATACCCCAGCTAGCCAACGTTGCCGCTGGATCTTTAATCGCTGCGCTATGTCTATGTTGTCGTAAAGCTCATAGAGCTCATTACTCCGCCGTCGCCAACGTGTGACGCCAAACGCCAACTACTGTTTCTAATTATTTAAGAATCACTAAGGTAGTTATTTTTGTGAACATTAGAGTGGCTAATGTAGGTAGTAGAGTGAAAAGCCTCACTTTTTCTAAACATCACTCATTTACATCTTCGAAAAGAAAAGGAAGGTAGGAAAGGAAAAGTTCAGATTCCAACACTTGCACAAGGCGGGTCTCTTGTTTAACTTAATTTCTTTTGTAAGCTCGAAGAATCACCTAAATTGTTTATATTCGATATCCGTAAAATATGTACAATATTTTCGCTTCTTTACTTTACAGTTTTGTTGAATGAAAACCCCAAATTCTTTACATCTCGCGGCAACTTCGAATACGAAACATTTTCTTGGTACTTTCCACATCATAACATTCTAACTTAAAAAAAAGTTCTTTTGCTCTAACATTTCGCTCAGTGAAATTACGTCTAACTATCCGCCTCTCGCCACTACAACCACAAATCGTTACGCATAAGCGACCGCTTAACTCGGTGATTTGTGCGCCAGTTGACTTGCGTACACATCCAAAGTGCTTTGTGGTCGATAGATGTGATTTACTCGCAGCGATGACTCTCAGACCAAATCATATTACAAGTGCTGAGCAAAACTATTCACTGGAATGGCATGGTGTCCCAACCGAATCGGTAACCGACGCCTCGTCAACACCGTTCACCCGCACTCTGTCATCATCGCTTTACTTACTAATTGCTTTCATTTCCTTCGGGCTGGCAAAATTTTTCGAATATATTTTTGGCGTGTGAATTTGTACTATTTTTTCACACACGCACAAAATTTTAGTTTTATTTTTTTTATTTCAATTTGGTATTTTTTTTTTTTTGCTGCGCTTCATTGTTGCTTCATTGTACTCATATTGCTTCTATGCTATCACAACTGGGGTAAATTCCGTTGGCTTAACTCCGCGTATTCAGTTCGATTGCATTTGTCAAATGTTGCAAACGCGTGTGTGCCACACAAACTAACTACGCAGTGCCGGACAAAGTGGAACAAAAAAGATAAATAAAGGAAGAAAGTAAAGCAAAAAAAGTAAAAAAACTGAAAAAACTGGAAAATTGAAATACGACAAAAGGAAGACAATTTGATTTGATTTATTCGAAACTGTGCCCAAAAAACGGGAATCCATCTATGTGTGCGTGCATGCCACCAACAACAACATAAACTGACACAAACGCGTTTTTTATAGAGTTTGAAAGCTTAGAGCAGTATTTATTTGCCGGAGAGTGAGTTTTCGGGCGAAAAAAAATTTTATTATTTGTTGAAAATTCATTTTGCAGGAAAGCGAATATTTTTTTTACATTTAACAGAGTTTGCATGACTCAATTATGAAGGGTTGCACGAGTTTTGACAGCTACATTTCGACATTTTTTAAAATATTCAAAACGATATTCTGCGAGGAAGTAGCGATGGATTTTTTCACTTTATTGCATAGTATTTTTTGCACAAAAAAATTTCCACGATTTTTAACTTTCAACTTATTTTAGTAACTGTTTTCTACAGAACTCAAAACGCACTTCTATCTGATTAATACTAATCTACGTAAATCATAAATTACAGGTATAGTTAGTTAGTTCCTCAGTGCCCTTCAAAAATTAAAAGGCTTCGTGTCAGAAAAGCTGTGCAGCCGGCATTTAGCTGGCCCTTCTATGGCAGGCTGTCAGTTAACCTGAAAGAGGGTGAGGTAAAGTGGAGATTGCTCACCCTAAGCGGAGTTCATCCCGAAACTTCTGCTGTCGCTCGCTTGGAGACGGGTTTTCCCAAGCCTCCTCGCCCCCCGCTGCCTCCTGCAGTAGTCGTGCTGGGACCAGCCCTATCGCGCAAGCCCATCTATCTCCTATTAGTCGGTCTGACGATCTGACCACTACCTTGCTCGCACCTGTGGCAGCAATTGGGTTCACGTTCGTCGGTTTTTTGGGAGGACCGTCCTCCTTGTTAGAAATATATTTTTTTAAGTTCATCTTTATTTTGGTCCCACGAGTATCGGACCGCCTGTATAGAGGATCGCCAGGTACGCCAGGAGCACTCCGTTCCCGACTGGGCTATTTCTGATCTGGGTCCCCAGCCAGGTTGAACCTCGGCACGGGTCGTATTACATCTTGTTCCAACCCAGAGCTTTTTCAAGATGTTTGCTCCTCCGATAGGCAGAACTTAATCATAGTTCAAAAAGGCAGCCCGAATCATAGGAATGGAGTAAACTCGCTCAATACTGGAATGCCCGTAAACGAACCCACTACCATCCAACAAAAAGGTCTGATTAATGATTCAATTGATACATGAGAATTTATTGAATACAAATATATATCCTGGATATACCGATATAAATTTCTAAGATCAAAAAGGTATGCTGCACTTGGGAAAGATAACAGAGCGCGTCCATAGAAGCCCGTAAGGCCTTTAACCGAAACGACGCTATTTCACTGAAACTTACTGACTTACTTTCTTCTTCTTCTTCTCCTTCTTCTTCTTCTTCTTCTTCTCCTTCTTATTCTTATTCCTCTTTTTCTTCTTCTTATTCTTCTTCTTCTTAATTGGCGCGATAACCGCTTACGCGATTTTGGCCGAGTTCAACAAACCGCGCTAGTCGTTTCTTTCTCGTGCTAACCGGCGCCAGTTGGACACACCAAGTGAAACCAAGTCCTACTCCACCTCATCTTTCGAACGCAAAGGAGACCTTCCTCTTCCTCTGCTACCATCAGCTGGTAATGCAGCGAATACTTTCAGAGCCGGAGTATTTGTATCCATTCGGACGACATGACCCAGCCATCCTAGCTGCTGGATCTTTATTCGCTGCACTATGTCTATGTCGGCGTAAAGCTCATACAGCTCATTATTCCATCGCCTGCGATATTCGTCGTCGACAACGTGGAAAGGTCCAAAATCTTCCGCAGAATCTTTCTCTCAAACACTCCATCGGATGTTGTCATCGTCCACGCTTCTGCCCAATACGTTCGGACGTTCATGAGCCTTGTAGAGTGTTAGTTTTGTTCGTCGAGAGAGGACTCAATTGCCTACTTAGTCCAAAAAAGCACTTATTGGCAACAGAAACTCTCCGTTGGATTCAAGACTGACATTGTTATCGGTGTTAATGCTGGTTCCTAAATTAACGAGCAATATTAGCAACGATCCTACATGGCTTGAGTTGCACCCGATCGCATGGCTCTGTAGGCATCATCTCTTCTATCTGCGGCAGCGTGACATTCCTCGTTGTCCAACTGAAATGTTGTTCCATTGTTCGTGCATGCCGGTTTGTTGGGCAGTACTCTCTGACAGCAGGAGTGAGAATCGAGTGGCGAATCTTCTGGCTGTCTGTTGGAGCAGCTTGCAGCTTTTCGATGTCGAACATTCTTGCCTAGGTAGATGTACGTTTTTTGCTGCACAGAGACGGGTGCGTAGTTCGGCTACAACAAGGTAATGATCCGAGTCGATGTTGGCTCCTCGGATCGTACGTACATCTAATACACTAGAAGCGTGTCTTCCATCTATCACAACATGATCGATCTGGTTTCGCGTTTTTCGATCAGGAGACAGCCAGGTAGCTTGGTGTATCTTTTTATGCTAGAATCTGGTGCTGCAGACTGCCAAGTTAGTTTCGAGCCCCGGTGAAGTGGATCAGCCTCTGCCCGTTACCGGATCTTTCGTTGTGCAGGCTGAATTTCCCGACCGTGGGCTAAAAAATTCCCTCCTTTTCCTCCCTGCCATTGAAGTCATCAAGCACGATTTTTATGTCTTAGCAGGGACAGCGCTCATAGAAACGTTCTATGAGCTCATAGAGGGAATCTTTGGTCGCATCGTCCTTCTCTCCCATCAAGGGCGTGCACGCAAATGAACGAGATGTTGAAAAATCATCGCTTTGATGCGGATTATTGCGAGATGCTCGTCCACCGGAGTGAACGCCAGTACCTGGCGACGAAGTCTCTCTCCCACAACAAATCCAACACTGAATTTGTGCTACTTTAAGTGGCAGCTGTAGTAGACGTCGCAAAGTCCTAAGTTTTTCTTGCCTTGCTCCATCCATCACATCTCTTGAATGTCCGTGATATCAGCCTTTACTCTCACGAAGAAATCAACCAGCCGGGGAGGCACCTTCCCCATTAAGGGGCGGGACATTCCAGGTGCATGCCCTCAAATCATAGGCCTTAATTCGTTTTGCAGAGGTCATCATCAGTATAGGCAGTTCTCATCCGAGGCTTTCCTCTGGTTTTATTGGGGGGGGATTTTTACGTGGCGGGGTCCAAACCCTGCTCAAAACCAGTTATCCTGGGTTGCTTCGCCTTCTCACATTTCACATCTCTCGGACGGGTGTGCGAAACATACCCAAAGGATACTTGGCCTAATCCCGGAACTTTTGAGCTGCTTGGACCATATGTAGAAGGCCACTCCAAAGTGAATGGTGATGAGTGACTTTCCCCACTTGCATTGACTTCACAAAATCGCTGAGAGCTATTTAATGGCCTGATTTTGCTCACACTTTCTGAATTCTCTCCATCGTGTATAGATATAAAGGGAGACGAAGAAGCAAAAACTTCAGCAAACAACACCTACACCAGACATAAGGGAAAACGAGGAAGCAAAAAGTTTGCCCGAAAGGACTGCAGCACAAGCACCAAAAGGAGCTGAGCCTAGCTTAGATTTCTTTTTAGTGTAACCAGATAAGATTATAGAAGAGCTCAGAAGAGGAGAAGGCAAACAACGTTGCAGTGTCATCCAACGAAGCTTGTAAGTGGGTGTAATGTAGCTAAAGAAGGGGTAAACATGCCTCTAATCGATTCTGAGCCTTTCTATGGACTTACAAAAGGCCACACTACTGAATTTCTCAGAAAGTGGGAGGAGAAAAAATGCAATAAATACTGGCAGAATTCTATCGGGCAGCTACAAGCGGAACAATTCCTAACGCGTGGCAGAGGCATTTCTGATAAGCCGAGTGGGATTAAGCCTTTTAGGGGCCACTGTAGCCTGAGATATCACTTAAATGTAATATATATCTCTGATCAATCAGCGATTTACACCCTGTCGACTATGTAAAATGGGCACTGAAAATTAAGAACACATTCTTGGCTAATTTCCTTCACTAGGTAGCAAAAAGCTAAACCACTTTGGTGGTATTGGAGTGCATTGATATCGATTATTGAATACTAAATACCAGAATGTGCTAAAATTTTTAAAAATCCTTCAGATATTTTTAAAAGTTGTAAGGGGTACCTCAGCAAGCTTGACACAATAGATCTCTTTTGGTCTCAGTGCACAGTGGCCTAATAATAATTATTATTATTATTACTTTTTTTGCCTACTATTCTTAAAAGTAAATGAAATACAAGTGTGAATGGGAATAAACGATTTCGCTTCTTTCTCCTCCAACATGCAGAAAAGAAGGAATCATCGTTCGTTTTGATGGCAGCAACACGGTTCAAAGACCGATGTTCGCTATTGCCAAGAACCATTCTAATCTTTGTTGTTCGATGTGCAGCGGACTGCGGCTTGCCGGTGAATCCCTTGGGCGCTCCGTTGGTGCTTTCTGACAAGGTGAAGTACCTAGGTCTAATCCTTGGCAGTAAACTAAAGTGGGCGCCCAACATTGAGGAGAGTAAAGAAGGCAACAATCGCCTTGTATGCAAGAGCGCAATTGGCAAAAGATTGAGCCTCTCGCCTAGAGTTGTATTTTGGCTCTATTATACCATAATAAAGGCAATCTTGTTATATGGAGTCGTTGTCTGGTGGAAGTCACTGGAGAGAATGGCATCAGTTAAAAATCTAGAGAGAGTTCAAAGGTCCGCACTCATTGGAATCGGTGGAACGCTTCAAACTACTCCTACTCTAGCGCTTAATGTAATGTTAAATGTGGTACCTGTAGACATCGCAGGCAGAACGGCTGCTGCACGTACCGCAATCAGACTGAGGGGCTTGCGCTATAAGCTCAATCTCACATATGGGAACGCAAGTATCCTCAGAAACTTTGAGTTATTCCTCCGGTCGACGGATCAGTGTGTACCCTCGCTTAGTCCAAGCGGAGATTTCTGCGAAGCCGACGAGCTGGCCATACAAGAGACCCGCTAAAGGAAAGGATCGGGATCCCCTTGACAATCTGCGCTCTACTCCTGGAAGGATTGGCTTTGCACCAACTCAGCGAGCGCTGGGCAAATACTCGAACGTGTAGGGTCGCGAAGTCTTTCTGGCCACGTTTGGATAGGAGGCATTCGAGGGACGTTCTGAGGATGACAAAATCTCAGCTCTCAAATTTCGTGGGCATTCTCATTTGTAAAACAATTTCACAAATCTATCTAAATCGCCTCTGCAAATGCAACTGAAGTAAAGTGTCGTTTATCTTGACTCACTAAAGCACTTACATTCGCTATCGCCGAACGAGCTACGACATTTTCCAAGTGGCTCCAGACCAACTGTGAAGGTACTGTGAAGAGTAGATAGCACGAGGGATCTTAAGGACGCAGTACACAACATAAGACCTCGTACATTTGCAACTCTAGTTTTTTTAATATTTAACCCTCAAAGCTTGTATGTGGCCGCTGACGAGGCTACTAACAAAAAACAGTGAATCTAATTGCTTATACAGCAAATCCAATCAGTACAAGGTGGCGCGCAGGTAATCGGTATTTTCCTTCCTCCAATTTTTTTTTTTTTACCCGTCCTTCCATTGTGTGTATTTCAAATGTTTTATGCGATATTTTCATTTTAAAATCAAATACAAAAAAACAATTAAGCGCGGGAAACTGAAAATTCGAAGCCCTGAGGAGAAAATCTCACTCCCTAAAAACCATACACAAGTCCTGGCAATCGAATCTTACAACACCCCGCTGTGTGCAATGCATTCATTCTACATTCATTCAGTCATGCATAGCTGACCACGCAAACACGCGTATTGTTGAACTATTTTTTCGCTGTTATTACTTTTTTTCTACTTTGTTTAACCTCTCCTTTTCAAATCAACATTCCATGGCGCTTTTGTTGCAAATTTCGAACGTTTGTATGTACTCGTACGGGCAACTAAAAATTTCAATTTCCATTCATACTTGAGTGGTTATTAGGGATGTCAATTAGTGGAAGATTTCGATCACGCGATCGGGATTCTGTGATTTTCTTCAAGTATTGCTGGGATCCCGAAATATTTCATTGGGATATTGTTTCGTTAAATGAAAATTGGAAGTTAGAATTAATACAAAAATAAGCATTAGACTCAAATTAACTGTAGAAGATAAAGAAAAAAGGAACTACCTCATAAAACCGACATAAATAATCATACAAAATTTAAGTGGTCTCGGTGGTCTAGAAATTTCCAAAAATCAATATTGTAGCTTCTAAGGCCCTACTTTTATTCTAGTATTTTTTTGGGTTTTGTGTTTCAGATAGAGAGATGAGCCAACATGGACTACACCGTCCAGTTCCAATTTTTTGGGAGGGTCAACTTCAGCGCCATTTTTAAAATTATTAAAATTAAAAAAAAAAATCCTTTTTGTATGTAAAAGAAGTTAAATAAAATTCCTAAAAAGTTTAAATATCGTTTTTCATTTTTTTTATTGTAAAAAAAATTCTTGAAAATACTCAAAATTTTCGAGATTTAGACTACCACTTAAGTCACATTTCTCAACAAAAGTTCATTCATTTCGATTTCGATTTTAAGTTTCCAAACTCGTAGCTGTGTTTACCGGTCATTCGATGAAAGGCTCACACGCCAAAAAACTAGATTTACTATTTAACCCCCATTGCAAAACCTGTGGGGACCTTTCAGAGAAGGAGACTGTTGAGTACTTTTTTGGTAAATGTCCAGTTTTGGCTGCTAGACGATTAAGGACACTGAGTACTCCTTTCTTCGACAGCCTGGGGCTGTGCGCCAACCTAAATCTCATCAATCTTCTCTATTACATCAACAGCTGTCGCTGGCTGTAGATGTCCGCCTACTGGAGGTCTCATAATAGTGTCGAAATGGCGCTTTAGTGCTACTTGGAGAGGACTTCAACCCTGTCATCTACGTACCTACCTACATACGAGAGCTCTTCAATATGTACCCGTGTTTGATGACAGAGGGCATTCCTGAGGGAAGTTGGTATTAGCATCGTGTGCTGCCATCCATTAAACGACGTCAAAACAAATTTCAGACTGATTGATAGGTTAGTTTGAATTTGGCAGCTTTTCGAGGGAGACCGTTTTCATGATTTTCGCTGAGGTGGAAAAGTAGCAGCATCGTTCAGTAATTCGCTTTTTGTTTTTGGATGGAAAAAAATGCGAGAAAATAGAATCAAAGTTGAATGCTATCTATGAGGACACTTCGCCATCTATGGCCACAACTAGATTTTCGATCAACGAATTTAAGCGTGGGCGAACATCCGTTTGTGATGAGGAGCGACCAGAACACCCAGCAGACGTGGTTACCAAGGAAATCATTCAAAAAGTCCACGACATGATTCTTGCTAATCGAAGAACGAAAATGCGTAAAGTAACAGAGGTCATAGGTGTGTCGACAGGAACGGTAATTAATATTTTCCATGATAAGTTGGCGTTGAACAAATTGTCGGCCCGATGGGTGCACCTACTGCTCACGGTGGATAACAAGCGGATGCGGCTATTAACTTCGAAGCAGTGTTTGTGGCAATTTAAGCGAGTTCCGAAGGAATGTTTGCATCGAGTTGTCACCGAGTCGAGTCGATTTTCCATACCAGAAACTAAACAACAATCAAAGCAATGGATTTCTCCCGGTGTATCTACTCCAAAGAATGCAAAGACAGTCCCATCGGCCAGAAAGGTCATGGCGATGATTTTATGGAATGCGAATGTCGTCATCTTCGTGGATTTTTCAGAAAAAGGAAGAACGATCACTGGACAATACTACAATGAGTTATTGGACCGTTTTCACCAAAAATTGAAGGAGGCCCAGCCGCATTTGGTGACAAAGAACTCGTTGTTTCACCACGATTACGCTTGGGCACATTTATCCGGAGTTGTCGCCGCCAAACTGAATGAATTGCATTATGAATTGCTGCCACACCCCCCCCCTATTCACTCGAACTGGCTTCCAGCTACGTTTTCCTGTTGCCGAACATGAAGAAATGGCTCGCATAAAAACAACTTAGTTCAAACGAGTAAGTCATCGCCGAGACAGAGGCGTATTTTGCAGAGTTCGACAAATCCTATTTTTGGAGAAGTTAAAAATATGATTATAGCTTGGGGAGAAGTGTATCTTTCTAAAAGGGACTATGTTGAACAATTTTTTTTTTGTTAATGGTGTCTTCATTTCTAACACGGGTACTTATTGAACCCCCGTCGCACACTATATTCTATAAGTAAGCTAAAAAAGTTCATCGAAATCGTAAAACATTTCATGTAATCAGACTTTCAATCAAAAAATGTTTGGTTCCACTAATTGGATATATTAAATTTTCCGGGATCCCGATATTAATACAATCCCGGAAATGACTTCCCTTGTAGGTATGTGTGCACATATTTGTTTAGTTTGAGCGGGAGTTGCTATTTATATATTTGCTTTCGCCACTCGTCAAAACAAACTTTTGATTGTTTTCCGCTTTATGCTGCTTCATTTAACAAATTCATTCAGTCGGAATTCGTTCTTTTTTTCGCAGGCATTTTTCACGTCGATTGCTTCAATCAAAAACTGCATTCAATAAAATGCATATTACGATTGTTAGCTTGGTGGCGCCTAGAGATATGCAATGAATTTGCATTGATTTGCAATGTGCGTAAATGCTGTTGTGTAGTTTTTGTTGATCTGTTTTTTTGTTTTTGCTAGCTAGCTTCAAAATATCTGTTACACGTATTAACGTGTTTTTTGTTTTTTAATTCTTTTAGCGGTTTATAATTTGTGCCATAATTGTATTGCTGTTTTTCCTCGTTTCTTTATTTCATTTCAATTTTTGCATTTTTTATGACACTCTCGCAAGCATATCATTTATTATTCAAGGTTTTCGTTGATTTATTACCTCAAATCAGAGGTGAAAAAAAGTCATGCGGGCGTGCAATCACTCTGCGCTGAGTTTGAAATTTATGCAACCTTGGCTTTCAGCCCAAAGTAATTTGCTTTTCAAATGAATTTCATAGCTCGTTTTTACACATAATGTGCGCATGTCTGTGTGTATGAATGAATTTGTAATGCTAAAGTGTGTGACGTAGAAGGAAGGCATGCAATATGCTAGCAGCTTAAAGTGAATATGAATTATGAATGACTTTAAAAAATACAAATGTTTTACTGCAAATACGAGAGAATTCACCATCATTGTATTAAAAAAAAAACATTAAAGCATTTGTGGTAAAACATAATTATTTTCGTACGTGCTGGAGCTTAAAATTTGCCGTTTTAAAATTTGCTGTGTTAAATTTTAAGCTGGTACAGCTCAGGTGATTCACAAAAACTGAAATGTAAATCAAAAATTATATATCTCTTGAATATCTCTGTGTTGGGCGTGACATATTGCAAAGTTTTGACCATTTATTAATTTTTTCTTTTATTTTATTTCTTTATTTTGTTAAAATTTTTTTATAACAATAATATTTTTATTTATATAGGGTGTTTTTTTTAGAGGTTAGGTTTTCAAGATGAAATAAAACGTATATAATTTAATGTTATGGCCAAGAATTTAGCTTTATTATAAAGATAAGGGTTTGCCATTATGTTTTAAAAATGATACCCATTCAACCATTTGTGCGCAGGCGCTAAATTCAGTAAATAGCTAAAATCCCCAGACTTTTCGAACGCACCGAAGTCAATAAATATAGTTCATCCTACAATAAAACGCTTATAACTCATAGATCTGAATTGTGTTCAAAAATAAAAAAAATCTACAGATTTTCAACAAATATCATATTTTTATGTCGAAATTTCTATAAAAATACCAAATAAGCAGTTGTTGCTGCCAGTTTAAGGTGACTCAAAATCCAGTTCATTTTTTATTCTTATTTTTTTTTTGGTGACGATGCTATGCATTCTCTTCCATGTAATGAATGCTTACAATTTTTTATGTATTTTTTATATTTTTGATTAAATTGAACAAATAATAAATAAAATAAATGAATAAATAAAACTAATTAATAAATAAATAAAATGAATTATTAAATAAAGAAAAATTCAGCTCAATATCTAGGAGTTATTCTAGATAGGAAGTTGAGTTGGAAATTCAACATTTAAAACAGATGTAAAAAAGCTTTCATAGCTCTTTATACTTGTAAGAAAGCTATAGGCCAAACCTGGGATTTTTCACCTCGGATCATTTATTCGATATATAGCTCGATCATCAAACCGATACTCTTCTACGGTGTGGTTGTATGGTGGACAGCACTCGAAAAACGGTGTAGAGTAGCCACAATTGATCGAGTTCAAAGAACAGCCTGCCTCCTGATAACAGGATGCTTAAGTACAACACCTACTAAGGCTCTAAATACGTTGCTTCACTTGTTCCCTATCGATCTGACTGGCAAAGCGATTGCAGCGAAAGCAGCGACACGCATGAATGCTATATCGAAGTGGAATAAATATCTTGGCCATTCGGCCATACTGAGCACGAACACTGTTATCTCTTCCGACATAGACTATCATGTAAGTCTTCCATCACCACCCTTGCTATTCTCCTGTTCACTCCCAATTAGGGAAGAATGGAAGACAAATCTTATCGAAATCGATGGCCCTCTGATTATATATACAGATGGTTCAAAACAAGACGGTAAAGTGGGATTTGGAATCTTTTCCAATTGCCCTCACACCAATCTATCATTTAGATTACCCGACTACTGTAGCGTATTCCAAGCGAAAGTATGCGCTATCTGGTATGCTGCGAAAACTCTCTTAGAAAATAGAATATCACTAGAGGATATCCGCTTTTTCACCGACAGTCAAGCGGCCGTTCGAGCACTCAGCTCCTCTTATACCCACTCAGATGTGGTTCGATCCTGTCTCTTATCTCTTAACGAGATAAGTGTTCAGAATTCTGTCCAAGTTATCTGGATACCGGGTCACAGTGGATTCGAAGGTAACTGCAAAGCTGATGAGCTCGCAAGAGCTAGAGCTGCGCAATCAAATGTTAGTAACTTACCACAATCCACATTCCGCTCTCAACATGTAAAATGATCATTGATCGAGAATTTCACAACATTGCTGATCGGAGGTGGCGAGTGGAAACTACTTGCGTTACGACCAGACAAATCTGGCCAACCTACAATCTGAAATACACAAAAACCCGTATAAGTCTTTCGAAACACAAACTAAGGCATAATATCTCTTATCACCGGCCACTGCCTTTTGGGCACTCACGCACGTCGGCTCGGGGTTCCTCAAAACGACCTGTGCAGATACTGCGAGGACGAAGATGAGGAAGTATCGAGCAGGCATTTGCTGTGCAGTTTTCGCGGTCTAGCCAGAAGTCAACTCGCTCTTCTAGGCTCTCCAACAATTGACAATCTTTCAGTACTCTCGGACCTGAAAATCGAATCTCTCATCAAATTCTCGAAACGAATTAATATCTTTCACCAAAATCTATAATAAAAATCTCGGTTAGGTAGAGAAATCATACAATATAATGAGCTCTAGGGCAGCACAACGGACCCGACTTGCGTCTATGTGGCACTCCAATGCGGGGTCACCCTTAAACCAACCAACCAACCAAGTAAAGAAATTTAAAAAAAATAAAATAAAGTAATAAATAAATAGAATAATTTATTAAAAAAGTAATAAAGAAATTAATAAGAAAATAAAATAAATTAATAAATGAATGAAATAAATTAAAAAATAAATAAAATAAATTAAAATAAACTAATAAAATAAATAAATAAATAAAATAAATATAATACTTGAATAAATAAATAGAATAAATTGATAAAATTTATCAATAAATAAATAAAATAATTTTTAAATAAATCAATTAATAAATAAATAAACTATCTTACAGGATGAGTTTTTAAGGCTTATCTCTTTTTAGAAAAGAAGCACCGCTCGATAACTTTTAATGATTTTCGCTTCATTAAAAGAGTAACCCTTTCACATTGTTTTGGAATTTTTTCCCCCTTTGTTCACTCCTCTCGGAAGCATATGGCTTCGACAAGACTCAGTCTTGCGTTGGCTTCTTTAATCTGTTTTTTATTATTATTTTTTTATTACTGACGGGGTAGGTGGCCTACCGCTACCAGTCTTAAGTAGTGGGATTGCCCACCTGTCTTTGCTTAGGAACAACGTCTTCATACTGCTGGGAGCGCCATCTGTGTCTCACATTTTTATGGCGAAAGGATCGCACAGATGGTTGGGGACTTCGCTAAATTTCTTGGGTCGTTTGAAAAATACGTGCAAAGTCAGAGAAATAGCGCTACTGCGCGTATAGTGGTTATGCTTGTATTTAGTTCGTAGTATCTCTTGGAAGAACACAAACCAACTTTCAGCCAGATCGGCTTATCTCTTTGTCTTCAGCTTAGGTTAGGTTAAATGGATGTCCTTGCTTCGAGCCCACTTGGACAAATATTAAACAAAATTCGTGCGTTGTGATGCCATGCAGGGGAAAGGAGAAGGGAGGGAGGAAGGGACCTTGGGATTAAGGAATGATGACCATGCTCTTACGACGACGCTGACGGTGGCTAATTTACGTTCATTATTACCCGCATAAAGCTACTGATGAACTTTACCAGATGTATGATATTTCAACCCGCTTTATCCGTTTGTACGTTTGCGCACTAGCCCAGCGCTCGCTGAGTTGAAGCGAGGCCCATCTTTCCAGGAACAGAACAGGAGGTTCTCATGGGATCCCCAATCCTCTCATTTTGCGACGAAACCGTCTCTAAAGTTTCCTGTCTATCCAGCTCATCAGCCCAGCAGTTTCCCTCTATGCCGCTGTGACCGGGAACCCAAATGAACTTGATATCGAAGTATTCGCATGCAATCAAGAGAGAAGCCGGACAATCCTCGACAAATCTCGAACGCACAAACAACGAACCCAAGGCCCTAATATCCGCTTGGCTGTTGGAGTAAATTTTTACTTCCTTAACTGTAATTACTGAAGTGAGCAACCAATCCACTGCTTCCTTAATCCGGATACCTCCACTCAGAAAACTCTACAGTGGTCCGGAAGTCTGAATTTGAGCTTGTTGGGGAACTCCACGCAGTATACTCCCTAACTGACCCTTCCGTCTAACTTCGAGCCATCCGTGAACATATTTGCCATGCCTTGCCGCCAAATGTTGCACCCCGCCCACTCCCCTCTTGAGGAAATATGAGTGGAAAAAGCTCCACTCGGACCTAGCGTTGCTGTACAATGATCCAGCACTATGGAGATGAACTAATAATTTTTGAGAATGCTAGGGTGCCTGTAAGTCTAGCTTATGGCTCGAACTCCTTAATCTGATTGCCGCTTGTGCAGCGGTAGTTCTTCCTGCAATGTCCACTAATACCATCCTTTCTACCGAGTTCCACCAGACAAGGACTCCGTACAGCAAGATTGGTTTTATAATCGTGTTATAAAACCAAAAAGTGTCTTTAGGCGAGAGACCCCATCTTTTGCCGATAGCGCCCCTGCAACCATACAAGGCGTATGTAGTCTTCCTTATTCTCTCCTCCATGTTCGGCTTCCACGTTAGACCTCTGTCAAGTATAAGTCCCAGGTACTTCACCTTGTCAGAGAGCACCAATGGAGCGCCAGCTATTGAGGGGAGAAACACTCTAGGTATTTTGTATTTCCTCGTAAATAAGACGAGCTCCGTCTTCAGAGGATTTATCAAAAGGCCGCAATTTGCGCTACAATTCATAACTAGATTCAGATAACCCTGCATCCATCAGAGTATCTGGAAACTTGCCTCTGACAATAAGCGCCACGTCAGCCGCGTAAACAATCACCTTGCAGCCCCTTCTCTCCAGCTCCTCCAGAGTAGTGGCGATGGAGAGAGGTGCCGCCCCACTCTGCCACGATCATTCTATCGCTAAGCATTTTGTGGATAAACCTAATAATTTCGATTCCGATTCCTAGTTTAACCAGAGACCTGTGTTTAACATTCGTCGATTGATTTTGCTTTCGATCAGGACAAAGCACCAACTCACGCTTCCGTAGATTTTTTTTTGTCGGAACAGACTAGCAAGTACAGCAGTCAGACAACATTTAGTCCATTGTACTGCACTCGGATTCCCTTTTTAATTTTCTTTACAACTACCCGACCTCCATAGAAATCTGCTAAAGAGCCAAGATGGTCACTTCTTAACACATCAGTGCCAAAGACCTCAAGCCTTCTTCGATGGAAGGCCGGACAAACGGGCCGGGCCGTCTCATCCTCCTTTCCACATGCTGGACAGAGTGCACTGAGTGGTAGAGTGTAGATGTGATCGCAAAATTAATTGAAATAGGGTTGCAACTCGTTTTATATCCGCCTCTTCTCTAGACTTGGCTCCCTTAGACTACTATTTGTTCCCCACTTTGAGCAATTTGCTGACGGGAAAAGGTTTGAAATGAATGGCTATTTTTCACACTTGAACAAGTCCTATTATTCGGAAGGGATCAACACACTGGAATTTGCATTGGACGAAGTGTATAAACCTAACAAGAGACTAAGTGGAAAAAAAAAGGTTTACCCCAAAGAAATAAATATTTTTATTTTTGCGCGGACTTTGCAAATAACCTTCATACAATGAACATAAAAAACATGAACGATTTTAATTAATGAAAAAAATTTACCATCAAAAATATTGGGTATATTGAAATAAGAAAAATTTACATAATTATTTGCTCGCAAAAAAGAACGAATTGCAAAATGGAATATGAAAAAAATGTCTTAATATTAAATGAGCAAAAACAATGGACTTTCAAACCAATGCAAAAAACATACCTGTACGATTTTTAATAGCACTCACTGTGTGTTTGTATTTAACAGCACACAAAATTGTAGACTAAATTCATAACATATTTCACGAGATTGCCAAAAAAAATTTAATTCCATTGAAAATTCTACTACAATTCATGCAATTCATATTGAAATATGTATGTCACAAAAAAAAAAGTGAAAAATGGCTTGCAAACAAAGTTTACAATATTCAGAACATTTTGTCGCATGCATTACGTAATCACACATGCCCGCATGCCTGTATGTCACGGAAGTTGAAAACAATGTGAAACTTAAGAAATACGTAAAAGTATCCAGTCAACCATAAAATATGTCAGCTTAAATGCGCACACAATCGTCGACAAACCAATGTCCGGCTACAATTCAGTCTGCAAGCGCACGCGAACACACACGCACATACAGCCACACGTCTATGATACATCTATAGCCTATGCATGGGCAGCAGGCAAAGTAATGAAATTGCAACACTCAAAAAACACTTTACAACTACTCAAAATAACAACAACAACATCACAATATTGCAGCACACATGCCAATGCAGGGAGTAGTGAACGCATGAAGCAGAAGAACTGATATAATGAAATGGAAAGTTTATGTGTAAAAATTTAATGTAGGACTGAAGGAGTAGAAAGTTTTCATTATTTTCTTCACTTTTATTTTCATTCTTTTTTTTTTTGCTATAAAAACATAAAAGTTTACAAGGCAGTAAAGGCAAAAATGTAACTCAAAAGCCACACTGGGCACAGCTACACTGGCGAGACAAATAATTCAAAGGCGCCAATGCCCCACAGTGCGGCATTCCCGAGGCAGTTGGCGGTTTGAAGTTGCCACAAGAAGCGAACTACTTTACATGACACAGTTGTGGGTATCGCTCTTTGTATGCGGATAAACACACGTTTATTGTTTTGAAATTTTTTCTTTCTGAAAAACAAAAACAAAAACAATGGCAAGACTAAGGAGTTATGCTAATCAACGCTTTTGAGTGTATGAATGTAGGTGTAAAGGTGCAAGAAGCAAAGAAGAAACAAGAAACCCGCTTTTTCTTTTACCTCGTTCAAGCACAGTAAGCGCGCAGCCGGCAGTAAGACAGCCGGGAGGAGCAGCAATAGGAATAAATACAGTAGCAGTGGAAAAGAACAACAAAAAGGAAGGAGCAGCAGTAAGTGGACGAAGCGAGCAGAAAAACTTAACTGATAATCTTTCGAGTTCTGGAAGAGAGTGTGGAGTAATTGAAAGTAAGTGCAGCAAGGGACAACAAGGAACAAATGAAAACTAAAACCACAATAACAACAACAAGTAGTGCAGCTGGTGCTGGTGCAATGCGAATAACAACAACAATCAAGCCAATCAGTCATATGGCCGCAAATTCCAAATCATATAAACGCCAACACTAAAGCAGCGCAAAAGAATTTGAAAAAGGGAATAGTGAAGAGAAATAATGTGCCATGCAGTACACATACAGTGAGTGTCACGGAAAATCGTAATTTTTTCAAAGTTGCAGTTTTGAATTTGAATTTTTTTTAATTTCTTTTAGAAGAAGTTTTTCATTTTTCAACAAAAGCAGTACAATTCATGGACTAATTTTCTTTAAAACAAATAAATAAATAAAATAAATGAAGAAATTAAAAATTGAAAAAAAAATAATAATTCTATAAACTAAATTCACGTTATAACAAGAACAGACTAAAATTTTTAAAAACAAATAAATAAAGAAGAAATAATGATTAAAACAAAATTATTTCATAAACAAAATATGTTTTCCCACAAAGCCAGTATAAATTCTGGACCCCAAACTTATTTAGTACAAGCTTTAATATTCAACAAATTTTTTTTAAACTTAAAAAAAATTATTTTAACATAAGTAAATGAAATAAATAAAGAAATAATATATTTTAAAAAATATATTTCATAGGCAAAAATCCTTTTCAAACAAAACACAGTATAAAACATGATCGAAAATTTCTTAAAACAGGCTTTAAAAATAAATAAAAAATTTTAATACCCAACAAAATTATTTTAAGACACAAAATTTAATAAATAAATAAAATAAATTAATCATAAATTTCAAAAAAATTTTTACTTAAGCAAAATTCATTTTCCAAAAATAAAAATATAAAAATAAAGTAATAACATTGTTGAAAACAAACTTAAATACGCAACAAAATTTTTTTAAATCTTAAAACAAAATTATTTTAAAATACATAAATAAAATAAATAAAGAAATAATAAATTTTAAAAAATAATTTCATCAGCGAAAGTTATTTTCCAAAACAAAAAGTATAAATAATGGCCGAAAACGGTTTAAAACAGACTTTAAAAATCCAAAAAAAAATGTAATACCTAAACAAATTATTTTAAAATAAATAAATAAAGAAGTAATAAATTAAAAAAAAAATTATAACATATGCAAAATTCATTTTCCAAAAATAAAACTATAAAAATAAATTAATAAAATTATTTAAAGCAAACTGTAAAAATTAAACAAAATTTTTTAGAACTTAAAAATAATAATTAAAGATATTATAAATAAATCAAATAATTTTTAAAGGATTTTAAAGCAATGAAATAAATTTAAAAAAATTAAAAAAAAATGTTCATAAACAAAATTCACTTTCCAACAAAAACTGTAAAAATAATTTAATAAATTGTTTAAAACATTTGAAGCTCAAAAAAAGTGTTCAAAACATAAAAAAATTGTTTAAGATAAATAAATTAATAAAATAG
>JAYXIM010015712.1:0-38288 GCA_037575425.1 Anastrepha fraterculus | reverse complement strand
TATTTTTTCTATCTCCACAAAATGATTCGTAACATGTCCCCAACACTGAGCAAATAAATTACCTTTAGACTTCCAGATAGTTAAGTGTTGGGACATGCAATGCTTTAAATGTCAATCTTGGCATGACAGTGCCGCACTTACCCCCAAAATATTATATATTCAGTGTAATTCAGGCCAAATTTACCTTCTGTGTTGATTTTTCAAGTGGTTCAAATGAAAGAACTCAAGCGCAATTCTCGGACTTTACTAAGATCTCTTTCAACCATTGGAGCAGTGGGCATACTCTTAAGACATCCACCACTTCGATAGTTTGGTTAGTTAATTGAAGTGGTGATTCAGCAAGAATTCAATTAGTGCTTCCGCATCATCTTGTTGCCACACCTTCGCCACCAACAAGTTATACGTTTATTCCTTCACGACTATATCCAGTCTGTACGACTGAGAAACCTTATAAGGTTGTTTACCTCTATGCCGCCCAGCTCTTCGAGGTTTTTAAATAGCAGTTTGCCAAGGGCAGGCCATTTACAGAGGAAGGGGAACATAGTTTACTTTTTCTCCGGTGGGTTACAACTATTACAGTATCTATTGCCATATACCCATACCCATTTTTGCTGTCTGCTCTGGACCAGAAGTCAATTATTACTGCCGCTCTGCAAGTATTAGAAAGACGGACATATTCAATTCAAAATCTATGAGAAAGTATACCCTCTCCAGCAACGCAATCTATTTTTAAACCATCTGTATAGACTATAGTGTCGAAGTTGCTTAGTGAGAGTTTCTTACTCTGTTCCTCCTAAGATGGAAAGAGATTGGCAAAATTCCTGTTAAATGTTATCGTCGGGACGATGTCCTCTCCGAGGTGAACTGAGTTTGTCGCAATAGTAGACTGGCATGGCCATAAGTTTTTTCTTTCCAGTTGTTGTTGTTGTAGCAGTATATTTAACCCGGTCAGTGTTGTATAGATCACTAGTCAACTTGTCTAGCTCATCTAACGGGAGGCCCAGGAAATTTGCCGTTTCGACAGCTTGTGTTCCTCTCAGGTATTTTATGAGTGGGTTTGATGGGGCATGTAAAAAGGTGGTTAGTTTTGTGCGAGGTGCCTTCACATGCTGGGCATATGTTTATCATGTCGGGGTCAATTCTGGATAAGTAGGAGATTAACCTGCTACAATATCAAAAAGGTTAACTACATACTTGCTGAGCAGTTTGTTGTGCTCCATTACAGGAAGCATCTGTGCCTCATTGTGAAGGTGTTGAATAGGGGGCATCAGGAGGCAACCCGTCGCTGTCCGAATGGCAGTATTTTGGCATGTCTGGAGCTTTACCCACTGCGTGTCGCTGAGTCCAGGCGGCCAGACAGGCGCAGCGTAGAACCAGCCGTCCATTTGCTTTAAATGCTGCCAACAACATTTCTATGTCTTTGCCCCACGTGTTGCGGTTTTGAATTTTAGTAGCAATCGCTGTTGCGTGCGCAGAGAAGGAGAGCAAACTGTCGAAGGTAACTCCAAAGACATTGGGCTTGTTAACAATCGGTAATGGTGAGTCATTGACTTTGACCTTAAGGGGATATTCTAGCGTAGCGGCATGAATTTCGCCCGGTTTTTGAAGCGCTGTGTAAAGGAAACAAAAAATTGTTTACCATTCATTTTTTTATCGTTCAATTGCTCATCAATTCTTCTTTGTTCTTAATTGGTGCGATAGCCGCTTACGCGATTATGGCCGAGTTTAAAAAAGCGCGTCAGTCGTTTCTTTCTCGTGCTAACCGGTGCCAATTGGACACACCAAGTGAGGCTAAGTCCTTCTCCACCTGATCTTTCCAACGCAGAGAAGGCCTTCCTCTTCCTCTACTACCATCAACTGGTACCGCATCGACTACTTTCATAACTGTATCCATTCAGACGACATGACCCAGCCAACGAAGCCCTGGATCTTTATTCGCTGCCCTATGTCTATGTCGTCGTAAATCTCATACAACTCATCATTCCATCGCCTGCGATATTCGCCGTCGACAACGTGGAAAGGTCCAAAAATCTTGCGGAGAATCTTTATCTCTTGATTATTAATTATTACATTAAAAACTAACCAAAAAAAAAAATTTATTCACAAATTTATGCGCAGTCAAAGTAAGGGATGCAAAAACGAGGGGGTCTTGGCGTGCATGATTCCAACACTTCTGGTGATCTGAAAAATAAAAGCCAAACCAAAATTCTTAATTATTATAGATGCCGCTATCAAGTGAGCCTTGGACAAGTCAAAGAAAGTTTTTTTCACAATATGACAGTTGTTTGAAAAAAAATGTTTGCATATTTTTTCAACGATTCCAATTTTTTTTTAATATTAAACGAAAAGTAATAGTACTGAGCTACCGCCATCAGATAAAGGAATATATAAAAAACATCCTCCCCAAATTTGAAGTAAATCCGTTTACTAGAACTCTAGATATCCTTACCGCCAGCTAGAAAAAAGTAGTTTTGAGAAAAAATGCGTTCTAAGTTTTCTGAAGCGGATGGATCGGAACCGATGCCATATCATCAAAAAGGCTATAACTCATGAAATAATAGGAATTTGAAAAAATCCTCTTACTGGCATATTCTTAAATTTCTTAACTTTAAAAATATGCAAAATTCGATTTTTTCAATATTCCACACTATTCCTCTTTGTTCAGGTGGTAGAGAGGTTCGCCGTGGCCTTAGTGAGGGAAAATTGTAAATTCCTCGCAGTGAAAAAGCGAGAAAGGCAGGTGAGGTAGTCGTTTACCTTGGCACACTGGCCATCGGCCAAGTCATTGCTCGACACCATTATCGTACAGTCGTCGGCGTACGAGTCCAGGGACCAGACTGAATAATATGTTTTTTTTTCCTTGTTCACTCCACTCGGGAGCATAGGGGCTCGACAAGACTCAGTCTTGAGTTGGTTTCGTTAATCTATTTTGCTGTGTGACGGGATAGGTGATTAGCCTGCCGCTACCAGTCCTAAAAAGTGGGAATGTGCCCACCTGTCGTTGCTTAGGAACAACGCCTTCTTACTGCTTGGAGCGCCATCTGTGTGTCAAATTTTTCTGCCAAAAGGATCACACAGATGGTTGAGGACTTCGCTAAATTTGGTGTGTCTGCGCTTTAACGCGACTGCCCGCTTCCTCTTGCTGGCGCCACTGATGCAATGTGTAACTGTGTGTTTTCCTTTCGTTTTTTTGCTTGTGTTAGCAGCCACAATACAAGTAATGCGCTGACTTTTGTGCGAGAGTAAGGATTGGAAGGATAAGGTTTTGGGGTTGAGGAATGAGATTAGTTTCTTTTTTTCTTTTATTTTACAGACTGGGAAAGTAGGTAATTTTGGAAAAGTGCGAGAACCGTGCTTTACGTGGGATTCGAACCCACAACCGCCAGAATGGCAGCCTAGTGCACTTACGCTAGACTACCGAGGCATAATAATACGTGCCGGTTTTTAATCCTTGGCTCTTTTTTCTCCCATATTCACTTAGTTGGCATTACAATTTTGGCATGTTTTGTTTACTGAAGAGTCACTGAGTTTTTCCGCGAATGATTGGGGCTATGCTGAAGCAAAGAATTTGTACCTATGCATAAAAGGCTGTTTTTCCTATAGCTAATCATTTTTGGCCATTACGTCACTGTACCGGCTAAGCACTCTGAAACAAAAAATTATGAAGAAAAACAATATATGTACATTTGTACATATGTCCGCTTCTTCAAAACATCTTTAGTACATTCGTGCATTCCTGTACTCAAAGCGTTACAGAATGTACAAATATCCATCAACGCTCGCCTACATTTTCGTAATTCTAGCATAAACATAAACGCACGAGTATAAAGTGTATATGATTGTGTTTTCCATACATATGCATATGCATAAATTCTTCAAATTCTTCAAAACTACACGGATGACAAAACAATATTTCTGCACTCGAGCATACGTAACAGCGCCATTATGTTACCTAACCCTACTCCCACCCCTTCTCCTACTCTGCATTCACTTTTCATTCCAGCACCCTTTTCTTATTGCTTTTCATATTTTTCCACTTATCGCTTTTGTATTAAATCGTACTTTAAACAAACACACACACATCGAATGCACTACAATGGCTTTAAGGGTAAAATAATTTAAATGTAGCAGCGCATGCCTCCTTTTCTTTTCACTTGCCGCCGCTTACTGTAAGCTCCACCACGCGGTAGTGGTGAGGGCATAAATCTGCACTACTTTGGAAATTCCCAGACATTCTGCTAGCATTTGTATGTATGCATGTTTACGTTTTTGTGTGTACTTTTACGTATGCAGATGTGTGCATACCCTCACAGGCGAAATACTTTCACTTGGCATTACGCAAAGTTTCGAACATGAAAGAAATTATCACGAATAGCTTGAATGTGTACTGGCTCGGTCATTCATACCGGCGCACAGTGTTGCGATTATATGAAGTTAGCGGGGGAAATGTTAAAATCAATTGAGTCAGCCATACACTAAAATTGAGTCAGAAAAAAGTGTCGCACTCCTCTGTCAATATCAATAAAGGAATATCATTAGTGGATACGTTTGCATAAAAAAAGTTAATATTGTTTTTCCTCTTCAGCTTTCCACTATCAAAAATACGAAGGTTATACTCCCTATATTTCCTAATATATTTCCGGAATATATGCAGAAGATTCAAAATAGAAAAAGTATTAGGTTAGGGAATAAATTCGTAACATTTTCCCGAAGACCTTTATTAACAAAAACAATAATTACTTCAATAAATTAATCAATTATTACAACCTCTTCCCACCTACCGACCAATTTGTTGATGCCGTTCCGCCAAAAATCGCCTGGTCTGATGTCAAAGAAGTTGTTGAACCAGTTTTTAAGGACCTATTCGACTCTTTGTTATGGAAGGTTTGATTTGACAGGGAGAGAAAAAGATGGCAATCGGTCCGTGCAAGGTCCGGTGAATACGGCGGATGCTGAAGGACCTCCCATTCAAGCTCTTGGAGTGAGGCTTTGACGATGTGTGCAACATGGGAACTGGAGTTCTTGTGAAGGGATATGGTTTGACCAACTCGATCAGGTCTTCTCAGTGGAAAAGCCTTATTCACGCGGTGTAGCTGGGCAACGTAGATCTTATCTTATATTGATCTTCTTCGGATGAAGACCCGGCTTGACTCTCAACTTTGGGGTATCTCCTGGAGCTACACACTCCTTTCTTTGATTCATATTGACGAATAGGCACCACTACTCATCTCCCATGACGATTCGGTACAAAAAGCTTTGTTTATAAACTCGTTTTGCTCGATGGCAGCCGAGATGCTGAGAAGCAATTTGAAGGCGAATTCTTTTGCGACTTCCTCTTGCGCCACCCAACTACCCGGGCTCCCAATTTCTCGGTAAATCCCATTGAATGAAGGTGATTGAGAATCGTTTTATGATCGCAGTTCATTTTTTCCCCCAATTCATGGCGACCGATCTCCTTCAAAATTGATTTGAGACGTTCTTCATCGAACTCAGAAGATCTTCCGCTGCGAAACGTTTCATCGACATCAAAATCGCCATTGCCATTTCTGAACTTTGCAAACCATTTCCGTGCTGTATACCCGCCTATGTCACCATCTCCCTACACGAAGCAAATGTCCCGAGCTTCTCCGGCAGCTTTTTGACCTCGATGAAAAGCAAAGAAGAGCAGGTGTCAAAAATGATGGTTTTTGCTTTCTGGATATTCGATTTCTAAGCCTCAAAACTAATAAAAAATTAAATAACTCAAAAATTCAATCAATACAATTTTGTGAAACAGAAAGAGTTCTATCGAATTAATACTTACTTTTTGCCAAACAGCTAACAAATCATGGTAAAATAAAATAAAATATAAAAATGCTATGAAGTTATTCCCCAACCCAATAATATTATCGCCTCAAAGTACTCCCCATCAACTTTAACGCGCTTACGTGAGTGTCTGATCCAGCTCTCGAAACATTTTTGGAACTCTGTTTTCGGTATAGCCATCAGAGCTCTCTCCGATTTTTCAATTACTTTTTCTCGGCTGCTGCTAAAATGTATTCCGTGAAACAAGAAGAAATCACAAGGAGTCATATCAGGGGAATTCAATAGCTCTTGGATGGTATTCGTTTCGTTCTTGGTAAAATCCTGGTTGTCATGGAGCAATATCCACGAGCTGTTTTCTCACAATTTTTTTATTTTTTACCGAATTTCTTCACTTGAACGTCTCATAACGTCTAAATAATAGTTCTCATTAACTATTTGATTTCCTTTGGTACCAACTTTGCAGTAAACCGGCGCAAAGCCAAATCAAGAACTATCCTGAATGGCATGAATCCATAAGCAATGTTCAAATCCTTTTCCAGCTCTCTGAAGGCCAATTTGCGTGTTTTGATCAACTTTTCTTTTACCGATTTATTGATTCTTTCATCAGTTTTCGATGGTTATGGCCTGTCACTATGCTCGTCTTTCTCGATGGACTCACGATCTCTTCTGAAGCGTTCCTGCCAATCTTAAGCGGCTTTTCTTTAGACTATCATTACCGAAACAGTTACCCGCAATTTCTAAGGTTTTCGCAGCATTTAATTTATTTTGAATGCAAAATTTAATACAAACTCCTTGAGTCAAACTCAAATCCATTTTTAAAACTGTAAACAAACGAAAACACGTGCAGAGGCAGATTTACTCAAGCCGACGTAACATTTGCAAATGTCAAGCAATGCCAATCAAATTTTTGGAGAAGTCTTAATCGCAGGTGTAGCAACCTAACAAAAAAAACAGAACTGAAATCAGTTGACTTAAAGCGTTGGTTGGCTGGTTGGTTAGAGTGGTGATTCACCCAGAATCCAACTAGCGCGTCCGCACCATTTTGTTGCCACATCCTCGCTAACAACTTGCTTAGCAATTATTTACAGCAAGACTACAGGCATATAAAACAATTTCTGCTTTCCTTTCTTCGACGTTTAATTTCCAGCTAAGTTTGGAGGCCAGAATTACCTCTAAATGCTTTGCACTGTGAAAGAGTTTGTCCGTTGATATTTGGTTGGGTAAAAGTTGGTACCTTGTATCTGGTGGTAAAAAGCATAAATTCTGTTTTAGGGGAGTTTAAACTTAGGTCACATCCTGTGGTCCAAGAGTTAAGCTCGCCTAACTCCCTTTGAATGATCCCACTGATCGTATTGGGACACAGTTCTCACACCATTAGCATTACCCTACCTCTATTAAGTTTTATTAAGATTTTGCTAATCACACATAACCAAAGAAGTGGAGATAATACTCCCCCTGTGGAAAGCCCCTGTCAACCTTCTTGGTTATGTTGATATTAAAGCGTCACCTGGCAGTAAATATTCTCAATTCCTTCATGTTTAGTGAGATTTTCCCATTGTTCACATAATTCTTCGCACAAAATTATCGAAAAAAAACTAAAAATGGATTAAGTTGCGGCAAAATATTGAATTGTCCATAGCTATATACGAAAACTGCATGAAACTCTCTGAAATATGAATCTAATTTTAATATCTAAAGAACCGGTACTGACATTCGTTTTTGCTCTAAAATTAAAGCATCTTCATTTCCAAATCGAATTTTTGATGAAAAAAATCATTAAATAAATGATGAATACTTTCACTTAAAAACCCATGACTCATATCGAATTAATTAGGGTTGAAAATATCGCACTTGGCATTGAACAGTTCACATTCAAACGCAATTAAACTGGTTAGTCGACATTGCGCCGATTAATTTTTTTTTTTTATTCTTCGATCGGGAGAAATTAAGTAATTGACGTAAAATTTTCCATTTACGACTTTTACTTTTTCCCCTCGAAGCTAAAGAAATTTTTTCTATCAACTATCAGCAGTACTTTTTTCCACCTACCGCCTCTCAGTCAAAACACTGTGCGCGCCGTCCTCCTGCTCACTACAAACGAAACCTCCCAGTACTTCAGACTTTGTCGCAAGCTTGTAAGCCAACTTTTTTCTATTATATGAATAGAAGGTGTTTGGATGGATGTACGGGCGTGTGTGTGTGTGTTTTTCGTTTTTTTGTATCTATGTGTTGTACATTTTTGACGTAACCAAACGTAAAAGAAAGTGAAATTGATACACTGAGCAAAAAAAAATTACCTGCTCTTCAGATGTAATAAATAATCACAATTTCCCCTAAGCTAAGATTTGTATGGTTGGAAGAAAATATTTTTCATACCCCATTTACGAATATATAAATATATATATATTAAAAAAAAAAATAAAAATAAATAATTGGCGCGTACACTTCTGTTAGGTGTTTGGCCGAGCTCCTCCTCCTATTTGTGGTGTGCGTGTTGATGTTGTTCCACAAATGGAGGGACCTACAGTTTCAAGCCGACTCCGAACGGCAGATATTTTTATGAGGAGCTTTTTCATGGCAGAAATACACTCGGAGGTTTGCCATTGCCTGCCGAGGGGCGACCGCTATTAGAAAAATGTGTTTATTAATTTTGCTTTCACCGAGATTCGAACCAACGACCTCTCTGTGAATTCCGAATGGTAATCACGCACCTACCCATTCGGCTACGGCGGCCGCGATATATATATATTACGAGGCTATAATTGGCGCTTATCCCCTTTTTGGGAGCTGGGTCAAGCTCCTCCCAAGTCTAAAACAGCTTAATTTCTGGTGCAACTGAATTTCATACATTTCTTCCATAAAACCCTATCAAGCAGGGGAGTCAGAGCTTACCTTACTTTAAAGTTTTGTTTAGGAAAAGTCGGCCTCGTTTTTCACTGATTTCAATAATCTTCATTATATTTCATTCCTTTCCATTCGACCCCAACGTTGCCTAAGAACACGTTCGCATATTTATAAAGATAGCAGAAAAGTTAGTCCACATCGCGATGGATATCGTTAACAATGAGGGTTAAGGAACATGCATCAAAGCACGTTTGTGAGGTCAGTGGCAGCGAAACAGAAGATATGTATTAGATAACGAAACGAACTCTTAAGTCGACGTGAGACAGTACGGAGGAAGAGGGCAACTGGGGTAGTTTCTATCTGAAATAAACACAACTTTGGGAAGATTAAAGTTAATGCAACTTTTGATACACTGCATGAGCCTCGTGGCCAAAGCAGTCCCGGGTGGCCGGTAGTCGTAGTACCGGGTGAGTTTCGGTATTTAGACGGTAGGAGGTTGGTTTTTTTGTCGGGACAGTCTAGCAAGTACAGCACTCACACAACATTAAGTCCATTGTACTGCACTCGGGTTCCATTTTTAATTTTCTTTAAACCTACCCGACCTCCGAAGAAATCTGAGTGCCAAGGAGACAAGGTGGTCGCTCCTTAACACATCAGTGCCTCAAGCCTGATTCGAGCGAAGGCGAGGCAGTCGCACACGAAGTTGTCCGCCGTCTTATCCTCCTCTCCACATGCAGGGCAGAGTCTACTGCCTGAGATTCCTACCTTTTTCATGTGCTTCACCCATAGAAAGTGGCCTGCCATCAATCAGCTGCTTAATGGAAGGAAGTTCTGCGAAAGTCGGTCGGATATGACAGATAACATCAGTTTCGTTCATCTGCGTTCAATTTCGTTCATCTCTCTAAGCCTGCCAAGCTCGCTTCAGGGTTAAAGTAACCCGTTTGCTAACCGTGGATTTTCTGACTGCAGATGGGAGTGGCAGAGTCCGTCCTAGCTAGGGAGTCAGAGATCTCGTTACCCGCGATACCCACGTGTCCCGAGGGCCATGTTAGCATCAGGATACTATGTCTACCGACATATTTCAGACTAGATTTACAGAACTCAACCACCCTTAAAGTGAGTGGAGGGCTGTCTTAGGCCACGAGCGCAGTTTTGCTGTCGCTGCAGACACCTACAACTCTGCCTTTTCATCTGTTTTCCATAACAAAGTTCATTGCCTCTCGAATAGCATACACCTCCGCTTGAAACAAAGATGCGTGCATTCCAAAAGGAAAGTGCAGTTTTGTCCCGCTGGATTCCACGTAGACATCAGAGCTGGAATTGTGCTCGGTCCTGGAGCCATTCGTGAAAATGCGAAAATAGTGTTTGCTGGGCTCATTTTCAGAGTTTGAGCACAAACGAGCCTCTGGCAGAACCACACTCTATCTCTTTTCAAGTGCGACTCCTGACTGCATGGAGTCAAGAAGCATGGAGAGGATAGTTGGATCGAAGTCCATGCTTTCTATGTTGTCCTATTCCGGACATGAGCCATACCAATTCCCACTGAGTTTCAGACTGTAGATGGCCTTCGAGGCCTCTCCTTGTCTGAAAACTTCAAGCGGTGGTAGACTAACTAGAGCATCTAATGCCGGGCCCTTTGTTCCAACGAGTGACTTCTAAAGGAGCTGACTATCAAGGATAGCTCCAAGAGATTTTATTTCTTTGGATAGCTGAAGTAGTCGGAAAAGCTCCGACACAACAGATGACCACAGTGCGTTGTAGTCTTGATAAGATCGCTTGACTCCCACGAGGGAGAGTCTACTCATCCAAACTACTGATGAATAGGTGATAATAGGTCTTATCATAGCCGTGTAGATCCATAGGATCTTGCTAGGAGAAATACAACACATTTTTCCACAGACAGTTTTGTTGTGCCAGAAGGCTGTCAGTGCTTTGATGTGAAGGATGTCTTTGTTCCAACGAGTGACTTCCAAAAAAAATGACTATCGAGGATTGCTGCAAGAATTTTGGTTTCTTTGGATAGATGTATTGTGACTCCTTTTATCTTAGGTAGAACGACTCAATCAAGCTTCCTCCTTCTGGTAAAGAGGAGAATACTAGTCTTGGTAGGGCTTTGCCGATAGACCATTCTCACAGCACCAGGTGTCAATCCATATCCAGGTTTTCTGCACTTTTTTACATATGTTCATAAGCGAAGGGCTTAAGGTAGAAGGTTTTTTCCCCTTGTGCACTTCTCGCCGGAGCATGGGACTTCGACAAGGCTCGATTTCTGACAGGGTAGGTAATTAACCTGCCGCTGGAAGGTTTAATTCGGGTTAAAGTCCAACACTGAGGGGTTAAAAACTTCTAATGGTTCACACTTTTCTAAAGCTTTGGACAAAGTCAACTATTTATTTCATTCGTAAGCTTTCCATATACGGAATCAGCGGTACTGTACTGAAAGTTTTCAAAAGCTTTTTAGTGCGGCGGAAGTTTTTAGTAAAACTTGGTCCTACAAAATCTGACTTTACCATCAACGCCTGGTCTGAAATACCACAAGGTTATAAACGATCAACCTCATCACTTACAATTTGCTAAATGCTTAGTATTTACGGACGATGCCAAAGTCTATCTGCTGATACGTCATTGAATTCAATGCCGTAACTTGCAGTCTGATCTTACTGCCTTTCAGCAATGGTGTTTCGAGAATAATTTGTTCCGCTATACAAAGAAATGTAATGTGGTTTCATACAACAGGACTCCTATGTTCCTATAGACTTTTTTCTTATAATTTTATGTGAAATTTGAATTGGCTAGAAAAGGTGTCGAAAAAAGTAGTTCCATACAGATACCTCCTCGTAAATATATATATATTTATATATTCGTATATATGTAGTTGTGTTTTTTTTCTTTATGTTTTAATTGTGCTCTCAAACAATTCTCACAATGTATCTACTTTCTAGCTAGCGACTGCAGCAATCATATGAAAAATATGAAAATAAAAAAATATCTACTCACACATGCACACATATATTAACGAAGAGGCAAGTAAAATATGGGTATAGTGAAATAATGCTAGGAAATAATAAAAACGAGAGAAAGAAATAATAAAAAATTATGCCCACAATGTCCTGCACAACGTACCGCATAAGCCACAAACGTCGGAACACAAGTTGTCGACTGTTCCAACAACAGCAGCAAAAAGTTGCTAAATATTTATACAAACACAGGCATGTACTTACGCCTTTTAGTGAGTGTTGTTGTAAGACATATTTTTCACCTTTCAACTTGCTAACAAGCATATCCTTTTAAGGATTATTTCTTTTGTACCTCCATATGCAAAGTTGAATAAAACTTTCTAAAAAATATTAAACACAAAGTAACGTAACTACAGCACCAGAAAATGTAGAAAAATAAAGCAACAGCAGTTATAAAATTTCTGTGCCTGCAATAATTGTTCTATGCTCATAACGGTAATGTTATTATGAAATCTATTGCATTGGTGTGGGTTTTATATAAGGGAATGTGTGTTGAAGCCAAGTCAAGAAATCCGAGTGGAACAACATACGATGAGAATAAAAAAAGTAATAAAACAATAAAAAAGATACCAAATAACAAGTACCGTTACAATGGAATATTGAATAACGCATTGCAATAATGGAATAAAAGTTAATCTTTAAAATTTAAAAATTATTTGCCAATTTGTAAGAAATGGCGTTAAAGAAATGGGAAATAAAAGGAAAACCGAACAGTTTAAAAGTAAGTGATTGGCCAAAGCAAAAGCAGGTGACTTTGGTTTGTAAAACTAACGACTTCACAATTTTTATATATATTTATATAGAGGGTTACCCGAAAAATGGAGATATTCAGGAAGAACATTTGGCAGCCATTCGCCATAATTTCTTGAGGAAATTACCTTCTTCAGTTGACTTCGGTTCACATATTCTATCAAATGGTGATGTCATTGAGAAATTGTTGAAGATTAAAAACTTTGCTAATTCGAATGTAAACGGGCTTTCTGTAGCTTTTAAACAAATTGTCGCTCTCTGGTGCAACCTCTTAATGGTTGGTTAATGGTTGTAAAGGGTTAAGGTATGGCCCTTTAGCACTGCGACTATATTGATCTATTGTGCACCCTATGCTGTCTATTGACTGTTAAGTATGCTTATGAATTGTACCAGCTCCTTCTGAGGGAGTGATTGAAGGTCTTCATCTGTAAGCATGAACTTGTTTAAAAACCTTTTCCTTCTATGCGTCAACCCCGGACATTCGATAATGAGATGTTCTATAGACTCCTCATCTTCGCAGCAAAATCTGCAGGTGCTGGTGTTAGTTATGCCTAATTTATGTAAGTGTTTGTTGCAGGTGAAGTGACCCGTGAGGGCGCCTGTGAGAGTGCGAATGCTCTTTTTGTTTAACGTGAGGGCCATGTTAGCTCTTTTAGCGTTGTGGTTTCTACGTTGCATGATGCTTGCTGTTTCCATTATTGCGTATAGTTCCGCTTGGAAGATGGTGATGTCCCTGGTGAGAGTGAATGATTTGTAGATTCTGGGCCCCACTACTCCTGCTCCTACACCATAAGGTGTTTTTGATCCATCAGTGTACCATTTTTGTGAATCATTATTCATCCATTTTGGGTTTGTTTTCCACTCGATCCTCTCAGGAAAGGTAACTGTGTATCCTTTTGTGAAACAGAGGGTTGGGTTAATGTGGTCTGAGACTTGAGCCATGCTTATGGTGTTTTTGATTTTATTTAGGATACTTAGGTGACCGGTGAGGTTGCCTAATTTGAAATTTTCTTTCATGTGTAGCATGAGTGCTTGCGTAGCTGTTTCCTCTTGGATTGCTATATGAAGTGGTGGGAGATTAAGGAGTGCTTCCATGCCAGCTGTTGGAGTAGTTCTCATAGCCTCTGTGGTGCATAGGCAAGCAAACCTTTGTACTTTTCCCAGTTTGATTATCGCTGTTTGTTGGATAGATTTGCTCCACCATACTAGTGCCCCATACAGTATGATTGGTCTAACCATTTGGGTGTATATCCAGAGGGCCATACTAGGGCTGAGGCCCCAGGATCTCCCTAGTAATTGCTTGGTTGTCCACAAGGATTTCGTGGCTTTTTTTGTTATATTATTTATATGTGATTCCCAAGTGAGTTTTTTATCTAAGGTTAAACCTAGATACTTGACCTCTTCCTTTAGTTCTATCACTGTTTCATTTATTTTCAATCTAGGAAACTCTAACTTTCTTTTTCTTGTGAAGGGGATTATTGTGGTTTTGTTAGGGTTGATCGACAGCCCCTCCTTTTTATGCATTCAAGGCATTTTGCATTAAGTCTGTTAGTGTCTTTCCATGGTTGCCTTTTATTATAACAGATATGTCATCTGCATAACCAATGGTTATAAATCCCTTATGGTTTAGGTGCTGCACCAAGTCATCAACTAGTAGGGACCAAAGCAGTGGAGAAAGAACTCCTCCTTGCGGACATCCCTTTACTGTTGTGACATTAAGTTCAGCTTGGCCTAATGAGGCTTTCATAATCATCTGACTAAGCGTTTCTCGAGTGCTGTTTCCATGGATTTGTAATTTGCGTTGTCGAAGGCTCCCTCTATGTCCATAATGGAACATAGGGCTATTTCTTTTTGATTTAGAGCCTTTTCTATATTGACAACGAGTGTGTGCAGTGCTGTGACTGTGGATTTCCCTTTTGGGGAGCAAATTGCAGCTTATAAAGGGGTTTATTGAAGATTACTTCTTCTCTTAGATGGTGTTCAAGTAGTTTTTCCCTTGTCTTTAACATGAACGACGATAGACTGATTGGTCTGTAAGATTTTGGAGAATCAGGGGGTTTGTTACCTCCCTTAGGAATAAATATTACCTTCACTTTCCTCCATATCTTTGGAATGTATTCCAATATTAGACTAGCTCTGAAGATTTTCACCATGACTCGGATCAGTTCCACAGTGCAACCTCTTAAACTAACTTTTAACAAATCCTAGGCTGAAGGAATATTTATCGTTGATTGGAAGCTGACTTCAGTCTCTCCTATTTTCAAAAGCGGTAGAAAAAGCGATATTGCAAATTACAGGCTAATTTCCAAATTATCTGCTGTATCTAAACTTTTTGAATGTGTTGTCAAAGACAAGTTGTTGTTAAATGTCTAATTAGTCCTAGGTAGCATGGTTTTGTACTTGCAAGACCTACGTTATCTAACTTTTCCGTTTTTTCTGTAGATTGCCACGCAGGCTTCTAGAATGGTTTCCAAACTGACGCGATATACACGAATTTTTCTAAAGCGTTTGATAAAATCACCCATACGATTTTAGTAACTAAATTGGCATGTCGCGGTTTTCATTCAAATTTCCTTGATTGGACTCATTTTTATTTAATAAAGAGATGCAGTACTGTAGTTATCGATGGAGTTTCTTCGAAACAGTTCATCGCCACCGCTGTTGTTGTATCTCAGGGTTGTATTTTAGGACCTTCGTTATTTGTTTTGTTTATTAATGATATTTGTGCGTTTTTTCCTTCGCTACTTTTCTTCTCTATGCTGATGGTATAAAAGGTGAAATAAGAAATTTTAGTAATTCAGCCGTCCTATAGTCCGAGTTGAATAATTTATTTTCCTGGTGCCTTATGAATCGTCTATTTCTTAAGAAGCTTCAAATCGTTGAAATTATGCAAAGAGACCAGCATGTGAGCATTCGTTCGATTAGTCAGGAACTAGGTGTAGACCAAAAACCCGTTTGGAACCATTTGCAGAAAAAAACCAAAAACAAAGCTGGATGTTTGGGTGCCACACATGTTGATGCAAAAAAAATCTCTTGGACCGAATTAACGCTTGCGATTCTCTGCTAAAACGGAACGAACTTGACTCATTTTTGAAGCGTATGGTGACTGGCGATGAAAAGTGGATTACGTACGACAACGGCAAGCGAAAAAGATCGTGGTCCATCGCCAAGCCCGGATTGACCGCCAGGAAGGTTTTGCTGTGTGTTTGGTGGGATTGGAAGGAAATTATCCACTATGAGCTGCTGAACTATGGCCAGCGCCTTAATTCGGTTCTCTACTGTGAGCAACTTGACCGTTTGAAGCAGGCGATTGACCAGAAGCGGCCGGAATTGGTCAATAGGAATGGTGTTGGGACAACGCTCGTCCTCACACATCTTTGATGACCTGCCAGTAGCTACGGGAACTCGGATGGGATATCCTATCGCACCCACCTAATAGTCCGGACTTGGCACCAAGTGACTATCATCTCTTCCGGTCAATGCAAAACGCCCTTGGTGATACCAAGTTGGCCCCAAAAGAGGCTTGCGAAAACTGGTTGTCTGAATTTTTTGCAAATAAGGAGGGGTGTTTTATAAAGGGAGGATAATGAAGTTGCCTTCTAAATGGCAACAAGTTTGCGAACAAAACGGGGCGTTAAATAAAGCGTCAATTTTCGATCACAACTACGACATTTCTTTTTCCCCAACCCAATATATTTGATATTTTTGTTTTATAATTATTAATTTCGTTAAAATTCAATTGTAACTTCTATATATTTTTTTAGCAATTTAATGGTTGCTTATGTTGATAATCTAATTTTACTACACTTTTTAATATTAAATATTGTAAATTTGTATTTTAGTTCTGAATTTATACATTAAATATCTATTCTGAACTTTTGTTAGACTTTAATGAATAAATAAATAAATAAACATCGTTCTAAATACTCAGATTTGCTTAGGTTAGGTTAGGTTGAAGCGGTTGTTCACTATGGGACTCACTCAGGCTCAAAGCTCATTGTGATGCCGCGTGGGGAAGTTCTTTTTATCTCTCCCTAAGCCAGTTTGCACTTTTCAAAAATTTTAGAAGATACCTGATTTGCTCAGTACTTAGACCTTCCAATTCTTTAAAAAATTGTCTCAGTAAAATAGTGAATCTAGATACATCTGGATAGAGTAGGCGCAAGAGGTGCGAGGTCCTATCTCCCTCTTCCGCAGAAATCATGTTTGCGTACGCCCATCCTATGCGTATTGTGTCTGTCTATTAGGCAGTGCCCCGTTATAACGGAAATCATCGTGCTAATATTATACTTATTTTGGCCTAGCAGAAACTCTGTGCGTTTGGCATTGAAAATTTGCCACAATTGTCGGACGATACTGCAAGTGATTTCATTCACCATCTTTCATTCGCTGCTATTACTATTTCCTGCAAAATAAGTAGTTTAAAAGTCTGTAAAGGTATGCCTATGTCGTTGTCTGTATACTCATGAGAGTCAACTTGATGCCGAGTCTCGCTAGCTCATCGGCCCTAAAGTTACCCTCAATGTTGCAATGACCAGGACCCCATGTTACCTTTAAGCGAAATGTCTCATCTCGTTAAGAGGTGTGCGGCATTTCATGGCTACCTTGGAGGTGGTCAACTGCTCTGAGAGGGATTTTATCGCCGTCTGGCTATTAGTGGAAGTGTACAGATCATCTCCAGGTGTCACGGCTTTTATTATTATTGCCATCAGTTCAGCCTGAAAGGCACTGCAGCAGTCGAGAAGCCGTAAACTAAAGGAATTTTTTATAAACTTAAGGAAGTTATTATTTAGATCATTTCTGACTAATTTTGGTAAGTGATGTGATGTTCAAAATGTACCGTTTTCAAGATATTCAATTTAAAGAAATTTAAAAAAAAAAGTGTTTCTCTTTGTACGTCCACTTTTTTATATGTTAGTTCAAGGGTCAGATTTTTTCTGTTTTTAGTTATAGGAATCACTATAATTTGAACCAAACTCTGATAGGCAAATGTGGCTATCTGATATAGTTTTGAGTTTATGATACCCTAATAATAATTATTTATTCTTGGAGATGGTCATATGAGGGGCTTAGAAAATATATAGAATGAAAATTGATCATGTGAAGGTCCCTTAATACTACAGGTGATACTTGACTCCGAACTCCATTGGAAGCTACACATTGGAAATCTGGTAACGAAGGCCAGCATAGCCTTGCCAGAACCCGGCAAATCTATGTTCGGTAAAAAATGGAGGCTCAAGCCACAGGTCGTGCTGCGGATGTACAACAATTTTAACGTATGGATGCCTTGGTTTGGTGGAAAGCACTTCGTAAGGGCTATAATATCACTAAACAGGGCAGAGTGCAAAAAACTGCTTGTATTGGCATCACCGCAGCACGCAATACATGCAGTCCTTTGCACTGCAGCAGAGTCCGATGCCATAAACAATCAATCTTTGTGGATGTAATTCATGCTTGGTCGAATACTTGTGGATGGAAATTGTAATAAAATTGTTTAAGAATTTTCCCCTATGGGTGAAATAATGCACCTTGACACGGCAATCTTTACTGATTAGTTTGCCAGTCGGACATCATTGGTATACTTCTTGACAGCTACTGAAACCTACCAATTTTTTTTTTTTTTTTTTGGCGGTGAGGTTGGGTTAAAAATGCCTTCGCATCATATAGTACGTGGGTGGGGATTCCACTGAAAATATCCCCTCTTCTCTTGGATTTTTCCCTAAACCGCGGGACTGCTTCCGCATTGCTTCGAGGTAGAGGGCCAAGACGGCGTCCAAAGCAGGACACTTACTTACTCACCCTGCGCCCAGGGTCGCGTGATTTGAGAATCCTATGCTCAATGCTCTTCAGCATAACTTTCCATTTCACGCTCCTTTTTTCGGATAATATCCTCCCCGAAATTTGCGACGGCTTTCCATTTTTCTTTGTCTATCATCATTTTCTCGATAATTTCTTCAGGTGTGAGTACACCAATAGCTGGTTGCAAAGCTGTTCTCTCTATGTTCCACCTCTCGCATTTAAAGAAGGTGTGCTCCGCATCATCCTACTCAGTATCTCCATGTATGCAGTTTGGTAGGCTCACTTTTCCCATTCGTCACAAATTCTTGCGAAAAGACCCATGTTCCATAATAGATGGAAACACTAATATTGCTATCTGGTCACCCTTTACAAGACTTTTTTCTTTTGTTATCTTAGAAATTTCACTACTCGCGCGAAACAATTTACAATAATTCCTGCAGTAATTGGTGATTTTTTTTATTTAACTTTCTTTAAATTTGATTCCACTTCGAATGAAGGCGCTGATATATCGAGCGGCAATAGTGGAATCATCAGAATTATTTATTTACTCCGATCACATACATTTACTTCTTATACTGACTTACTATCTTACTTCTATACATATCTACTTAAAATATATCGATGCATATACGAGTATCTATGACTGACGCGCCTCTTTCTAAGTGTTACCAATAAGCGTTACGTGAGTCAAGATGTGATGCGCTTAAACTCTTAGCGAAAACTATACACATGCATATGCAGATATAAGTATTCGTATGCATGTGAGCACATACATTCACACACTCCTACACCCATTTATTCGATACTGTAGTGAAGGGGTTGGTATTTGCAAAAAGAACGAAGTAACACACAAAAGCTAAAGAACGGCGTGCAAAGACTGTGCAGTAAGCCCACCGAAAGTCGTGCCTTCGTTTGGCTGCTTATTCGCGCCGCAAACACAAACGAAGGTAAGTCAATGAAAGTGAAATCAAAAGCAGCGCGAAAGTAAGGTAATAGTGTGTTGAAGATAGCAAAACAACAATAATCACTACAAAAACAACCATTTGAGCCATACGATATCAAAAACATAACTATGTACAAATGTTTCGAGTCAAATAAGAACAAAAACAACATACGTTTTTGTGTGAAAATGCATCATTTCGAGCTGCCCACAACAAAATACTTTGTTGAATGACTGAAGGAAGCGGCAAGCACGTAGCCACTATACTCACAACAAATAAACAGGCAATAATAATAAAGGAACAACAACAACAAAATTGCACGCGTGGCAATAAATACAAGTTACAGTACGTAATATTACCATATTTTCATGTCGAATGCCAATTTGCACGGACATCGTCATTGGCGCGACCAAAAAGTTGTATAGGCGCGAAAGTACGCGGTAAGAGCTGGGGTTTTTGGTGTGCACATCAAGTGTGCCGCTACACATTGGAGTTAGTGTATGAGTGTGCAGCAATCAGTTTTGCAGAGCAGCAGCATACGCTTACATGATAAATCGTTTGTATGAGGCACTTTTGGCTGCTTGCCTAGCCGTTGACTAGGCACATACACTTGCACATCTGTAGAGCGGCAGTGGTAGAGGTACGAGTATGTATGCGCACTCGTAAGTGAGTGGTTGTGTGTTTCGTTTACTGTGTAATGTTTTCTGCCTGGCTGCTTGCTTCGTTGCCAACTGCTTGCGAGCCCATCAAAGAGTCTACGTACGTAAGTCTTCAAAGTGTTAGCTGCTCACCCTATTAAGTTGGCGACATGACCAACAACTCGGCATTCAATCAACAACCAATTCGCCTACTTGCCATTCCACTTTATTCTGAAAAATTCTGCCCTCTCTCCCATATTCCTCTTACTTTCTTAACGCTTTGGTAGCTTAGCAGGCTTAAGAATACATTAAATCGCCATTGTTGCGGCAGTCATCACGCGGCAGCCCAAGCGTAACGCCGCGCCATATTTGTTTGTACGCAGTGATGGAAGTCATTTTATAATAATTGAAAGCCAAAAAAAAACGACAAAAACCAAAAAACATTTTAACTCGCATATTTCGAAAAATTTTGTATGTGTTTGTGAATTTAAAAAAAGTAAAAAAGTTTCGTATGCTGTTTAAGTTAAAAACAAAGTCTGACTTACTGAAAAAAAACTCATAATTATATTAAAGCGAACTCAAAACTTGTTTTTGTTTTTTTTTTGTAAAAAAAAACTTTAAATTTCTTTGTGCGTTTCATCATAGCGGCTATACGGAAATATTGCATACAATTTTGTTGCATACTTTTGGGCGTACAGTGGTTTACATTCGCCTATGTGCAGCAGCATCTACTCGTACTAATTTCCCATGCAGTTCAGCGCCACGTGTGCGGGTTTTTGTAGGCACAAACACAACTCAGTTTATTTGCTGGCGCTCGTTTATTTACTTGCCAGTCAGCGGTCACTCATACGCTCCGTTGGCCGTTTGCACTACCCGGTGCGGTCAGTAGTTCACCGCAGGCGCGTGCTTTTTTTTTTGTTGTTTTTTATTACTACGGATGTTGTTGTGTTACAGTGCAGTTTTTTTGTTGTTCTGTTTTTTGTTTTTGTTTTGTGCGCACAAAGTGAAATTAACTCATTTAAAGTGCAATTAAATTAAAATGCTTTCAATTAACTCACTTTAAATGAGCGGCAGGCAAGCGGAACACACTTTTCCAGTTCCGAGTTTATCCAGGGTTTTCGTTTTTTTTTTTTTGTTGTTTTCAAGTTACTTTAATGCTCTGGGATGTGATTGAATGTTAAATTGAAATTCTGCGTAATTTTTATTTTATTCGTTTTAATTATCTTTTTTAGTCGAATCAGTTTAGTTTTTCAAATTTAAGTTATTCGAAAAATTTTAATTACAATATTTGTTTTTTTACAAGTTTTTTTGTTTTGCTTACAAGTATTTAACTAAGTGCGTAAATATGTTTGCGTGAAAACATGAAAATTAAATTTTTTTTGTTTTTTTTGTTTTGTTTTTTTAATTTTTTTTATAATTTTTTTTATTCCTTGATAAACTATACATTTAGATGGTATTTTTTAAGTCTGCACATTTGTACATATGCTTCTAGAAGTTAATTTAAAATTATGTCAATCTCGAAATTTGTTCAAGTTTTAAAAATTGCGAAACTGCATCTGCGAGTTATATTTTTACTTTTTTAATGCTCAAGAGGCGTTTAGAAATACTTTTAGTCGATTTTTCAAGAGTCCAAGCCTAGCGTACGTTATATTTAAGGTCTAAGAGAAGTAAAGAGAAGAGATTGCTTAAATCAGTTACTGTTTTTTAGTAGAATTTAAAAAAAATGTCTACTGCTTAAAACGCAAAAAACTCGTTAAGTAGAGCACAACAACTCCTAGTGTTTTACCCAACTTATATATAAGATTTAAAACCTTCAATAAATCTCAACTATTACTAACCACCGACTCTAGTCTAGTAGATTTTTGTTGCTATAGCAGCATAAAACATACTCCATAAATCATTGAAGAGAGCAGTTGAAGGGGAAGGAATATGGATGGACATGAATTTGGCTGCATATAAATCTGGTTGGATATAAATCAGTACATATTACGATGGCATAGAGCCGACCACCTTCGCTTCATTATCCATTACACTAACTTTTCAGCTACGGCGAACTTCTTTTAGTGAAGAACTTGAAAAAAAGGCTGGCATATGCTAACTTTTCTAGGTATTTCTATTTTGTATGGTATATGTAAACAAAACTACAGCGTAGATTTTTCTATAAGAGAATTTTAAGTCCAAGTTCTACGGACCATGGAATCATTGCTGCGTAAAAGTACTGCGTACGACATTGTTGAACTTGGGCAAATGAAAGTTTTAGTTATAGTAAAACGCCCAAGCGAAATTGTTTGTTTGAATTTCATTTTCCTAGGGGATGATGAATGCCACCATTCCATTGATTGCTGCTTCGATTCCGGTGTAACGTAGGCTACCCATGTTTCATCGCCTGTAGCAATATGGCTTAGAAAATCATCCTTCACGTTACTGTATCGTTCGAGAAAACTCAATGCACTGCCAAATCCTTTGGTCTTGTGCTCATCAGTCAACGTTTTTGGCACCCAGCGTGAACACAATTTGCAATAATTTAAACGTTCGGACACAATTTCGTAAAGAACACTTCTTAAGAAAGCAGGAAACATTTCAGCTAACGACGAAATCGTGAATCGTCTGTTCTCTTTCACTTTACAGTCCACTTTTTGAATCAGTTCATCGGTAATGACTGAAGGTCTCCCTCTTCGTTCCCCATCATGAATGTTTGTGCGGCCATCTTTAAACGCCCTAACCCATTTCCGCACCAATCCATGTTTCATAATGTTTTCCCCATACACTTCACTGATTTAGTGATGAATGTCAACTGATTTGAAGCCTTGAGCACAGAGAAACAGATGAAGACTCCATCGGATGCTTCCGTAATGGCGTCTGTTGCTTCCCAACAGATGTAGCTACACGATGCGCATGCGCTAAACGGCGACCGCAGCGCTGTGGCGGTGTAATTTAAAAACGGTACTTACTTTAAAAACACGCGTCGTATATTTAATTGGCGCTTGCATACTTTATTCAGTTCCTGGTTCAATTTGCGATGTACTTTTTCATGTTGTTTTACAAACCCACAGTATTTATGCCGCCTCCGAACTGCAAATAGTTTTTTATGAGGAACATTTTTTAAGACAAGAATCCACTCAGAGGTCTTCCATTGCCTGTTGAGAGGTGGCCGTTATTAGAAAAACCTTTTCCAATAATTTACAAAATTTTAAAATATTTCATTTTTCAAATTTCTAATTTCGCCTTTGAGCAGTAGCCTGAGTTGTGTCCACTTTGAGGGCATCAGTCGATCACAACCTATTTTCTCTAACCTGGGTGAGAGCGCCTATAAGAAGAAAAGTCTAGCAGGGTCAAGTCGCATGATATTAGTGACTCATTCAGGTCACCAGTGTAAGATTTAACCATACCCTCAAATCGTTGATAATAAAATTTAAATAATAAATGTACTCTATGCGGTAAATTGCCGTGCTGATTTGGCATCAATGATTGAATAATAAAAACAGAGTAGACAGACACTGATAAATTAATATGGCCGCCATAACCTATCAATATCCATTAATACCTCTTAGAAACTCCTATACAGCGGCTTCTATTTATAATATTTTTGACCTAAAGAGAAGTGAACAGTTCCATAATTTTTTTCATTGTTCTCCATTCTAGTCTTGTCGCACCACGTCGAAAATTGTGAGAAATAATCACTTAATTCCCATTCTATTTTTTCCCCCTTTCAATTTTTAAAGTCACTCTAATCAACACTAATATGGCTCACACATCAGAACTTTCTGAGTGTTCGTATAAGTTACTGCGCTGTGCCTAATTATCTCAGCCATTTTCTCTTTCATAAAGTTAAATCCACCCTTTACTTTCATTACTTCCTGGCTTGCTTGGCTTAAGATCATTAAATCTGAAGGTTGTGAAAAGTACATCAGAGAAACGCGCCAATACAAACTTGCCCAAAATGGAGAAGGCTAGAAGGCAACTTAATTCAATATGCAATTTTCAGTTTTGAAGTAAATAATTGGTTTAGAGTAATTAAGAATATTTGAGGCTTAAAAGGTTTTATGAAGTTTTATGGTGCGTGTACGGCGCCCTTTTTCTGTTCGTCTGGCTTCAATACGAGCTGTGTATTTGAAACATCAAATTGGAGGAAATATTTTTATGATAACATTCAGCCTTCGGCAGGCAATGGCAAACCTACCTCCAAATGAATATCTGAAATGAAGAGATTTCCATGAAATCCAACTGGCATTTGGAAGTGGCATAAAACTCTAAGACTCTAAGTAGGCAGGCAATGGCAAATCACCAAATGAATATTCGAAATGAAGAGATTTCCATGAAATCCAACTGTCATTTGGAAGTGGCATAAAACTCTAAGAGTCTAAGTAGGCAGACAATGGCAAATCACCAAATGAATATTCGAAATGAAGAGATTTCCATGAAAGCCAACTAGCATTTGGAAGTGGCATAAAACTCTAAGAGTCTAAGTAGGCAGGCAATGGCAAACCACTAAATGAATATTCGAAATGAAAAGTTTTTTCATAAAAGCCTACTGGCATTTGGAAGTGGCATAAAACTCTAAGACTCTAAGTAGGCAGGCAATGGCAAACCACCAAATGAAAATTCGAAATGAAAAGTTTTTTCATAAAAGCCTACTGGCATTTGGAAGTGGCATAAAAATCTAAGACTCTAAGTAGGCATAGGCCGCTTGTGTTTACAATCATGCCAAGTCTATTTGAATTTCTGAAAGCTATGAAGACGGGTCTGATTCCTACATAACTAAGCAATTTTCAAAAAAATCCCAAGGAAAAACTTTACTTCTCTAAAACATTACAGAGTTGGAGAGTGAGGAGGAGGTACTTGTGTGCCAGCAACTAGCTAAGTACCTTCATCTCAACTAGCGATATTGAATCACTATTCATTAAAAGTCCAATGAGCTCAGATGAACTATCTGATACAGTATTTTTGACTTTTCCTCTACTATTTCCTTTACCCAGAGCTGTATTTTGCTCACAACTGTACTCAACGTTGGATGAGTCGAACAAGTAGCAGGGATATTAAAAGCTTTTCTAACTTTTTTTAGCAAAATGAGGTTAATCCCCGGTTTATCTTATTGAAATTAAAACATTTAATTGGATTTAGACAATTTCCAATTAGGAATCAATATTTTTTTCTATTATTTGTCATCAACACTTTTTCCTGTTTTAAATCGTTTTTGCCCTCCAGATAACTTAAATTCAATTAATTTTTATTTTTAATTTTATTTAACTTTAATTGTTTCATTTTCCCTTTGTGTGGCGCAGAGCTCGACAGCGAACTAAATGTGCAACCAAAGCACGGACATGTAAAAAAAATTAAAAAAAAAAATTGAACTGAAAATGAATGGAACAGAATACATTTGCACATAGAGACTTAATTTCAAGAATTATAAATAAACAAAAATAGAATATAAACCGACACGCACACAAATCGGGGTTAAATAGTTAAAAAAACGCGCAGCTTAAATGTACGAGGACAGCGACGAAAGTTCGCCGTTTGTGATGCTCTCATCGCCCACCAAGTCTTGGGTTAGTAAGGTGATTGTGTGACATACATACATTGGCATACATTGATACATATATATGTACATAAGTGTATGTGCGTGCAGATTATACGTTCTCATATGCGAGTCAGTAGACAAATGTGAAATTTATTGATGTAAGCTACCTTTGGGTGGCTGCTATACGAGTGCCATTTTAGAATTTTAATTACATAGATTTGTATGCGGTAGTGTATATGTGCATATGCGTGTGCACACATGTCATACATTTATGAAAAATATCTATTTTAAAAAATTATTTGTATTTCCAAAAAAATGAGTATACTTTTCATGTGAAAATGTTGGAGCTAACGTCACATAGCTCGGAGTAGTCAGAGGCCCGAAAAATTTATGATTTTCAATAATTTTTTGTTTGGTAGTTAATTGCATTTTTTACAAAAATAAAAACATAGCATTATTACATCATGTTTCCACTAGACTTTAGCAAAATTTCAACAACAAAAAATTAATAATTGTAAAAGTTATCGCTGTTTGTAGAGAGCCCGTTTCCCCAGAAGTCCCTTGCGGTGATCATAACAAGACCTTGGAGAGATTCATCTAAAATCAATCGGTCAAGAGAAACTAGTTTTATTAATAGAAAATCTTGTGCCCGATCGAAGCTTTTTTGCAAAATTAACAATATGGAGACCTCAGGAAATATTTTTCAGATTTTCGGGAAAAAAACCGACAATTAATTGTTTAAAAAAAATCGAAATTTTTGAAAAACAAAATTCTTCGAGCAGACACGCGTTTTTTATGTTTTTCAAAAGCAGTATAAATTTTATTGAAACCTACCAAGCGGTTTTTAAGTTACAGTGATCACCAATTGAAAAAATATAGTTGCAGGAAAAAAACGCATTTAAAGTTTTGCTATCTGCTCTGGAGCGCCTGAGCACCGCTTGTCAATTGTTGAATAACTCAAAAATATTTGTCGGATTCGCTTTAACTTTGTACACAATATTTTTAAGATAATGTACTTTGAGAAAATGCAAAAAAAATTCAATTTGCTGAAAATTCTGTCTACTCCTAACCCCTTCATAAACACTGCACGCAATACTTCCTCAAACTCTTTTTGCAGGCAGACTATTGTTGCTATTGTTAGTTTTTTTTTCATTTAACTGGTTTTACTGCGAAATATCGACTGATGACGGTTTTTTAATTTTCTTTTCTACTACTGTTTTTCTACTACTATTTCTGCTACCTAATTTTACTTTTGATTTTGTGTCATCTTTTTTCAACTGAAATATCCACTCATTTTGCCACTATTTTACTACTACTTTTTAACTATTTCAACTTTAATTGTTTAACTTATCTTTTACCATTTCAAGTACTTTACTACTCATTTCATGCTCTTTTCACCGTTTTATACTTTAACATGTTTTAACTAATTTATATGTAATTTTACGTTTATGATAATTTCATTTTGTATAGTTTTTTCTACTACTAATTTTTACTACTAATTTTTACTACTATTTTTTAATACTATTTTTTTACTACTGTTTTTACTAATTAATTGTTCTTCTGCTTTTATGCAACTGCCTTTCAACTGTAATTTGCGCTCATTTCCCAATTAATTTTTTACTACTTTTTAACTATCTCGTTTGCTTAGCTTAACATTTAGGTACCTTTTCAATTTCTCTGCTACTCATTTCTTAAATTTTTAATTTTTTTACCTTTTTAAGCTTCAGTTGGTTTTAAATATCAAATTCAATGATTTGTACTTCTTTTATTTTGTATCATTCTTTTTCCGACTAATTTCTTAGTACTATTTTTCTACTACCTATTACATGTCACACTGCTTTTCATTTAACTACTCGTTTCCCCACCACTTCTTTACTATTTTTTAACTCTTCCAACATTAACTTATCATTTACTACTTCAACTTCTTCACTACTCATTTAATACTTTTTATTTTACTACTCTTTACATGTCTCAACTTTAACTTGTTTAGCTTTTCATTTACTGCAGAGAGTAAACTGCACTACATTTAATAATTTTTAATTTTTTCAACTTATTAAACTTTAACTTATTTTAATTATCATATTTAACTATTTTTAATTCATTTATTCTGTACCATTATTTCTGCTACTAATTGTTTAGTACTATTTGTATACTACTTTTTTACTACTATTATTTTCTTACTGCTATTTTTATACTTCTGTTTATACCGCTGCTTCTTAATTCTAATATAATATTTCCCGATTTCTTCCTGCTACTTTTTATGTTTTTTACTTTAAACTTTCTACTACTTTTTTTTTAATTCAGCTTGTTTCACATATAATTTTTACCTCATTTCATACTTTTTCATTTTTTTTATCTTTTAAAAATCTAATTTGTTTTAATTTCATATTCAACTATTATTTTGCGCCATTCTTTCTACTGCTAATTGCTTAGTAAAATTTTTCTACTACTTTTTTCATACTCCTACTTTTCACCACACAATTATACATTTAAAATATTTGCCCATCTCCTCCTGCTACTTTTTAACTTTTTTACTATAAACTTTCTACTACTTTCAATTATCACATTCAAATATTTTATTCCTTTTATTTTGTATAATTTTTTCTACTACTTATTTTTCTACTTCCATTTTTCTGCTCCTTATTTTTTACTACCGTTTTTCTAATAAATATTTAGTCTTTTGCTTTAGTGCCACTCATATTAAACTCAAATTATCCCGCAGTACTCCTCTTATATTTCAAATTAGTCATCTGCTACTTTCCCCCTCTTTCAACATTTTAAACTTCTGCTTGTTTTGCTCAGAAATTGCTACTAGTTTTACTACTTCTTGATTAAGAGTATTAGCTTCATTTACTCTTTGGCTAATTTGAGACCACGTGAATCTAGCCACATTTGTATTCGTATCATAACTTAAGTTTTCTACGAGCTTCTTCAAGGTTTCGTGCTGTGATGACTGCTGCAATATCGCTTGCGTCGTAGCTGATGTTCTACAAGTCGGGACCATGAATTGATCCTTGTGCCGCTCCGGATGTGATGTCTATGCATCGAGAACCCCATGGAATTTGATAGACGAGTTTGCGGTCTCGAAAATAGTTTCTCATTATGTGCTGCAGGTATGCCGGAATTTTGAACCTTTATTCTATGGCGGCCAGTCTGTCCGCCCATCTTACGCTATTGAAAGCGTTCCTTACATCTAAGGTGGCAAGGAGGACTACGCTTCTTCTACGTTGTTTATAACAGTTTTGGTTGTCCCTATTGTAGACTTTCCTTCTAAATCCGTGCTATCTTGTGGATAGTTATCAGGCGTTATCTATGGATGCGGTCAGGCGAAGCATTAAAAACAGTTGCGTGATTGCTAATTTATAATAAAAGATTAGGTTATAAAGGTGATGTGTGAGGTCACGAAGGCTAATTTTGATAACTAGTAAAAAAAACTTCTCCATCACATTCTTTGCAATGTTCGCTGCTGTTTATGGGAGGTTCTTTTTTATAGTAAAAATCATTCGAAAGCCACAGGAACCCACTTTGGTAACCAGGAAATACGAATTTCCTCACTCCTTGTGCTATCTGCCTTTCATCTTTCTCGATCCTTTTTCAAATATTTCTCTACAGTCACTCATTTTGTAAGATATTGCCCACATTGTTTTGGGACTTCAATGAGGTTATGCTAAAAATTTACTGAGAGCCATCTCTCAACCATGCGGAAAGCTCGGTTTTGAAGAGCCACTTCCTACTGCCAACTTAGTTTGATAATTTACTGCAAATTATAGAGCATCAAATTACTGTTGCAAGAATCTGGCACTACTGCTATCTAGCGCTTCGACAGCTTCTAATAACTCGAGCTGATGTTGTCTGCGGGCCATTCTTCCATCTCACGTACTTTCACGCGCTGCTCATCTTCTTTTTCGGCATATGAATGGGCATTGGGCGCAATTCTGGGAGAGATTTCCCAAATCAGTTGATTGTAGCTCTCGTTTTTCTTTTGGTTAAAACCATCTACATATCTTTTTAATAAATTCTCACTGCTGAGATCTGTATAAATCGGAAGTATAGCCTCAGCAACATCTTCTGGTAATCGCTCATAATAATGTTCGAAAGTGGATAATTGATTGGCAGCTGCACCGTGAGTCTGGTCCGTCCGGGCACTCATCGTGTTGAGGTTTTTCGTCAGTTGAACAATAATGATAATATGTGGCCCAGATAGTATTATACACTTCTTCAACGGAATCACAATTCTCCTTATTGCTAAGCCATAATAAACTGTCAACTTATCCATTATCTTTCCAGTAAGTTTGCCTTTTCTACCGAGATTTTTTATTTTATTTTTTTTTTCCTTTTTTGTTTTCAACTGTTTCAACATTTTTTTTGGTACAGTCTCGGAGTCGGGTGCCCATTCGTTTCTGTGCGTGTGCAGTACTTAAAATTACCGAGTACGTTTTGGAGTCACCGTCTCCGATTTAATTTTTGTAGAATATAGAGAAAAAGCATAAAGTACCTTCTAAGCTTTAACTAAACATATGCGAAGAGATTTTTTCAAAATTTTTTATTTTTTAATATTATATTATAAACAAATGATATGAGACATGCACCGTGCAGTAGTTTTATATTGGTTTGTTCGGAAAGTAATTTCGCTTTTTCTCGACAGAGGATTTAATTGTATATTTTCACAGCTAACTTCACACTTAAGTCGCACTGCCATTATATGTTTTGATGGCTTATATAGCAAGGCTTGTGTGTGAATAACTTCAATTGATTTTACGCAGTAGTTTTTGGTCGGTGCCCTTTTAAATATGGAGAGCAATAAGCAGCATTTTCGTCATATTTTACTTTTTTACTATAGAAAAGGTAAAAATGCTGTTCAAGCCAGAAAGAAATTAACCATTGCGTATGGAGAAGATGTGTTGGCAATACGCCAGTGCCACAGAACTGATTTGCAAAATTTCGGCCCGGCAATTTTGATGTCGAAGATGCGCCACGTTCTGGAAGGTCTGCTGAAGCTGACAAAGACGCGATAAAGGCATTAGTTGAAGCAAACCGACAAATAACAACACGTGATATCGGAGAGAGGTTAAATTTATCGAATTCAACTGTTTATGACCAGCTGAAAGGCCTGGGCTTAACCCCGAAGATCGATATATGGGTTCCCCATGTCCTCACGGAGAGAAATTTGTATCGTCGCGTTGACGTCTATGCATCACTCCTCAAACGTCACGAAAATTATCCATTTTTGAAGCGCCATACAAGTGTGGTCTCGCCAAAAAGCTTTTACAGCTTGGATGGGATGTACTGTCACACCCACCATATTCTCCAGACCTTTCCGGATTATTATTTGTTCCGGTCACTGCAAAACTTTTTTAGACAGTAAAACGTTTATCTCAAAGGAAGACGTCTAAAATCACCTGGATCAGTTTTTTGCCAGCAAATACCAAACATTTTATGAGCGTGGAAGCATGCTTCTACCACAAAGATGGCAAAAGGTGTTGGATCAGAATGGCCAATATATAATTTAATTAAATATTTTTTTTATTATACGAATCTTGCCTTTCATTTTCACCATAAAATAACGAAATTACTTTCCGAACAATCAAATAAAAAATCATGATTTTTCAACGAATTGGCCGGACAAGAACGACCCATCGACACGGGATTTGGTTTAATTGTGAACTCAAAATTTTCAGTAATTTATTTTTGATCTTTAGTAGGTTTTAATAGTCTTCAATTGAGTAAAAATTATTGAAAAAAACTAAAAGTACTGCACTTCAATTTCGCTTTTGCAAACAAACTTTCCCTGCACTCGCATTCATACCTACAATATAACGAGAGTAAAAATTGATGTCTTTATTGCTCTTCTTAACGAGACACTTCGCTTCAGCAAATAAAAAATCAATAATAAGAGATTTTATATCTGCAGATACTTATTCTGTCGGCGAAAAAAAATTGCCTACGCTCGCGCTCGCAAACTCGAATTGCTCCTTTTGGTCGTCAATAATATATTTAACCGTAATGTGATATATATTTTTATTAAATAAATTTATGTTTACACATGAGCAGACTTACATACACCTGCTGATGATTCCTTTAAGCTTTACGCAGCTTAATTGGTAAATGCATTGGTACGAAAAGAAGAAAAAGGGAAAATGAATTGGATATAAGGGAATTTACAAATGAACCTATACACGCATACCTCCATATATCTTTCTGTGAATATAAATGATTATACTTCAGCGTAGCGCGTATGCAGTATTATAATGGAATATGTGTCATAAAAGTGCATATGCATGTAATATTATATTAATCTTAAATACTAACAAATGAAAAGCTGCAGAAATTATGAACATAAATAGCTGATCGCGCTCGGTGCAAACGGCTGAGCCAATAAGGTTTAAATGTTGAAATTAAATGGACACCAGAAGAAAAAATCTTGCATGGCTGGTTTTTGTTTTTTTTCGTACCTGCTCATGTGCGCAAATATTGAAAACTGTAATAATATTATATATTTACCTTCGCTTCGGGAGCCTTTCTTTCCTTTGGCAGTGGAAAATTTTACAAGAACCTAAAAAAAATTGGGATGTTATTAATATTCATATAATATTTATGACTCACGGCCGCTATAGCCGAGTAAATTTGCGCATGACTACCATTCAATTGGTCCCGGTATCGATGTTTATTTGTGTATATGCGAAATCAAATGATAAACAAGGTAGGCAATTGCGAGCCCAGGAATGCTTAACTGCCAAGGAAAAGCTTATCGAAAGGAACTATCAGTAAAGCATTTGGAAACAGCTTAAAACTTTAGTGTTTGCAAGATAACCTGAAAGTGGAGAATACGATTCTCCAAACACCTTTCCAGAGCCAATTAAATGTACATTGCGTTACATTAAATATTGTATGCGAAAAGAAACCCTTTCAACTAGTTAGTGAAATACTAATGCACAACTAGTTACTTTGAAAAAAAATTTTAAGGTGGTTAGTTATATACTAGTGCACAACTAGTTACTTTGTAATAAAAAAATTAGCTTTGAAGATGTTAAGGTGGTTAGTTATATACTAATGCACAACTAGGTACTTTGAAACTAGTTACTTTGAGTGTAGTTACCTTAAAACTAGTTCAAAGCACAATTTGAAACAATTTATCTCTAAAATTGTTGAATGTCGTAAGCTTAAAACGACTAAAAATATAATATATTTATATATATTGAACTAGTAAACCATATACTAGTGCACAACTAGTTACTTTGAAAGTAGTTACCTTAAAACTATTATAGTTTAAAGCACAAATTGAAACAATTTATCTCCAAAATTTCATAAGTGTCGTATTGTTGAATGACGTAAGCTTTAAGGGGGTATTCTAGTCTAGAGGCCCGAATTTCGAGCATTTTTTCCGAAGAATAAAACAAAAGCTATTGATATTTTTACGATACATTTTTTTATCATTTATTTATTCATATATTAGGAGCACACAAAATAAATTTGAAAAAAAAAAATGAATTTTCATGGAGTTATGCGTTCTTGAAGTGGAAGGGGGGAAAAAAGGCAGTGTCCCCGTCGTCACGATTTCTACCCTTGTGGTCATCTGAAAAAAAAAAATACAAATTCTTAATTAATATGAATGTCATTATCGTATGAACCAGAAAAAACGGAAAAAAATTTGTTTCCCATAAAATGGCGGCTACTCAAAAAATTGAGGTCGATTTTTCTTTCTCGAATTGTTTACACATATTAAAAAATTGAAATTTCCAGGTTTTCGAGCTTCATACGATAGAGATATATTTAAGGAATATTCATGACAAATTTCAAGGAAATCGGTTGATTAGAACTTGAGATATCGTTCCGACCGTATCGAACGAAGTAGTTTCGAGAAAAACACTTTTGAAGTTCGGCGTCCGCTCAAACCAGTCAAGCTGTCGCGTCACTAAAATAGTTGTAGCTTCGAAAATAATTCGAATTTTTAAAAATCCTTTTAGGGAGATATTTTTGAATAGTTAAACTATCAAATTTTGAAAAAAAAATTTCGATTTTTTCAAATTTCTAGACTAGAATACCACCTTAAGGCAGTAGTCTGCTTTACAGGCTTCAAAAAATCGATTTTTTTGTTTTGTTTTAAATCTCTTCCAAAACTATCCAAGAATATGTCTTTAAAATTCCAGAGGCCAATTCGACATATTTTCGAAGCTAGAGCAGTTTTGGTGGCCGAGCATCGAGCAGATGCGAATGCTCAGGCAGAACTTTAAAGCGCGTTTTCTCGAGTTTTCATTTTCACAAGTGTTAGAAAACGGTGCCGGCGATAGCAAAAAGAATATATGTCCGATCGAAAAAAACCAAAGTGATCTAGCTTCAGTATTAAATTATCTTCTATTTGAACTAAAAAAGTTGGACAAAAGTATTATTTAAACTACTTGTTTTGCAACTTAAAGTAAATTTTTTTTCTTAAAAAAGTGAATTTTTTTTTCAAACTTCGAAAAAATTTGGAATTTTATAACTTCTTCGGTATTTTTTTAGTTCATAAAGAAAAGAAACTTATAAAAATTAAAAAAAAATTTGGTTCGACTGTTTCAGATGCATCGCACGACCTCCATCACCGGCACCGATTTACAAGTGCAGACTCCAGGCGCTCCAGAAAAATACTTACAACTTTAAAAAATTTCAATATTTTTTAAAAATAAATATTGTTTTTTAAACCCTAAATATAGTACACTATCGTCTTAAAATTCCGTTTACCGCAATCATTTCCTTCCCTTTCAAAAAAAATTGCTAAAAAAACGCTTTTTTTCGGCTTCTAAAGCAGACTACTTCCTTAAACGACTAAAAATATAAAAAGTTGATACATATTGAACTAGTTAGTTATATACTACCGCACAACTAATTACTTTGAAACTAGTTACTTTGAAACTAGGTACCTTAAAACTAATATAAAGCGTGTTGTTAATTGTTGTTGGTGTAGCAGCGTAAACATTTCCCATATATGCACGGGGAATGCTGCTGGAGTGACAGTCCTTGGCCGGATATAAATTCGGGTCGGTAACGTAGAACCGACAATCATTGGAACGGCAGCATTTGATCTTTGCATTTGCTTTAAACTAGTTCTTTAACTGGTTGCAAATGCGCCAATTGAGGACCAAACAAGATTGGCAAAAAACATATTCAGCCCTTGAAAGGTATTTAAAGCAGAGCATGAACGTTAAGTTACGTCATACTATTTTATACTTTATTCATTCTGGACAGTTATGCACTGTGACTAAAGTGTGGGAAGAGGCGTGAAATTTACATACAGAAACTACCAATGCGCGTGATTCTCGAGTGTGAATTTGCGTATGGGCGTCACGTTGAGCATATATTTACACGCTGCGCTTAAGTGTAAGCCACAAGCTCCCACACCCAACTTTAACACCTTAAGGTATACAAGAAATTGCAGAAATCTGCATATTTGGAAAATAAAATATGGGCACAATAAAATCGAAGTGAAAAAATTATGGGCATACGGTATTAACTGCATTTGGCTACAAGTAAATATGCGCACCCAAATCTACTTACTTACATATTTAAATTTATTTACAAGTATTTGTGTGTGTGTGCATGTTGGCTGGCGCTTAAGTGCCCACCCCATGTGGTTGTGCAGCACATGGCAACAAAAGCCGCAAAGTAATAGTAAAAAATATTTCCAACGCTTACAATTAAAATAATTGCGAAATTGTAGTGAAAGCAAAAAGGGAAAAAAAGTGAAAATCGGCGAAAAAATTCAGAAATAAAGGCAAGGGAAAAGCCACAGCCAACAAATGAAATGGAAATGGGGGGTAGTAAGCAGTGGAAAGTGCGCCCGAAATGTATGCGATTGTGCGTGGCAGCCTTGTTCATGGTCATCGTACTCGTGGAAACGTTTTGTTTTTGTTCTTTCTCTTATGTGTGTGTATCTACTGTGGGTATGTGTGCCTGAGTGCTCGGTTTGTGCGTGCGTGCCACCAAACAATTTAATTAATTCCAGATTTGTACGAGGTACTTTTTACGATTTACAAATACACACATACATACACACTAAAGCCATGCATTATTAACACACATCCACATACACGTGCGTGCGGTAGGCAGCTGAACAAATAAAATATCGGAAAAAAACAAGTTATATTATTGCCAGCGGCAACGGCTTTACAACTTTAATCTCATTTTATTTACATGCTCTTCTTCTTCTCTTTCTCCCATTCTCCGTTTCTCGCACAACTACAATTTTAACTGCGTCAATATCAACAACTTTCACTACAATACTGCCAATTGCCGCCACAACCGATGAAAATATTTCGTTTGTCCGAATTTCAACTACCAACCCACCACCACCACCCATTACACTGCACAGCCGGCTAGTTACGGAAAAAAGAACGGCATGTGGTACGCCTCGCCCGGTAACCAGGGTTGGGGCTCAAAACCGGCCAGTCGTAAGCCATCAATTATGGAAGCAGACTTGGGCACATTATCAACCACATCGGGTTCGATCAAACGCAGCGCTGGACGTGTTATACGCATCATCAATAATTTGGATCATTCGGTGCAGGTGAGTGAAAAACGTACAAGAGCGAATGAGGCGCAGGGTGTTTATATATTGGTGTAGAGGAAAGGGGAATGATAATAAAAAATCCAAAAAATTTCCCACCGGTATATTACTCCCTGTCTCTAAACTTTACACATGGGCTGAAAAGTACTGGACCTAACAAAGAAAACACGATTTTTTTGTACTGAAAATTAGCTTCATTCATCAGCGAAATTTCTATCAAGAACAACGCAATAATTCCCACGCCGCTTTAACATTTTAGTACCACTTTTGTAGAGCGACTTATCTTTTATCTCAAAATAGACCGCAGTTTCAACGATAACCTGGGTGAAATTTCTTATCGGCCAGCATTTCAGTTTGAGTCGGCAAACACACAGTAGTGAATACAGGTTATGTGGGTGCAGCTCGAAGTTCAGTTCATGTAATTTTGCCATTGTTTTGCTTGAAACAAAACGATGAGCAAACGCGGCACCCATTTTGATCGGAGCTTTCTCATAGTCAAATACTCGTGCAATGTAAAGCCAATATCTTCTCTTGATATCTTTACGATGTCAGCCAACTCATGCAACTTCACTTGCCGACCATTCAAAATGATTTTGTGAATTTTTCGATGTTCTCTGGAGTTTCTGCCTCATTTGGACGTCCACTGCGTTGTGCATCATCGGTGTCTCTACAACCTACGACCACATTTGAAGTCAGCAAACCATTATTTTTTAATTCTTATTTCTGATAGGGCGGATTACCGATAACACTTTTCAAGCCAATAACTCACGAACTAATAAATAGAATATCATGAAATTTTAACATCTGCCCTTTTAAGGTTAGTACTAATTGAAAAGGAGGTGAATGCAATAAACCGAATGTCATCTAAGTGTTAGGCCTAGAGCTTTTCAGCCCATGTGTTATTTAGATTCGAAAGCTTACCGAGACAACTTTGAAAATTTTCTAAAAATTCTGATTAAAAAGTTTGACATTTCGATGAAAATTTATTGAATTTCTTTTTAATTTGCAGCAAATTCGTAACTTCGATTTATATGATTTTTGTAGGAGTTCGAACCATATTTTCATATCAAAAATAATTAAAGTTAAATAAGAAGCAAATAAATTGTCAAAACTTGTCAAAATTGTGCTTAGTTATTTAATTCACTACTTTTAACTCACTAAAATTAAAGTCTGTCTGGAACAAAAAAATATATATAAAAGATTACTTCGATTTGTTCGAGCTAATTCTTGAAGCAACTGAGTCGACTTTGATGGTACTTTCACTGAAAGGTGAAGATCCTTGCTTAGCTTAAAACAGGCTTTTATTTCGAAAACATGATCAGATAGGTGTACTGATGAACTGTAACTTATCAATGAGTCTCAAATTTAAAACTCTTGTTAATTCATAGAAAGTATTGTGATCTGTAGGCGGCCGCCGTAGCCGAATGGGTTTGTTACGTAACTACCATTCGGAATTCAGACAGAACGTAGGTTCGAATCTCGGTGAAACAACAAAATGAAGAGAAAGTTTTTTCTAATAGCGGTCGCCCCTTTGAAGGCAATGGCAAACCTCCGAGTGTCTTTCTGCCATGGGAAAAAATCTGCCGTTCGGAGTCGGCTTAAAACTGTAGAGCCCTCCATTTGTGCAACAATATCAAGACGCATGCCACAAATAGGAGGAGGAGCTTGGCCAAGCACCCAAAAAGGGTGTATGCGCCAATTATATACATATATTATATATTCCAGCGTTGCCAGTATATGTTCATTTATACCAGTTGTTTCATCTATACGCCACTTGCTAACGTTTGGCGAAAATGTAGAGGCCTGTAGTACTACATTGAAGAAAAGGTTCTCTAGATGACGCTATATAAGATTTTTAGTACATACAAATGCCCGAAAATTGAGTTTGCTTAGATTAATCGTCCAATGTGAGCCATTGATGCTTTAAATCTCTTTAAATTATATTAAATTATTGATGTTGGATGCCACCACTTCTAAAATTAGCTGGCTGAAAGTTCCACACTCCTTAGATATTCAGTTCGAAAGAAAAGTTGTAAGAAGTATGGCAAGGCAAAAGTAAAACTATTAACAAAACCGAGCTATTTTCATGGAAATCTTTCGGACTACAAATTTGTTTGTAAACTTTCTGAACCTTCGGCTGCATATCAAAATTTTACAGCTTTTAAAATCAAAGAAGCTTAAACATTATAGTGCAGTAACTTTTTTCAAACTGAGGCAACTTACAAATGTGTACTAAGGTTACAGTGTCCACAGTGCGTGGGTTATCTTAATCTATAAGACAGTTGAAACTTGATTTCTTTAGAAAGCATACAACTTTCGATGGCTTTCAATACCAAGTAGATTATTTTATGATTTCAAGCAGCACTTAACAGACTCATTTCGCCCAATGCAGAGGCTGAAGGAAGGGTGAGCTCCTTCACGTGCAGTAGTCAGTAG
>JAYXIM010015710.1:0-46544 GCA_037575425.1 Anastrepha fraterculus | reverse complement strand
GACCGTTTTTGCTGTTCCAGTACTCCTTGGTTTTTATTTTGATCCATTTTTTATGTTTCCTGTTTTAGGTTGTTTCTTGTTAAAGCCGAAAAATTGGATTGGTGCAATAACTGGCCCTTCTCCGACTCCTTTTTTGGCATAAAAACCTGCCTTCTCGGTTCCTTTGTGTACCTCATGCCCTGGTACCTAAATCCTGATGAAGAGTCACCTCTGTAAAGACTTTTGAATTGAACGTGAAGCTATTTAAGGATTTGAGGATCGATTGACTGTTCGAAAGTCTTATAACTTTTTCCTTTTCGATCCCTCTTCTGGATACGATTTCCGCAGCTTCCATTAAAAAGCTCCGCATGGAAATTTTTAGTATCTGTATATCTGTATTTGTTTTCGCATTTTCACGGATGGCTCCGGCTTTGAGGTCTACGTGGAGTCCAGTGGGACAAAACTACGCTTTGCTCTTGGAATGCACGCATCTGTGTCTCAACCGGAGGTGTATGCTATTCAAGAAGCAAAGAACGCTGTTGTGGAGAACAGATGGAAAGACATATCTGTATGGGTCTGGAGTGACAGCAAATCAGCGCTCATGGCCTTAGACAGAGCTCCAACCACTTCAAGAGTGGTTAAGTTCTGTAAATCGAGGCTGAAATATGTCGGTAGACATAGTATCCTGATGCTAACATGGGTCCCGGAACACGTTGGTATCGCGGGTAACGAGATCTCTGACTGTTTAGCTATGATGGGCTTTAAGGACAACTTCTTTGGCCCGCAGCCCATTCAGCTTCTCCCTTCTGCAGTCATCAAAGCCACGGTTAGCAAACGGATTACTTTAACCCCCAAGCGAACTTGGCAGGCTGAGAGAGACTGCAGAGGCACAAAACTGATGTTACCTGTCCTGTCCGACCGACTGACGCAGATCCTCCCGTCACCAAGCAGAAGGGACTGCAGATAGCTGGTTGGGCTGATGACAAATCACACATGTGGGCGAAGCACATGGAAAAGGTAGGCATCTTAGACAGTGTCCGTCTGCCCAGTTTGTGAAGAGGAATATGAGGCTTGAGGTCTTTGGCACTGAGGTGCTGAGAAGCGACCACCTTGGCTGCTTGGCACCACAAGATCTACTCAGATTTCTTAGGAGGTCGGGTAGATTTAAAGAAAATTAAAAAGGAATCCGAGTACAGTACAATTTACTTAATTGTGTATGAGTGCTGTACTTGTTGTCCCGACAAAAAAAATCTGTACTCGTTTTTAAGCATTTGTGTGTTCTATGCCCCACTATTCCTGCTCCTACCCCATGAGCGTTTTGGATGTGTTTTTATATATATTGATATATCATCTGTGATCTCATATCTCACCCGCGTTTTACTAAAGAAACGCCTTAAAAACTCACTATGTTCGTCACGTCTTTAAACCGCTTTCCGCCTTTTTCCGTTGGATTGCGTGAGTCAGCAATCGAGACTTTCATTTCATGCATTTTAAACAATACACTTAATTACTGTACCAAATTACTGAAATCTCAAATGTAATTAATTTTCCATACAATTTCCATACTTTTGACATTTTAATGGAAATTCATTTATATTTCACCAACCAATTACTTATGGACTTTTGTCATATCAAAACGTGTTGACTAAGTGCACATTGCAATTTGTTTTGAGTTAACTGCAAAATTGCTGATAATTGCGCCAACCACAAAATATGTCTATGTAAATTATAATTGCTGCACGTACGCACATACACACATTCTAATGAATTTAGCAAGAAATTTCACAGTCAAGCAACGTCGCAACGTCACAACCACTACTGGCCTTCGCAAAGTGCAAATCAGTTAGAATTAAAGTGAAAACAAATGGGCACGTCATAAACGGGTGGACGTGAATGCAAAATGTAGCAACAAAATGAGGCAGTAAAAATTCATCACTTTTGTTAGAGCAAAATATGTATACCTTTGTTGGCACTGCAACGTTAGCGTCCAAAGAAGCCTTAGTATTACTGATTTCCGCAATACATACATAAATTCTGCTTGAATGAGGTATACTTCCAGGCAGTGGATTCGATATTAGCTGACGTGATATTTGCCAGCAACATTTCAAAAGTTCAATATGCGGAAATTTCACACCAAATGTCTATAATTTCCGTCAAATTGCATATTTAAGGCCAGGCAACAAGGCCAACAACTGACGGCTAATGGGACGCTTATGCCATACATATGTACGTATTACACACACAAACATGCATGTATGTGTGTATAGCTTTAAGAGTTTAGCTTACAGCGAAGTTCAAGTGCAAAACACACCCAGCAATTGCCCAAAAATTTGCAAACGCGGCCTAACTGGCATTTAACGCCAAAAAGCGTCGGCGAAGGATACACGGAATGGCAGTGCAAACTACGCAAATACTAATTTGCGTTGTACGATACAAAAAATGTGTTTGGCTGTACGCGTGGCCTAGTTTTTTGCGGCCTTAAAACTGAATTTCGCGCCTTTAAATTTATTCCCCAAAAAAGGCAATTAACCTTTGCCTTAGCACTTGATTTGCACCCACACGCGTATGCATGCATACATACATTATTTCAACGCTTTGTGAGTAAAATTTTGACTATGTCACACATACATATGCGCCAACCACTGCTTTCACCTATTACACGTATTGCACCATCGTTTTTGCTCGTTATGAAAATCAATTGTCTGCACTTTATGCAAAACAGATTGAAGTCACGGTCAATTTGGCAATTTCCATATGCTAGCCGTAGCAACAAAGTGCAGGTAATAAAACAAAAATTCGGCAAATATATAATATATTTTGTTACGAAAAACGTCGAGCAAAAACCAGCCACACACACACAGTCTCGTAAGTGTGCACGTATGTCAGACTTTAAAAAGCAAGTGTCTGCAATAAAAAAAGACAAAACAAAAAGTGACCCAAAAAAAAAGAGTAATAAAAACCAAAATTCAACTACCTCTATGCCAACAACTAAAACAATAAACTCACTATCGCTTAGCTCCACTACCTCTGCACAATCTCTGTAATTCTTATGTCGCTCATACGTCATGTAGTACCTGCGCACGCTGTGCCGCCGCTACTGTGCTGCGTTGTACTTATATATATGTGCAGCTGGCACGCCTGCAGCCGGATGTCGAAAATGCCCCAATATTTTACACCTTTCGGCAATGTAGGAAGCTACTTTGCTGACACTGCAACAAACAGTAGTGCAGCTATTAAAAATGAGCTCTTCAGTTCGGGACTGGCGGGACAATCAACATTATTTTGAAAAAGTACAAATTCGGTGGAATTAGAATAGCTAGCTTTATATATATACAAAAAACAACTCAGTTATACCAAAGTGCTCAATATAAGAGTTTGGGAAAAAGACATCCATTATTTTTTCGGTAGATGGCTGCAGTGATCGATATCTCGTAAAGTAGCGATCAAACAATTTAAAGTGTATGCTCGTTGTCAAGGTGGCATTTCGAACTAAACAAAATAATATATATTGCTACTTTTTGTTTGCTCCATTCAGTAGTGAGTTGCAGGGTGCTAACAATGCAAGTCAACAAAGAGAGAATTCGGTACATTCTACAGTTTTTCTTTGATAAATGCGAAAATGCAAGCCAGGCTGCTTGCAAAATTGTGAATGATGTTTATGGTACCGATAATGCAACAGCTAATTATCTGCAATTTTGGTTTCCACGATTCCTTGCAGGCATATTTGGTGTTCAAGATGCACCTCACACAGTCTGGCCCGCCGTTTAAAATGTCGATAAAATCACAGAAATAGTCGAAGTTGACCGGCATGGTAGTAGACGCAGCATCGCCCAAGAGCTCAAGATCGACTCTAAAACAGTTTTCAACCACTTACGCAAAAGGTCTACGCAAAAGTAATGGATTTTTCCCCCAAACTAATAAAGGGTTTTCCAATAAAGGTGTTACAGGTGAATGTATTGCGCTAACGAGAGATGATTAACTATGGCCGGAATTGGATGGTATTGATCTGGACAACGTTTATTTTCAACAAGACGGCGCTACATGCCACACAAGCAATAAAACCATTGATCTTTTAAGGGAAAAGTTTCCGGACCGTGTTATCTCTCGAAGAGGTGATCACAATTGGCCACCGAAATCTTGTGATTTAACACCTTGAGACTTTTTTTTTTGGACCCACGTGAAAGAGAAGGTCTACGCCAACAGTCCAGGGTCGATTCAAGACCTCAAAGATGGAATTCGTGAGGCTATCGCAGACATAGAGCAGCCACTTTGCAATTCGGTTATGGAAAATTTCTTGAAAAGGATATTATCCTGTAAGCGTGGTCGTGGTCGTCATTTGATTGATGTTATTTTCCACTATTAACGCCTTACCTTCGTCTTTCTAATGAAATAAACATCCGATCATTTATGTAAAACAATAGCATTTTTCTTTGAATATCAAAATAACACCTCTTATTAAAAACCCTTTTACATAGTCTCAAAAAATATCTTAGAGTTGTGGGTCTGTTATTAAAACAATAACTTTTGCTATCAATTGGTGTTTTGTGACCGTGGTCTCGAACCCAGGCACGCAGCAACCCGTTCACCCATGGCGGTATCCAACAAGTCTTTGGTCTGCGCGAGAGCAAAGGGCCGCGACTTGCTTCCTCCGTTTTTCTCTGCCATGCACGAACCCCTTAATTTCACTCCAGATTTGGTTGGTTTTGAATACATTAGCTTCCAGATTCCTTCTACCGGATCAGTGCTGATCTGCCTCTACGAAGGCTGCCTTGCGGATTCCAGTCGATTGCGCTGCGGGTGATGTCGATTTGGTCTATTTAGTCGGTTTGAGCGCTTTTAACCAAATCTCACCTTTTCTTGTCCTTCACGAGCAGTCTGATTTGAATTAGAAACAAGTTTTAGGGAAAATCTGGCTTCACTTGGTATTTTCAAAAGAACTTCAGTGCATCTGGTTGTTTTAACGTTACCTTTTGGCAGAGCTTAGCGCAATTAAGATGCTGGGTCATAACTTATTAGACTAAGCCAACACATTTGTGAAGTTCAAATAAATCGAACAAGTCCCATAAAAGTGTTTCCTCGAACACTCGAACGGCTCACCTCAGCTGTCTTTCACAATTTCTGGAGAATACCTAGAAGTGTTCCAGAGCTATAGCTATTGAGTATGGGAATAAGTTTCCGTTATTTCTTAGCCAAAGTTACGAATTATTTAAAAAATTAAATAATGTGGATGGTGTTATGATGGATATTATGTGAACTATGTGCCATTGGAAGCTACAACTTTACTCCATCTTTCAGGCAGCATACGAATTCCTTTGGCGAAAAATTCGAGTTATTTTGACTTGATCCATTCATTGAGCCAGTTTGCGATGCTCTCGTAAGAAGTGAACTGCTGGCCAATAAGGTCTAACTGCATTGATCGGAACAGATGGTAGTCCGAAGGTGCAATGTCTGTGGAATACGGCGGGTGGTGCAAGATTTTCCAATTCAGTCACTCTAAATATTTTTGGACCGATTTAGCAACGTGTGGCCTAACATTGTCAAGCAGTAAAATCAGTTTATCATGTCGGCCGTCCCATTCCGGCCCTTTTTCTTTGAGAGCGCGATTCAAACGCATTAGCTACAGTCGGTAGCGCTCGCCAGTGATGGTTTCAGATGGTTTAAGGAGTTCATAATAGATGACACCCTTCTGTTCCCACCAGATACACCACATAACCTTTGAAGCATGGATATTTTTTTCCGCTGTGGATGGACCTGCTTCATTTGGCAGACTCTAACATTTTCGACTTTTAGGGTTATCATAATAGATCCATTTTTCATCGCCAGTGACGATGCGATGCAGAAAATCTTTTCTTTTCTGCCGTTAAAGAAGCATCTCACACGTCACCAAACGTCTCTCATATCCCTCGTATTCAATTGCTGTGTCACCCAGTTACCTATTACCTGCTTTCTGGACCACTCCCATCGCGCGCAAACGTCTACCGGCGGTTGATCTAACAACATCCAACTCTTTGAACATATTTTCAAGGGTTCGACATGCTTCTTTGTCCAATAATTCTTGTAGTTGAGTATCTTAGAATTTTTTTGGTGCGCCTTCGCTCGTTCGATCTTTATCACTCACGTCGAAATCGTCACTTTGGGAGCGTTGAAGCCACTCTTTACAAGTTGTATTTGATGGTGCGTGATTACCGTAAATATTGATCAATATAAAGGGTGGTTAAGTTTTATGGGCCGGTGTTGACTTTGAATAAAATACAATTTTTTTAGGCAATTATTGTCATTTTTATTTATTATGATAATATTAGTATGGCTCAATTACGTATGGAACACCTCCATCCGATGGTCCAAATTTTCGATGACGCTGAGGCATAATTGAGGTTCTATGCCGTTAATTTGCCGAATTATCTCATCCTTGAGCTCTTCAATTGTTGCTGACTTATCGACGTACATCTTTTCTTTCAAATAACTCCAAAGAAAGAAGTCCAATGGTATCAAATCACATGATCTTGGCGGCCAATTGACATCGCGCCGACGTGTGATTATTCGGCCATCAAATTTTTCACGCAACAGAGCCATTGTTACGTTAGCTGTGTGACAAGTGGCACCGTCCTGTTGAAACCACATATCGTCCACATCCATATCTTCCAGTTCGGGCCATAAAAAGTTCGTTATCATCTCACAGTAACTGCCTGACCAGCCTCATTTTGGAAAAAATACGGCCCAATGAGGCCGCCGGCCCATAAACCGCAATAAACAGTCACTCTTTGTGGGTGCATTGGTTTTTCGGCAATCACTCTTGGATTGTCATTCGCCCAAATGTGGCAACTCTGCTTATTGACGAATCCACTGAGGTGAAAATGTGCCTCCTGACTGAAGATGAATTTTTTTCGAAAATTGCTCATTCACTGTTGTTATTCCCTGCCACCATTCTGACCATTGACGACGCTTGAAATGGTCAAGAGGCTTTAGTTCTCGAGTCAATTGCACCTTGTAAGCGTGTAAATGCAAGACTTTATGCATAATGTTCATCAACGACGAGCATGAGAGGTACCATTTTTCGGCACGACGACGAGTTGAGGTGGACGGCTCTTCAACCACACTATCGCGAACAGCAGCAATATTTTCTGCAGTACGAGCTGTACGTGCATGCACTGAGGTTTTCACATCTCCTACAGACCCGGTTTGCTCAAACTTTTGCACAATTTTTCCAATTGTACGCACATTTGGACGATTAAATTGACCGAAAACATCACGAAGTGCGCGATATGCATTTTGATTTGAACGCCCGTTTTCATAATAAGCCTGAATAACTTTAACGCATTGCTCGATTGTGTATCTTTCCATGGTTTAAGTTCAGTTAGTCTGAAATTGAAAAATGTCAAATTAAATGCAGACAAAACTTGACGTTTAGGTGTGGTTTACATTCAACATCGGCCTTTGAAATTTAACCACCCTTTACGACACATTCCAGCTGCACTTTTCTTTAGAAGGTAATAATGAAGCATGACTTCTCGCAAATGCTGTTTTCTCGGGACGAACGTAGGCATTTTTGACATCAGAAAAAAGAGGATCTTTACGCTGCAAATGAATATCAACTACTGCTATCGAGACCTCATATATACACCTTCAAAATAGTATCAGCAGCGAGAGCTCTTTTGCGAGGGCGCAAACTTATTCCCATGCTTAATATTTTTATTTATCCAGGTTGGAATTCTCTTCTTAAATGCCTATGTAGCCCTACTTAGGGGGCTATTTGCCACATTTTTAATGGCCAGTGACTAAATAAGCTTTTTTCCAAGCCAAGCGGTTTTAAGCTCATATTTAAGAGAATAGTAAAAAAATAAATAAAACAACAAATTGTTAAAAAAACACATTTATAAAAATCGTCTATGGTGTGAACGAAATCGGGATTGATTATGGTTCCCTGCACTCATCTTTAGCTGCTGCTACCTTTTACTGCAATATCACATATTCGTAGTTATATAAGTAGTATATTACACATGCTTTTTCGTACTTCTGCAAGCTGTCGAATTTCATTTTTATGGCGTGCGAATATTGCAAAAATTCAACTAACCAAGGTTCACCGGCAGACACTCTCCTACGTAGGTATGTGTATATGTGTGTGTGTCTGCAACCATAGTGGATGACTTGAAATATTTTCACATACTTTTATTAGTCACCTGTCTGAGATCTATATGTATCTGTATGGATGTGCGAGTACTAAGAGGATAAAGAGATATGTTGCATAACAATGTAGATTTAAGTATGTGGCTGGCTGACTAACTGGCTAACAAGTGTGAAAATTTGTAAAATAGTTGGAAAATAGTAGAGGGAAGTATATGAAAAGTATAAAGAAAGGATAATATGAAGCTGTGTAATAAAGTGTAAAATTGGGTAAAAAAGCGTGAAGACATTAAAGGGGTTACCGTCACAATGCTTATATGTCGGACTATTCTGGCTATAATGGAGCTACAATGGAGCGCATGTACTCGCATACGTAGGTGCAGTTCTACACAAGCTAGCTGAAGTCCAAAGCTGAGGCAATTTAACAAGTTTATAACCACCTCTACATGGATATTTTTTTTCATCTTTAGAGTTTGTTTTTCTCACAATTTTTCACCTAAAAACTTTTGCACTTTCGGCCACTTAAAAATCAATTCACCAACTAGCACATAAATACATAAGGAAGCTAATACAAACCACCTAGAACGTATGAATTATGGGGATATGAGATAATTAGATAGCCAAGCGAAGTGCAACTATAAAGCGCAGCAAAAACTATAAGGACAAATGTTTATCTAATAGCTCAACTGGGCAAGGCAATTTTCCGCTTTATTTCAATGATGAAATTAACTTAATTAGGATCCTTCATTTCATATGGAATATGTTCCATTCGGTTTGATAATTTTTATACACTTTGAAAACAGTTTCGTATTTCGGCGACTGAAGAAATTCTGCTCCCTATTAGTAAAAACTTGACTCAGTTATTTTCAGCAGCCTTTTCTGAGCACATTCTATAGAATCAAGCAAAGGTTTTCCACGCTGAAAAATTAAAAATCAATTCATGTTAAATATTAAGCTGGGGAAAAAGTTCGTAGCGCTCTTATCGAAGACTTTTATTTAAAACAACACAATATTTATATCAATTATATATTCGCCGGAGCTGTTTGCAACCTCTTCCCACCTCTCGACCAATTTCTTGATGCCGTTCTGCGAAAAATCGCCTGGTCTGGTGTCAAAGAAGTTGTTGAACCAGTTTTTAACGACCTCTTTGTAACGCCTTTCACTTGGTTTGACAGAGAGCGAAAAAGATGGTACTCGGTCGATGGCAAGGTCCAGAGAATACGGCGTATACTGAAGGACCTCCCATTCAAGCTCTTGGAGTGCGGCTTTGACGACTTGTGCGTCATGGGGCCCTGCGTTCTTGTGAAGGAGTATCATTTGACTCATGTCAATCAGGTCTTTTCAGTCGAATAGCCTCATTCATGCGGCTTAGACGGTTAATGAAGAGCTCCTTGTTGACTGCGGCATTCTTGTCGACCATTTCCCGATGCACTATGCCCTCCCAGTCCCGCCAAACACATATGATGATCTTCTTTGAATAAAGATCCGGTTTGACTCTCGACTTGAGCGTATCTCCTGGCAGTCACCCACTCCTTTCTTTGCTTCATACTCATACAAAAATCGCTGAGTATGACCGCATGTTACTCGATGCCGACCAAGGCGCAGTAGTAAGTAAGTAATTTGAAAAGGATTTTCTTAAAGTCCTACCGGCAGGCATGCTTTCATCCGACCATATTTTGCATAGGAACTGATGCATGCACCTTACCAGCTCTTTGCCGCCATGTTTGAATAGCTCAGCCGGAAGTCTGTCAGCGCCCGCGATTTTGTTGTTCCTTAGCCGCGTTATCGCTATACTCACCTCGTCATGGTCGGATAGCGGAACGACAGTTCCATCATCAACGATTGCGTAATCGGGATCTTCACATTCTCTGTGACATACGAAGTTGTCACTATTTAATAAGTTTGAAAAGTGTTCCCTCCATAATTTGAGTACGCACTGGATGTCAGTCACCAGATCGCCGTCTGTGTTCTTACAGGAAAACGTCCCGGCCTTGAAACCTTCTCGTATTTTATTTCTGTTAATGAACGGTCCTTGTATGGCCAAACATTTTTTTTTTATTTTTTATCTATGGATCAAAAAATAAAATATTTAAAACAAAGATAAAAAATCTTGTTTCGTTTCCGTTTTACACGCCTTTAAAGAAACACCCAAAAAACACCATTTCAAATTAGGCGAGGGCCATAAGTTGATTTTTGAGAGAAAAGCTATTGACAATCTCCTATAGTAGAATTTCACGATGATTATTTTTGTAGAATATTTAAACGACTAAGCTTTAATTTTTAAAGGTCACTATTTCAAATGAGGCGAGGGCCTTATAACACTTTATATATATGTAATGCAAAGATCTCTATGACCATCTATGGCTGGACTATAGGTAGGTGAAATGGTTGAAGTGCCAATCTGGCACTCCTCAAGTAGCACTAAAGCGCCGTTTTGATATCATTATGAGACCTTCAACAGGCGGACATCTACAGCCAAGCCAGAGCTGTTGATGTAATGGAGAAGATTGGTGGTATTTAGGTTGGCGCACTACCTCAGGCTGGCGACGAAAGGAGCACCCAGTGACGTTAATCGTTTAGTTGCCAAACCCGGACATTTACCGGGAAAACACTCAATATTCTCATTCTCTAAAAGGGCCCCACAGCTTCTGCAATGGGGTTTAAATGGCAAATCTAGCTTTTCCGAGTGTGCCGATTGTCCATTGTCCGGTAAACACAGGAGGCGAGGAGTCTCCAAGACTTTTTGAGTCCTTCGTATATTTTACTGCGGTCAAAAGGTTTTTGAAATAGTACATAAAGAAATGGAGCTCCATCTTTTCTTCGGTTTCCTGAGAAAAATTTGTTTAATTCCCCTTTAACAGCTGTCAGGGCGACGCCGATGACCGGGTATGAGGTCTATGAGGCCAATTCTGTCCCCTTCCTGCAGCTCATCAGCAATTTCATTTCCCTCTATGTTCCTATGTCCGTGTCATATCCCAGATCAGAGAAATGTTACCTGCATACCCAGTGCAAGACTATAACTCTTTTCCAAAGAATTGGTCTACTGACGTATGGCGGTTATATGTTTGCTTTTCGATTCCATAAACGTTGCTGGTTAGAGGAATTTCTTTCTATGTTCTGCTTTCTATATTGATTTAATGGCCAGTATTAATTTGTAATATAAAAACTACTCTCTCTCTCTCGATAATTTATTACCGATGTGTGCATATTTGAGAGCGTCATAAAAATCACGAACAGCCATATATAATTCAATCCGATTACTTAAAAAAAATGTTGGCGCACTGACATTCCAACCACTTTTTTTAATTCCATTCATTTATTTAAATAACACCTCAAAAATCAACAGCAATTATGTTATTATTTTCTTATTATTCGGTGAAAATTGGCAATCAATGATTTCGTATACAACTGGCCAACAAACAGTCAGTCATTGGAACAACGAATCTGCCAAGGCCAAGAGCCCGTCAAGGGCAGTGTCTGTTACATCTACAAGAATTTGCATGTCAACACAAAGATATCTATGTACGTAAGTGCAACCATTAGCTGTACGAAATGGCAAAACTTTGTTGAGTTTGAGTTTTCTTTTGCATTTGTGTTTGTGTTTTGTACATTTGTCGCCCATTCAGTATATTTGTCTTCACTTTTTCTACTTTACTTGTCTATGTGCATACAATTTTGCAATTTACCATTTTTCACTCGTATTTTTCGTATTTGTTTGATGGCCTTTCAGCGCCAATCTATCCGCCGGCCAGACGTCGATGGCGAAATGCCATGGCTGTAATAAAGGAGTCTGAAGAACTGTTGGTGGTGGTTTGAGTAGCCTACTTCGTTCATTGATATGCAAACAATGTCATGATGGTGTGGTGGTTGCATGTAAATGTGTATGTGCATGTCCGCTTGTGAGTGCTGACCGCACCACTGTCTACTTTTCGACGTGACGTAATTTTGACAATTTCCCAAGCATTTCCACACAAAGAGTTTCTTACCCAAATCGACACTCCTGGAAATTTTCCATTTTTCCGTCGCTTCGAGCTGGCTGAAAAGTTTTCCATGCCTTTGGCAAGACATTTCGATGGGCGGTATGAACGTTTTGTCGTTGTCATGGCGGGTCTGGTGTGAATGTGCTAGGCGTATCTACATGCACAAATTCAAGCGTGTACATGTGAGAGTGTGTATGGTAATATTTAATAAATGCAATTTCTTCGTTTATTTATTGGTAAGTCAGCAAATAAAAAGATATCTCGCTTCATAACTATCGCACGCAATATCACACGTAGGTTTTTATTATAAAGCTGTCATTATAAAATGCTTATTTTTTAATTATTTCGTTTGATGTATGGATTCACACCAGACTGCCTTCAAAATCGCTGTGCTGATTTGCCTTACTAATCCAGATTACGGCTCTACCAATGAAATGAGGCCACCCTAGTCAAATTGGTTGATGCGTGTCTACCATTCGTAAGTGCGCAGGTTCGAAACTCCGGGAAATATCAAATGTTAGGAAAAGTTTTTGGTGAAAGCGCCAATCGTAAGGTGTATTTCATAATCATAAGACACCTTTGGTATAGAATTTTTGAACTACAATAAGCCCACAAGGCGGTGTACTCTCTCCCCTACTTTGGTGCTTCGTGTTGGACTCTCTTCTTAATTATCTGCAGGAAATTGGACACATCCCAGCCTACGCTGACGATGTGTACGTATTAATCTCAGGACGATCACTTGAAGGTATATGCAATAAAATGAAGGTAGCTCTAAATAAGATTGAGTATTGTTGCGAATTGCATGGTCTTTCGGTGAATCCTACAAAAATTACCTTAGTGCTTTTCAGTAGGAAACGCTATATGGAAGACCTTCTACTACCCACATTGAAAGGGGTAACACTGCAACTGGCTTCTGAGGTTAAATATTTAGGAGTAATCCTAGATAGTAAGCTTACCTGGAAGAAGCACGTTGAGCAGAAGGTCTCTCGAACACTAAAAGCCTTCTGGCAGTGTAAGAGAACCTTTGACAAGATATGGGGTCTAAGACCGGCGATAGTACACTGGCTGTACATCACCCTGATTACACCCATTATTACATACGCCTCTGTAGTATAGTGGAAAGCCACAATGGTTAATTCCAGAGTAGACCCCCTAAACAGACTACAGAGAAGTGTGTGCTTGGGTATCACAGGTGCCATGAGTACGACATCTGGTGCTGACCTCAATGCCATTCTGAACTTGCAACCTCTAGATCTTCAAATTCGAAAGGAAGCAATGAAGGCGGCGTACAGGCTCAACTTAAACGGAGTGTGGAGAAATGAAGTAAGCACTGGCCGTTGTCAGATATACCACCAGTTGACGGAGCGGTGCACACTATTCTCGATGCCGTTGGGCAATCGGGTGCTTGTCGTTAGCTTCGTTAGGAAGTATGACGTTTTAATCCCACATAGAGATCAATGGTTAAGTCCAGAGAACCTATTAACGGGATATCAGCACACTTGCTACACCGACGGATCCAAAACCAGTGATGGAAGCGGATCTGGATGGTACTTAGACGAAGACCCTATGTTGAGTACTCCTATGCCACAGGACAGATGGCCACGGTATTCCGGTAGTCGGAAGTCTATGCCATCTTGAATGTGGCATACTGGATAATTGAGAAAAAATAGCGGGGCAACAGTATTGAAATTTGTAGTGACAGAAAAGCTGCACTGAAAGCCCTTGCTAACCCACGCTGCTCTTCGAAGTTAGTTAGTCGGTGAATGTAAGACAAAACTGAACAGTGTTGCAAAACACAACAAAGTTAGTTTTATTTGGGTGCCTGGACATTATGGTATTACAGGGAACGAGTTAGCTGATAAAATGGCAAAATATTAAAGAACGATGCACCAAATCGGTCAAAATTGGCCTAACTGGGTATTGTAAAAGATCATCATTTTCTGACAGCTTTGACCTCGCTGAATCGAAAAATGACACTTAGAATGTTGTAAACCCTGGGGAAAGTGTTGAAAAACCACCCTCATCCCTTAATCTCAAAATATGAATATAAACTGTAAAACATTTTAATACAAAAATAGCACGAGTTTTATTCTCATATATTATTTAATTTTATAAGCAATTATAAGTAAAAAGATGTAAAATCAGATACACCCTTATCACTTTAAAAAACCACCCCTTTGCACCCTTACATTGAGTGAAGTAATTATCTATTGTTTTAATCATTTTTTTCATCCCAAGATTATTGTCATTAATAATATTTTTTCTCTCAAGCGAGCTGATAATTACCCCATAGAATTTTAATAACCCCTGGTATTTTTGAAACCACCCCTATTATATCCTTCTTACAAAATACAATCAAAAGTGTTCAAAAAGCCGAAAGTTGTTTCTTTTTCTAATTCATATAATCTTTGTCCTATATGAATGTTAAAAAGACTCTAGTAAACTTCAAAATCCCCACACTAAAAAAACTCACCCCCTTCACACCCCTTATATAAAAATAAATTATTAAAATTCCCAAAAAAGCGTAAGAAATCTATTCTTTTTTGCTTTCGTTACTTGCTTCTTGACCTTATTTCAAAAACATTCTAATCAATTTAAGGAGCACCTGATGGCTTAAAAAACAACCTTTTTACATCCCTTAAAAAATAAGTAATGTGTAAGTAATTTATCCAAATTTCTTACATTAACAAATTTTCCACATTAAAAAAATGGATTTTTTCGCTACAACTACACAAACACGATACAAGCAAATACCCACACCTCCCTTCAGGCTGTAGAACAAATAAAAAATACACATAAACAGAATTACGGTAGCCTTAGCGTCGTTTGACGTCAACCAAGCGATCGTGATAACAAATTTGTCGGAATTTGTCTGCAGTGAGGTATATTTTTAGGCACTCAGAATGCAACAAATGGTAGTAAGGGAAATAGTGCCGTGTGGGGATGGGAGAAGCGCGACAATACATGGCTGGGGCGGACCCTGAAGACGAGGTAGCCGGGAGCAATCGAGTTCCGCAATCGATGTCCGAACATGAGATTTATAAATTGTATTTATGTATCAATGTATGGATATTTATTTTGAAGCTTCGATAAATGTGTGTGAGGAGTACTTTTATTAAGCTTTTTGACACATTTTTTATGAATTGTGCGCTTCAATTTCGCTCCCCATTACTTAATTTGTACTTCACATGTGCAACTGATCACAACCACAACGCATTTCGTCGCTCTTTGCATGCATCATGCAGCCACTGTGTGGAATTTTAATGTGTCCGTAGGGCGCAATAATTACGGTGGATGGCATAAATTATCATTGCATACTTAGTGGCGCAACAGCGACAGACAAATAGTAATTCTACTTAAACACAAATGCAAGTATGTATGTATGTCTGTATGTGTATGTGTAGCATTGTGCAGCGAATGACATATTTATTACCAAACAGCTAAACCGGTTGATTGACAAAGGCACGCGAACTCACATACACATCCATACATAGACGTTCACAATATCCGTAATCATATCCCACAGCTCACTCATGCACCAATAAAGCTACCTAACTGTAGCGCACAACCGCAAAATGGTCTTAACTGTGTTTTAACTGGCTTTAACAGAATTATTTTGCCTACCAGCGCGTTTGTCTACCTGGCGTCGTGTCTCCCCGCACGCTGTTGCTTTTCCACCTGCCACCTCCACCTCCACCACTCAATTCAACTCTTCACTTACATACATATGTATCTGTGTCTGTATCTGTATCTGTCTACCATTTGCCACTTCAACACGCAATTATCGCACGCGGCGTAATCACTTTTTATGCTTTGTGGCGCCTTTAAATATGCAACGTCAACGCGCTTAAAGCGCCATCAACTTTTTTAAAGTTGGCATAGCGCAGCTAAAAGCCATTGGAAATTTAAGCGCTTCAAGCAGATTAAAATGCGCAACTACCATTTGTACACGTTAGTGCTTTTATATGTGTGTAGGTAAGGTGAGGTGACGTGTGCGTCTGCCTTCGGGTATGAGTTTACTATGTTAATTCGTTCACGCGAGGATTGAAATTAATGAGTATGCGTGCGTTTGCATTGAAGTTTAATGTACTCATGCAGTCAGTCGTGACTTTAATGTGTATGTGTGATTGCAGATAACTGCCACTCGTGTGTAGGTATGTTTGTGGAAGTGTCAACGGTGATGGAAATAATTTGCTTGTCACGGTGTGAGTTTAAACGTTGCAAATGTTTAATGTTACTTAACGCTTCGAATACACAATAGAATTTTCCCGTGGTTCTGAGATGTAACATTAAGCCTCAACAAATAAAATTTGTTTAAAGCTAGAACTTTAATTTGTCTCAAAGAATAGTCTGCCTTCTGCGCTTCTGCTTCAACCTGCCCTCTCCAAGCGTTGGCTGGTCTCCCGCGGCCACGGCTACTTTGGGGATTCCAGTCTAACGCAGCTCTTGTTATATCCTTCTGTGGTTTAAGCGACGTATTACCGATGCAATTCCATTTGCGACGCCGTACTTTAACGTGGATAATTAGATGTTTGTTTACTTACAGCCCAAAAGTCAGTGTTGCTTACGATGATGGGCCAAAATATCCGCATGATCTTACGAAGACAAGCATTGATGAAGGTTTGCAATGCTTGCAGAACACTTGCAGGACACACGCAGTTAGGTGCCATGGTCCACAGCCATATAGTACTACTGACTTCACGTTGGTGTGGAAAATCTTCAACATGCCAAAGCCTGCTATTTTACGGGTATACTTCTAGTATCTCCTAGGGCTATCGGAGTTATTGGTTGTACTCTTCATATTGCAGCTCTAAATTTGGAGTTTTCAGCATTTCTTGGTTGGTGTGTTAGGTTAGCTTAGTGAGGTTGCTCCTTCAAGACAAGACACTCGGTGACCCTAAGGCCCATTGTGATACCTACATAAAGTCATTAAACCACTTAGATATTTTTAAGAAGCTAACTAGTCCCTCCAGTCAGACATTTTGTAAATTTGCCAGGTCATCAAAGAAATAATGAACTAGATATTTGGCACGGCTTCTTGAAGTGCAGAACATTTTTTTTTTTTTTGGTGGGTGAGGTAGGGTTCGAAATGCGGTCGTCGTCTACTGCGTCGTGTAGCCACTAAAACAATCACTCCTCTCCGTCTGTGGAGACACCCTTCCCGGAACTGCTTCCCACGTTACTTAGGGAGAAGCTCAGAATGACGTCTATGGAATGGACCAGTTCTATTTAGTCACGTCTGGGTTCACCATATTTGTAGCCAGCTTTCATGCTATAGACTCGTCTTCTTGTGTCTCTATCTGCGAGGCTTCGCTTAGTGGCACTGTGTCCAGGTCAATTGCATTTTGTCGTAGTACGTTCAGGATTTATTTCTTTACCTCGTTCCAGCTGTCCTCGCATGCAAGCACTTTGCTGATTATGTTGCTTCCTCAGAGCATTTCTCTCCGCGAGCCATCTGTCACAGCTAGACAAGGTATGTTCAGCGTCATCGCTCAGTGCTTCGCAGTATATGCACTTGGAATCGGTTACCTTACCCTTGCGGTGTAGGTATCTCCGGAAGTATCCGTGGCCCGAGAGAAACTGAGTTAAGAAGTAGTTCGCGTCCCATAAATTCCTTTGGACTCATTTGTCAATTGATGGAATAAGTTTCGCCGTCCACCTGCGACTCGGTTTAGTGTCCCATCGGCTTTGCCACCGAAACATGGCTTGACATCTCCGTTCTGAGATCCTAGTGATGACGTGTTTCATCTTGGAATCCCACGCATCCATTCGTTCCCGGACCATGAGGTCGACGAGTATCTGCCCGCTGATCATGAAAATTGCTGCGCCTGAGGCGGTGCGGTAGGCTGAGGCAACTCTGAGTGCCGCTGCTCGTTGCACAGCCTCCAGTACTTTACGCTTGGCTTTGCAGTTTAGCACAATTCCCCATACTTCGCTGCCGTATAGGAGAATTGAGTTGGTGACCGCCATAATTAGCTGGACATTCACAGAGGAGGTGTTGTACCGACTCAATTTCTTCTTCATCTCCACAACTCCTGCAGAAGCCATTGTGTGGTACACCCATTCCACTGACTAGGGAGCCAATAGTGCAGTGACGCGTTATAGCACCTGTGGGGACGCTGCTAGTTGATCTGTTGAATCCGATCAGACATTTTATCCTTTTAAGATTCAGTTTTGGCCATAGCGCGTTTGGAGACGTTGCAGTTAGTAGTCAGAGACCACTTTATATTGGTTTGCGCGATTACGCTTAATTCAATCATAGTTTTCAGTTCGTTTAGAGGAATACTCATACTAATACCATTCGCTGAAAGTCAAGCTCAGAGCCTTTCCTTGTACGCTCATCTGCACTTTCATTCCCCTCCACTCCAAAGTGGCCGGAAACCCAACAAACGGTGGTGTTGTGCTGTTGGATAAGCGAGAGCACATCTTGAATTCATGTGCGTTGAGGCCAGTGCCTTGAACTCTGCTTGACTATCAACTAAAATGGTAAGGTTTGCTGGAGGTAAGTCCATCAGTCTTAGCGATTTTTGCTGCTTGGTCTATAGCGCAGATCTCAGCTCAGAAGACACTGCACTGCAAAGATAACTTTTGTGTGTGTTAGTAGTCTATGAATATGATTTCTGTTGCATTCTCGAATGACGTCTTCAAGAAATTTATCCTGCGTTTGTGCAGAGCAATTATTTCAGAAACTTTCCAAGGCAAAGGAAAATATTTGAGCCTTATTGACGAAGTAAATATATTCCTTAGATACTTTATTCCATCATCGGGTAGCTCCTGTACAATTTTTATATTAATAATGTCGCATCCTTGAGATTTTTCGCTTTTTATACACTTAATTTTTGCATTTTTGCCAGTTGTTCATGTATGGTCACCATTCTGATTATTCGGTCTTTGAATTCAAGTGTATCAGATAATTTATTTTGAGGTCAGTTTTTGGTCCGAAAGCCCTTTTTCTATCCGCGTCAGAACCTGTTTCTTGCAATTTTTTCACCAACCTTTGAATTGTCGACTCATCCGAACGATGATTTCGCCCACCTTGAAGATCACGTATTTTGTTGTTCTTAAAGATCAACCATTTTCATAACAAGTTTCAAAAAATCTAAGGCGTTGCTCTCTCATGTAAAATTGCACATCTGTCTTCTTGAAATATGTCAAAGATGACATAAAAAAGGTGCTGTCTAGGAATTTTTCACCACTGGCATCTCTTCGTCACTTTGAAAGACCCTTTACAAATGTGGAACTTTCATTTGCTTTTAAATTTAAATAGAGAACCTTTCAGATTGTGATTTGGGCTATTTGGAAGTGTTGTTTAGCGTTGAGGTCAATATATTTTAGATATTCCCACTTATGGCCCGATTTGGTTTATATTGTGACCATAAATGCACCATAAAAATTTTCACGTTCGCACACTGCAGTATGCCGCAATTAAAGAAAGCCATCTGGGTCATAGACTTCATAATTTTCAACCTTAAAATATAATGTAATTTAGCTGCAATCGAAGCAAAGCTAACCAAAATTATAATTGCAGCTAATGGTACCGTTAGTTATGGTGGAATGCATAAAACGAAGTAGTAAGGGCTGTTTGATGTTGTATACATAGAAGCGAAAGTATGACCAAAACGGATGTAAGCATACGAAGTTACTGCAAACAATTTTAATTGTTTAATAGCAAAAGCACGAAATGAATTTCAGTTATTAATAAAGTCAAAAATTAGAGCATTACAATGTGCATGGCACAGTTAACAAATGCTTTGACATGTGCAGCACAGTGGAGAACTGTTTTCAAAAGTTGGTCTTAGTCAAATTATATTAAAAGACAAAAGTCCACTTCCATAGACCTATGGAAAGATTCAAGCCAAAAATTATATGTATTAGGTTGAGGAATAAGTTCGTAGCGTTTTTATCAATTATATATTCACCGTTGCTGTTTACAACCTCGTCCCACCTCTCCGCCAATTTGTTGATGCCGTTCCACCAAAAATCGCCTGGTCTGGTATCAAAGAAGTTGTTGAGCCAGTATTTAAGGACCTCTTTGTTATGGAAGGTAACGTCTTTCATATGGTTTGATAGGGAGCAGTAAAGTTGGTAATCGGTCGATACAAGGTCCGGAGAATGCGGCGTATGCTGAAGGACTCCTCATTCGAGTTCTTGGAGTGCAGCTTTGACGAGTTCTGCTACATGGGGTTTGACGTTGTCGTGAAGAAATATGGTTTGACCATGTCAAACAGGTATTTTTAGTCGAATAGCCCAATTCACGCGGTGTAGCTGGGCAATGTAGGGCTTCCTGTTTACCGTGGCATTATTTTCAAGCTATTCTCAATGCGCCATGCCCTCCCAATCCCACCAACCACATATCATGATCTTCTTTGGATGAAGTATTCGAATTCAGAAAGTCTTCCGCTGCGCGGACGTGTTATCGACCTCAAAGTCGCCATTTTTGAACTTTGCAAACCATTTCCGTGCTACAGAGATGACACCTTCTCCATACACGTCGCAAATATCTTGAGCTGCTTCGGCAGCTTTTTGACCTCGATGAAAAGCAAAGAAGAGCAGGTATAGAAAATGTTGTTTTTTGCCTCCTGGGTACGCCATTTCTAAGCCTCAAAACTAATAAGAAATTAAATAGCTCCAAAGTACAGTTAGCATAGATTTGTAAAGCAGAAAGAGTTCTATCGAACGAATACTTACACTTAGACTTTACCAAAGAGCAAACAAATCGTTGCATGAAAGAAAATATGAAAACACTATGAACTTAGTAATCCCCAACACAATGATTTTGCACCATGGAACTCTATTGGTCTTTGTTGTGGCACTCTAACGGCAAACAGCCCTTGACCTTAATTCGTTATGGTGCCGTCGATTCTCTTCCATATGGCCTAATTACCGTTGAACGTTTTATTATTTAGCACGTGATTTTTACCAAAGCCATAACATTCATAAAGTGTAAAATACACGCCAGCGAAAATTGTGACTAAATTGCATTATGCACAAAATAATTACTTTAATTATTACAATACGCCATTATTCCTAACGTCATTGCTCTCAATTTCTTTTGTAGTGTCGCGTACTGTTGAATTTGCGCACATCACAGCCATTCGAAGAAGTTTTAGAGGATTTGGGTCAAGTGTTGAAAATAAATGGTGCAAAGAAAATGTACACCGGCACGGGACAAGAGGTAAGTTCACAAATATGCTAAGTCAGTGATGTATTTATTTCCGAATGTATGCACGGTCGAATGGGCATTACACACTGACCGAATATATGCTAATTTGTTGCTTGAATAGTAGTTCCGATTTTTTTCTTTTTATTTCTTCTATTTTATATGCCTCTAGCTGGGATATATTATAGCTTTGTACCGCTTAATGTCTGTCGCAACACTAATCACTTGCTCATTTGTCATCTCCTTTACAGGTTCGCAGTTTTTCACAGCTGCGCAATGAATTTGCGGACGTTGACACATTTTATCTAGCAACTGGCACTGCCTTAATTGCCGGTTCGCCTATTAGGCGTTCTCGTTCGCGCCCCTCGGTTGTTGCTGCAGCGCCCATACTACCCACAGAAGAACTGCCTAAGGTTCCTTTGCGCGGAGCACGTCCACGCAGTAAAAGCCGTCCACGCATTCTGTATGCCCCTGAGAGTGAAATATTACGTGCGAACGGTGAATATAGTATGTTGGATATTATGAAAGAAGAGCCCACCAAAGTGACTATACGTGGATTGCGGCGTACTTTCTATCCGCCATTACATCATGCACCCGCGGATAATACACCGCCAGACAAAAAATTACAGCTGCAATGGGTGTAAATATTGAATGCAAACAGCCTATTTCAATACTTTTATTACTTCCTTATATTTTCTATCTTTTTCACTGGCAGTCACGGCTATCGCGGCATCGATGCGCGCCGCAATCTCTGGGTGTTACCGTCAGGTGAGCTGTTATATTATGTAGCCGCTGTGGCAGTACTGTTGGATCGAGAAGAGGACGCACAGCGACACTATACAGGACACACAGAAGATATTATGTGGTTAGTATGTTTTTTTTTTGTAAGTTACGTCGAGTGCATATATTGATATTCTTACTTCGCCTACAGCATGGACGTACATCCTTCACGTGAATTAGTCGCTTCTGGGCAAAAAGCTGGGCGTGATCGTAAATCTCAAGCGCATGTACGCATTTGGAGCACAGAGTCACTACAGACGCTTTATGTGTTCGGTATGGGCGAATTGGATAGTGGCGTTACGGCGGTAGCCTTTTCACAATTGGTACAAAATGATGCCATACCCAAAACGCCATTCTTATTAACTCATGTTCTATTGTTTCTTCTTCCTTCTATACTACCGCAGAACGGGGGCAGCTACATTTTAGCAGTTGATAGCGGGCGTGAAAGCATACTCTCTGTGTGGCAGTGGCAATGGGGCCATCTGCTGGGAAAAGTGGCAGTAGGTTCTTGTTCGTATATTACGCATCTAATCACTTAAATATATTTTATTAATCTTAGACACTACAAGAAGGTCTGTCTGGTGCTGCTTTTCATCCACTGGATGATAATCTTATTATTACACATGGGCGTGGTCATCTGGCGTTCTGGCATCGCCGCAAAGATGGCTTTTTCGAACGCACCGATATTGTTAAACAACCGTCGCGCTCGCATGTGACCAGCGTGCAATTCGAGCCAGACGGCGACGTTATCACTGCCGATTCCGATGGTTTTATCACCATTTACTCGGTCGACTCGGATGGTGCATACTTTGTGCGCACCGAATTCGAGGCACATAACAAAGGTATTGGTTGCCTAATTATGCTGGGCGAAGGAACGCTACTGTCAGGCGGTGAGAAAGATCGTAAAATTGCTGCCTGGGACTCGTTGCAAAACTACAAGAAAATCGCTGATACTAAAGTAAGCGCGCTTACTCGCAAGCTAATTGGTTTTTCTTTTAATGTATTTTATTTGTAGCTTCCAGAGGCCGCTGGCGGCGTACGCACCATTTATCCACAACGTCCCGGACGCAATGATGGTAATATTTATGTTGGCACTACACGCAATAACATTTTAGAGGGTTCACTGCAGCGTCGCTTTACCCAAGTTGTATTCGGTCACGGTCGCCAATTGTGGGGTCTAGCTGCTCATCCAGAGGATGAGGTATTTGCTACTGCCGGTCATGATAAGCACATTGCGCTGTGGCGCAAGAACAAGTTGATTTGGACCATACAAACAGGTTACGAGTGTGTTTCATTAGCTTTTCATCCATTTGGCACTGCCCTGGCTGCTGGCAGCACTGAGGGCCATTTACTTGTCATCAATTGTGAAAACGGTTCGGTTATGTTAACGTTGCGGGTCTGTGGTTCGCCGCTGAACTGTGTGGCCTATAATCAAGGTGAGTGCGTCTCCTTATATTGTATAGTATTAATTCAAATTAGGTATACATTTTTTTGTTTATAACCTAGTGGGTGATATGATTGCTATGGGTTCTCAAAATGGCAGCATCTACTTATTCCGTGTATCGCGCGATGGTTTCTCATACAAAAAAGTGAACAAGATACGCGGTTCGCAGCCACTCACACATTTGGACTGGAGCATGGATGGCAATTTCGTACAAACTGTCACCATCGATTTCGATCTACTCTTCTGGGATGCTAAGTCACTGTCGCCGGAACGCAGCCCGATCGCCATGAAAGATGTCAAATGGTTGACTAGCAATTGCACAGTTGGCTTTCTGGTGGCGGGTATGTGGAGCAATCGTTACTACAGCAACAATAACACAATTATTGCAACATGCAGCCGTTCGGCGGCGCAAGATATGCTTGTTTCCGGCGATGCCGATGGTTACTTGCGTATTTTCAGGTAATGCCGCAAGTCAATACTTCGATTTTATTGAGTAATTATAATGCCCGACTCATTTCTATAGATACCCCTGCATCAATCCGCGCTCCGAGTTTCATGAAGCGAAAGTCTATTCGGGCATGTTAGCATGTGCACGTTTTCTGTACGGCGATCAAACTGTGGTGACAGTGGGTGGCACAGACGCCTCACTGATGGTGTGGGACCTGGTGGAGGAATAGCTGCAATGGCCACCGTGGCGTACGACTGTCCAGCAATATGATGAAGCACGCGGATACACTCACTATTGGACGCGACGGCGATCGTCGAACAAGTCTTCGACAATATTAGACAGCGATTCGGTTGAGTACCAGTAAAAAAAAATGTTGATGATGGTGGAGTTCTGCAAGCATAGAAATATGTAGCATAAAGAGAATTTGAAAAAATACTCATTTGCCATCGCCGTCCATGTTGTTGTTGCCATTTTCATCAACTCGCCCTTGCTATCGTTGGTGTTGAACTGAGTGCCTTTTGCTGTGGACACAGCTCACTTCGCCTTTAACAAAAGTTTGCATGCATATCAACGAAATTTAATCCTTTTGTTAAAACATTCATGAAAATGTGTGAAAATTGTCAACGAAATTTAGATATTACAAACAAAAAATTTAAAATATAATAATTAATAATTCTAATTAGGTTAATCGGACAACGAAATGTAGAAAGCAACTGAAATTCTGTGGAATTGCCGCTTCCGTTTTATTTAGGCGCCATCTGTTTGTGAACTACTACCACAGCCGATGTTGACAGACGTTAGTGTTGTTACAAGTATGCACTTAGTGACATTCAAAGTGAGAAAATTTTTAGTTCATGAACGGTACAATTTCTAAATTGAAAGCCTTATTCATAAAAAAAGCAATTTAAATTATTTTAAAGCAAACCATTTCCGTATATTTAACTTAAATCTTACTTAAATCATTTTTACTTTTTATATGAACAAATATGAATGCATATAGTTCGATACTAATGGTGAAATTAAATTACTTTTATGGTTTTTTTATGTTTTGTTTTTTTAGTTTTTTGGTTTAACCAAACTTGCGTAACAAACAGTTATTAATTAAAAACTTCCAGAACGAACTTGCGTACTTCCATTTGACGCTTCCCGTTTACAGAAATCTTCCAATATTATTCTAATATTATTTAAAAAAGTGATCATTTATTTTTATTATGTACCCATATCTGCTTTTTCCAAACACGTATTTTACAAGCACATTTTGGTTAATTTTGATTTTATCTGCAGAGCTGTATCCAACACCTTTCATTCTAACTTCCTTCAAATATGTGCGCATGGTAACACGCACCTCCTTCTGTAACAGACTTAAGCCACTGGTGGACAAAACTACTTAAACTATTTAAGTGAAAAATAAAAACAAAATTTATAGTTTTAAAAATAAAACGTATTATTCATGAAAAACTTATAACGAATGTTCCATAATACAATTTTTTCTCCATTTCATTTTCTTTCATTTCAGTTTATCTGAATAAAAGTATTATATTTTGATGTAACATAATTTTAGGAATTTAATTTTATTTACATATCTGTTTATATACTTTTTTATTTAATTTATTTTATTGTATAAGTACTTTAGTATAGACTAGTCTAGTTTAGTTTATTTTATTTTATGTACTTATCATGTCACTAGTTTTCTAAGGTATTTTATTAAATATTTTTTTGTTACCTTTTAACATACCTGGTAGTCAATATAACGACATAACTGAGATTATGTTTTGAATTAATAAAAGGTACAATATCTATTGCACTTTACATGGCGCATTTAAACAAAAATATTATAATATAATCTACGGAATCAATAAGAAATATCAATAAAGTATACAAGTTCGAGGAATTGTTAAATACTGTGTTTTATATAAAGTAGCCTTTTACAAGGCAATATTCAAAATGTATTTTTACCATAGAAGAAATCAACTCTCACTCAACAATGTAGCGAAAACAAGACTTTTGGGTGAATTTTTGTTATTATTATTATTCGTTTGACTCAAGGCACATTCATTAAAGGTTGTGGCACTAGACCAACAACAATATTTTGCACGTTTGATTGTCAAAGCAAAGTATCGGCAAAGTAGAACACAAATAATGAATTCGCCTAATTTCACTTTGGGTTGGCAGCCACATGGACACGGCGAAAGAAAAAAAACATATCAGCTGATTTACCGATACCACTTTTAATAGATTCGCCTTGTTTTGACTAATCTGCCTTTCTTGGTTTTCTTCGGCAAGTATCTATTTGACAAAAAAAAAATCCCCCCAAACTATAACATTTAGTATACTGGATTGAAAATGTCATTAAAATTGTAGCTTCGTAGAGAAAGTAATACATTTAGCAGAATGGTCAACATGTGCACATTCGAAGGTGAACCATCAAATGCAAATCGTAGTATTTTATTAAAGCACACAGTTTACTCGTGACTAGAAATTATTTGATCAGCAGTATAAACGGCCATGCTTGACAACCGAAAGATCTTGAATCAATACTTACATAAACCTAGACCAATTCAAGTTGGACGATGAAAAGTTGAACTACCACATAGTGAGTTTCTGACGCTTGTGCTGTGAATACCGCTGCTGGAAATGACAATTGGTTTCCCACATACTCAGGTAGAAGTTTCTAACTTCATACTTCTAACAAACAATATATTGCTATATTCATTGCTCATGAAAAGTAAATAACCAACTAAGCAATACCTGACATGAACTGTCAGTAAGGTTTATTTCGACAAAAAGTTCATTGTGGCAACGCCTTTAAAATTAGCCCAAAGCTGTAATTTGGAACATATTGCTTTTCACTACTTGGTTTATGTGAGTTTTATTTATTCTCAAATGGTGGGTTTAAAATTTACTTTGTTCCTTCTTTGTTTTTCTTTAACCAATTCTTGCATGTTGCATTGGCACAGCAGAAATTAAAAATTTTGTCACAGTAAAAAATTTGTTCATGATAAAACTATTCAATTGACTGTCACCAAAATCTAGACGACAATATTATATAATGGACAGGCGTTTACTATGACGTGAAGTGTTTCCCTTGACAGATAAATATTCAAAGAAATAAATCAAAGTCATTGCAATCGAATAAGTAAAGATCCATTGAATACCATATTTTCGTAACTAAAATTAAGTGGCAACACTATGGGGGATTTTTCGAAGTAAGTATTCGGCGAATTGGCAGATATTAAAAGGAAAAAAACTAAATCACAGTATAATATTGCTTATTCTTTCGCGCAAAGGCATTGTTGTATGCCGCTGTATTTATTACTGAGTTTCCCTTTGTTCTCGAATTTCGGAAAGTGCGTGCAAATCGCCTACAAAGGGCGCTCGAGCGATTTTCGTGATTTTTCCTAGCCGTGGTCATCGTTTTTGTAGATGTGTGGTTTTAGTTCTTGCTAGCTGCGGCTCTATCTCTTATTTGTCTTCGGTGTGGTTTATTTTGACAGGGAATATATAATTCTTGTTCTCATATATACGCTTAAAACGCGCTGCGCTTCATACCCGGATTCAGTTTTTATCGGACTGATAATATCAGTGAAGTATGCCTTCTGCTTCAAATAAATTGGAGAAACAAGCCTCCATAGGTTCTGTGCATGGTACAGGCGGTGGTGGAACCACAAAAAAGTCTCAAGATGTGATTAATAGCACCGCCAACGCTGTTACCGAGAATAGTGCCACCAATAATAATACCAGCCTAGGTAGTACCACTAATGATGGCTCGGTTACCTCCAACAGCAACAATACAAAGGGAGCTACTGTCAATCCTGTGTTGGAAGCGAATAATCCAATGAAACAAACTATCACCACGATTGACCATAAAATACGCAATTTGGAGAAACGCAAGGTAAGTGACTAAATGTGCTTTTGATTATAAAATAGTCTATAATCCAAATCGTGTGTTATCAAAATTCCATTACTAATGGCGTTAGTCAGTGGATTTACAAAGAAGCCTTTGTTAAGGTAGGTATTGAAGGTACATGTCTGGAATGTCTCGACAGTTATCGGACCGGCTGAAGCATTGAGCAGACAAAGTGTTTGGGAGTATTGTCTGAAAAATGTGTAAAATGGGCATTGAAAATAACGTTTATTCATTTTAAAGTCATATTTCTACCCTACTACAGTTTGTTACATTAAAATATAGTAAAAACACATTTTTCCCGCATCTCCTCCATTTTCTTTCCACTGAACAAAATGTTTGTATTCGTGTTATTTCGTTTATGTTCGGTGTGTTTCGCAGTTTTTTTCGCGCGACGCCATCTTTGTTACGACTATTAAAGCAGAAGTAACAGCAACAATTTACAACACCACTTAGCACGGTTGCAATCTGTGCGGGGGAGCAAAACTTTGACAACACAAGTAACTTAAAAAAAGTGGCAGGGTTTATAAAATTAAATGATTATAAGACGACCTGTTTGGAATTCAATGTTGATAAATCAGTTCTTTACGCAATATGCAAATCTGAGAATCGTACAGCTTATACACATATATAAGGGTGAGCTGAGTAAGCGTTTCAATGACCTATGTCAATTGACATGGACGCCATATATTCGGGGGGTTTCGAATGTGGCAGCACCGGAACAAAATACGGGAACTCCATGTGCTACAAGGCGAATAATAAATCCGCCTTGATGTGCTACTGTTCGAATCTCAATAATTCGCCCTTTCGCTATTTTTATGTTTATTCGCTTAGTCTTTCTTTCTATTTTAGTATTTTATGGCCTTATTTATTTCTTTAATTCAGCTTGTCCTCTTTCTGCCGTTGAGTTTTGCATCTCGCTTTTGCTTCTTTCTTATTTTGTTGTTTTCCCCTAGATCGTAACGCTTTCGTATCGCATAATATTCGTAATAAGAAACAAAACTTTCGTTATCGATGATGATTTACCCTCTTCGCCTAGAATTAATAATTAATTTTAAATGTTTATGTATTTCTTTGTTACTACACGTTTTAATGTCGTCAACAAATAAATTCATGGCTTGCCGATAAGCAATAAACAAAATTGTGACATGGGTTTCGCATTGCGCCCGATACTAATTTCTGTTGAAATACAAAATGAGTAAGCAAACCGAAAATATGTTTGCTACGATACACCCACTATTATGCACATATGAAGATATTTTTTTTTAAAACCTTCCTGACCATTTTAACATGTTTCAGGCTGAATTAACAGCAATAAGGGAATCGAATGTTCATTCTCACATCTAGACACAATTCATTACAATATATTCGGATAAGCAGGCTGGAATTAAATCTGCTTTGCAATAGAAACTACACAATGTAGCTCCTTTCTGAGAAGTGCACCGCAGAGAAGCTAACAAAGAAATGCAAAAACGTGTTGGATGATAAGGCATACCGCCATTCGTCCATTATTAGAGACCATCAGTGGGCAATGTTTAATGGAGACGGATCTAAAGTGAATGGACTTCTATTTGAACAACTTCTGTCCCATCAAAAAACGTGATATATTTGAATATCTCAGCAAATTTTTCTTTAAATGTCTGAACTTTGTATTAATCGACATTCTGAATCTTCAGCGGGGAAATGTGTAAAAGAACAGAGTTTGAAAGCCCATTCACGTAACATCGCAAAAAGCCATTTAGCCAGAGTGCACCCCTTGCTTCCCATGGTTAGCGACAGTCACGAAAACCTAACTTAAACTATTCCTGATTAAATTATATGCATATACATATCAAGGTGTGGCAACAAGTACAACAAAGTAATCTTAAAAATATATAGATTTCTATTATACATAAAACTTAAAATTCTAAGTGAAAATGTGTATAGGATATAGTATGTAAATAGTAAATATTATAAATATCAAACAACTGGAATATTTATTTGCTGATCCAGCAGTAATCCACCGAATATCGTATCTATAACCGAGTATATGTTCGTACATTTCAATTCGTCTACCTCCTGAAATTGGCAAAAGATTATGTACTATGCACATTTGTTTGCAACGCTCAGGCACAATTTTGCATATACGTCGCATTGGCCACGTTCGTTACATGTTTCATGTTATTGTAATAACGCCTCCAAAGCCCGCTGAATTGCTACCCATTCATGGCAGGGAGTTAGTAACATGTATGTATGTTATTTCCAAAAAGAGACTGTTTCATCCACTTTCAACACTGGTCATAAAAGTAGTGGAAGAGAATGAACAATTTTACCGTTATTAGGTATCGCCTAGTGCAACTTAGATATAAAAGGTGCGACGCATACAAACCGCTTACTTTTTAGCATGCCCTACATAAGCCACATATGTTCTGCTGAAGGACTTTGCCGTCGCTGTTGGCGTCTTTGGGCTTTGTATATAATATTTGTAATTTTTCGTTTCATTTAGTACGATGTTGCCATTCTAGTCCTCGCAGTTCTTCATTTGCATTTTTTAATAGTTGTGCTATATAATACAGAAGTAAAAATTTACTTAACTATTACGCCATACTGAATAAAGCCAAAAAATCCTGATCAATGGTTCCATATATATATAATATAATGTTTTCTTTTTTGTTAGACTAAATTGGAATCATATCGTACCATTCAAGCTTCCGGCAAGGAGCTAAGCGCCGATCAAAAGGCTGCAGTAGCTAAGTATGATGCTGTTATAGCCACGCTGGAATTCGCTCGAGAGCTCTCCAAGCAGATGTGGCAATTTGTGAAAGAAGCTGAAAAGGAGCAAAGAAAACAAGCACGCAAGGTATTTATTATATATTTCATGCGTTGATATTCAAATTAATATATTTTATTCTCATAATATTAGGATATGATTGCACGTGCACTTGCTGAGACTGCCAAAATTCGTGAAGTCTTAGTTATTCAAAATATTCTAACCTGTTTTACCGATGAGTCTATTCGTGCTGACTTCATCAACGGCGACAATGGCGCTATCAAATTGGAAACTGTCGACATTAATATCTTGGAGAAATAGTTAGTTTAATCACAAATATGATTTTTTTTAAAGGAAATATATAAAATATATTTTACTTTGTAGTTGCAGGGATGTGCAAACAGCTCGGCCGGAGTCTGCCGAAGATATACCGTTTTTGACGGCCGCGCAAAAAGTGGCCGAGCTCTTCTCTATGACAATTGATGGTCGCCCTAAGACGTATGCCGATAATGTTACCTACGATCAAATGCGTCGCATTTTTAATGTAATTCAGGAATCTGGTTATTTGGATAAAGTGTATCTGGCTGTCCCAGAGCCCGAAGTTGAAACTAAGGAAGAAGAGGAGGAAATTAACAACGTTGTTGAAGGTGAAGAAACGGGTAATGTGGAAGAAGCAACCCTGAAGGAGGAAATGGAAAAATTGAACGTGGCATCTGGTGAAGCAGAAGAGGAGTCCGATGCGCAAAATGTGTCGACTGGTGTAGGTGACGAGGTATGTTTGCTACCACCGCATGTTGCTGTCACTAACGACTTGCAGCAACAGCAGCAACAACAACCGCAATCTCTACCACAGCAAATGATGCCGCAGCAAGCAGTTAAAGAGCACCTGGACGTACAACAGCAAGTTCAGGCTGGCATACCGCCCCCACAGCCTCAGCAACAACCCAACGCCGCTGTTATGCAAGCTCCAAACGCTGTCGCTGGATCAGTGCCTACGTTTCAGGCACCACTACAAGCCGTTGGGGCTGCGCCCGTGCATGTAGCCATGTTCGCAGCACAGCAAATGCAAGCGGCAGCACCTCAGATGCAGCAGGTACCGCCAGGTAGCATTATAGGTGTGCCTCAGGTACCACCACAAATGGTGCCAGTGGCACAAGCGCCACCACCACAGCAGCGGCAAATGATGACTAGCCCTGGAACGCAAGCTGGCAGTGCACAAATACCCCAAGGTGCGATTCCCATCCATGGCGCACCCCAACCTCCACCAGGACATTTCACACCCACAACGGTACGCGCTGTAGAACAGGGTTTATTCCCGCATAACCGACAACAATTTATGCAGCAGCAAATGCGGCCAGTAGCTGAGATAATCGGCAATGGTAGCTTCTACTTTTTGCAGGAAAGCGAACTGGATTCACCTGAAATAGTCGGCAATGCGCCTATTGGTAGTGTTGTTTTCGAACAACAACTACAACAACCGTCACAGCAGCAACAAGCGCAACAGCCACCTCTCCCACAGGAGAATAATCCCTCACAGACACATCAACAGTTGCAACAACCCAATTTGTTGAATCATGGGAGTGAGTTGCAAGCAGTTGAGTTGCACAAAACCCAACAACAGCACTTGCAGCATCAACAGCAAATCTTACAGCAGCAGCAGCAGCAGCAACAACAGCATGCACAGCCATCGCAGCCACAACAAGCGATTCCGACACAAACATTCACAAATCAGTCATTCCCACCCATGCAACCGCCCGCAAGTGTAGCAGCTTCAACAAGCGGTAACAGTAGTAATACACCAACTCTTGCAAGTAGCACACCTAGCCCCATGTTCCAGCAACAACAACATCAACATAAACATCCACAGTTATTCTCACCAGTTGGTGGTGCTGGTATGCAGCCTCAAGACGTTGCGGCACATCATCAGCAACATTTGTTGTTGAGTGAACAACAACAGCAGCAGCAGCAGCAACAACAACAGCAGCCGCCAATGATGATAATGGCACGTTTGGCAGCGCCGCAGGCGCGTCTACCACCACAAAACATAACTCAACAACCCCAAGTACAACAACAACAACAAACACAACCGCCACAACCAACATTGGGTATGCAACCTGGCGAGGTGCGTGCATCGGATGTGTCGGCAGCCACTGCTGCTGGCTTTCTAGGCTTCGACAATGCCGTGGTCAGCTTGACCTACGAGCAACAGATGCAACAGCAGTTAGCCGTAGTAGCAAAAGCGAGCGCCGCTGCAGCGGCCGCTGCTGCAGCTGTCGCTGCCGATAAAGCAGCCGAAGATATTAGCGCACATCACAAGTTCAATGCTAGCGAGTCGGTGGTCGTCAACGAATGGGATGCCATGTCAAAAGCAAATGCCGTTGTACGTTCAACTAGCATAAACAGCACCACCGCTGTCAATGCCGCTGCATCTGCCGCGCTTGCCAATGCATTGAAGTCTGGTAGTGCCGTTGTAAACGTCGGCGTCGGCGGCGGCAGTAGCAGTAATAGCAGCGTTGGTGGTACCGGCAGCATTTTGGAGCCGACCACAAAATGGAGCGCGGAGATGAATGCGCTTAGCAACCCATCAACGCCAAGCGGCAATAGCGACAATACGCCACCGATTGTACGTAAGATTGAATGGACATCGAGCAACAGTAGCGGTGGCACCAGTGCGGGTGGTGGGGGTTATGGTGATGGTGGCGGTACGCAGTCAACGACCAGCACGCATGACTCCAATCATTGGAACTCGAATCAGCAGCAGGATGGAGGTGAGTATTCATTTTCTGCATTTTCTATTTATTTGAATTGTCATAACAAACACTATTTGTAGCACACTACAACAACGGGCGTCAATTCCAACGGCGACGCGGTCGCGGTAACTACGGCAATTCGCAGCAAAACGGTGGTGGACGAGGTGGTAGTGGCATCTATTTCCGCAACAACGATAACTCGTCAAGTGGCTCGTACTACCAGAACGGTGGCGGTAATATGTACTCCAACAAAGACAATGGTTCGCGCTACGATTCGGGCAATTATCGTGGATCGCGCGCAGGCGGCAACAGTGGTGGCGGTAATGGACGCGGCAATGCGCCACCATCACGTACGCTTGGTGGGCGTAATAATAGTGGCGGCCAGTCAAGTGCATCATCCAGCTCATACATGAACCGGTCATCGCAGCGCATGCCAATGGGCTTGGAAAATAAAAACTGAAACGCAGAAGAGAATGAAACACATTAATACAGGTCAGAAGCAAAGCAAAAGCAAGTATATATATTGAAATCGAAGAAGCAGAATTGAAGCAGAAGGCAGAATGATATAAACCTCTTAAGATCGTAAATATATATGATATATGAAAAGGAATTCACAAACACGCAAACATAAACACTTACACATACATATAGAAACTGAAAAACAGAAAATACATTTAACTTTTAATTAGTAGTGTGACGATAGTCAAAGCTGCGATTCATCCCATAATAGCAGCAGCGGCGACGAGCACTAAAGCAACCGAAACTGCAACAATGAAATGTAAACATATGCGCGTGGGTGTTAAAATTTAGTTTCGTAAACAAAACTACAAAGCAAAAGAAAAGAAAAAACAAAAACAAAAAACAATGGGAAAAGAAACAGAAGAGTACAGAAACCAATAAAAAAGAAAACAGAATATTATATTTAACGAAATGCAAAAACAAATCTATGCTAATTTCAATTACAGAAATACTTATTTATGTTAAATTTTTTTTTTTAATAAATAAATATTATAAATGTATGAAACTGCTCTTTCATCATGTAAGCCAGGAGAACGAAGAATGAAGCGGAAGAAACGACACAACACCAAGAATAAACGTATATGTAATGAAAATGCATGATAACTCACAACAGTTACATGCTTGGCAGCCATTGATTGAAGTGACAGCTTCTTCTGTACAAAGCAAACAACAAAAAACCCTGGAAAAAATTTCAAAATTATATTAAGCGCTCAGTTGTGATGGAGTGTCGAATAGAAATTTACAACGATGGTAAAATGAAGATAAAATCAGTTGAAATAAAAATAACAGTATAGCAGCTATAAGCGGGCTGTATAGCTAAAATCTTTTGTGTCGTTTGCTATCTACAACTAATTAACATATTCTGTTTAGTATTGCAACAAGCGAAACTTGAAGTGAAGAGCAAAACAGAAAGTAATTATACGCCTACCTATTATAATAATTATTATTACTATTATTATTATTATTAAAATTAATTGATAAAAACCAATAACAAATAAATCATACAAAAATATTACTTATATTTAAAAGAAAAAGAGAAAGAAACATCAAACATAAAAATTACAACAAAAAAATCCAAAGTTTATTATTTCAGAAAAGTTCTACGAACGGATGGTCGAAGGAATGTTGCTGAAAATGTACACTAAGTACAGATACCACAATTTTCCATGCGAAGCTCTTCACCATAATGGAAACAGTGGAAATCATATCCGAAAGAGGGTTCGAGAAAGTAAAAATTAAAGTACTTTCGGACAGCTAATCGGTTCTAAAAGCCTTAAATAGCTTCACATTCAAGTCAAAAGTTCTAATAGAGTGTAACAATGCAGTCAACAAACTGGCCACCCATAATCAGGTCTCACTGATTTGGGTACCAGGACATGAGGGACACGAAGGAAACGAGAAGGCAGACTTTTATGCCAAAAAAGGGACAGAACCAGCCCCATTTTTCGGCTTTAACAAAAATAATATAAAACAGGAAACCAAAAGATGGATCCAAACTAAAATCGGCACAAGCGGCATTAGTCACTCCAAAAAGTTTTCGAACTTCAATGCCAAAAGAGCAAAATCTGATCTAACCCTAGATAAAAAAGGGCCTCAGATTACTCTGTGGAGCATTTACAGGTCACTTTGCTTGTAATAAACACTTTAACACAATAGGGTTATCTGGTACAAGATCAAGCAGGTTCTGCTGTGGTTAAGAGAAGTCTATGGGACATTTAATCACCAACTGTGAGGCATTAGGCCACAGGAGACACAGAATCCTGGGCTCGTACCTACTAGAGGAGGATGACGTATAACTGCTCCCTCCGAAGGAGTTGGTTTGATTCCTCGGTATACTAAATAATTATTATTGAGAAATTAGGGGCGCACAATAGATTAATCTGGCCGCAGTGCATAAAGGCGTTTCCATGACAGTTGGTTATACGTAACTGGAACGACCCGGCTTTATATCCGGTTAAGGACTGTTACTTCAGCAACATTCCCCGTATGCAGGTATGTATGGCGAATGTTTATGCCGCTACAACAACAACAAAACGCTTTACCAAAAAATCACATATTTCAGTGAATACCGAGGTTGTGAGAGTTGTTAGTTGCTGTTGGAAAAATTAGAAATGAATTCGTTTTTGATGTGAAGTTTTGTGCAATGTAGCAAAGCGTGCAAATAAAAACATACTTGGAGGATTCCTTATGGATATCTTAGAAGTTGGAATGATGGAGTATAGAAGTTTTATAGTCTGCTGCAATATTGGGAACGTGCTTTTTTCTTATTTTTGCATAGAATGTGAAAGGTAGATAGGTGAAATGGTTGAAGTGCTAGTCTGGCACTCCTCAAGAAGCACTAGCCGAAACAATTAGAATGAAGTATAATTTTACAAAAATAAAAACATAGCTTTAATACATCATATTTCGACTTGACTTTAGCAAAATTTAAAAAAAAAAATTAATTGTAGAAGTTATCGCTGTTTGTGTGGAGCCCGTTTCTCCAGGAGTCCCTTGCGGCGATCATCACAAATCCTTGGAGATTCATCTAAAATCAATTGGACAAGAAAAATTATTTTATTAATAGATAATATTGGGCCTGATCGAAGTTTTTTTATTCAACGATAATAATGTGGCGGTCTCAGGAAATATTTTTCAAATTTTCGAGAAGAAAACCGACAATAAATTGATTAAAAAAAATCGAAATTTTTGAAAAAAAAGTCCTCCGATCAAGCACAAGTTTTTTATGTTTTTCAGAAGCAGTATATGTATGTACATTTTATTGAAATCTAAGCTGTTTTTAAGGTACAGTGAACACCAATTCAAACATAGTTTTGAGAAAAACTGAAGTGACAGTCCTTGGCCGGATATAAATCCGGGTCGTCCGGTTACGTAGAACCGACTGCCGTGCGAACGTAGGGACTGCCCGTCCATAATCTCGGTTTTTTTACAATTATCTTTAACTATTATATATTGTATCGACACCATGAACGTACACACGTAGCCACAGTTTAAACGGTTTCTCTGGTGAGGGTCAGCGTGTATGTAAAAAAATGTTCAGTATCGAATGCATCCGGATGAGGAGAAAGTGTTTTCCACGTCGTTGGTTGTCTGTATTCGGAATGAAGCCAAGTGAAAGTGATCTAGGTTTCCTGTATGGGTTCTATATCGTCTATATCGATAGGGTGGCACCATCATTCTAATATAAAAATCTTGCAGCACAAATACGCATGACTAGCGCAGTCGTTCTAGTCGTCTAAGTGCTTTCTCAAACCGGGGAATGACGGTTCGCTTAGAAGAACAGCATTGCTGGTTATATGACGTTCAACACGAATTGTTTCGACAGCACGGTGTTATGTTCCTTCACCAAAAATATCTGATTTCTACGGTGAAGATTTGTATTTTCCTAATTTTTATATGCTTCGAGCTGTGTGATGTGTTGGGATTACATCTTCTTCAATTTTCTTAACTCTTCCTTTATTAAGGAAAGTCGTAATTTTCATTTTCCTATTTTCATAAGCTATAGTTGTACTTCGTAGTTGTAGTCCGTAGATTTCATCACCAAAAAATGCTAGTTCCTACCGGCCACATTGGCGCACGCGGCTCTTTTTGCCATGGACTAACCAAATGGCATGCATGTGTTTACTTCTTATCATCATACTCTTATATATATATGTGCAGTGCATAGGTACAATTTGCCAGTACTTTAGTTTGATACACTTTTCTTTGTATTACATATTTGTTTTTGTTTTTTTTCAGTAAAATATAAATACTTTTAGGCATTAAATCTAGAACTACAGGTATTTAAGCTTTCAAATTAGTTTTTCTTTAGCTTTTTGTTCCTCTTGCGCTTTACACAGAAACCAAAGACCGGCTATTATGAATGCGGCACCCACAGTTGACAAAACCGTAATTTCTTCTCGGTACACCAGCGCACCTAATATGAACTATTCGTCGAATACAAATTATTAATAGAACATAAGAAAATAAGATGAGAGATTTTTCAATAAAATTCTTACCGATAAAATATAATTGGTGGCAGCAGTAAGCACTGTTGCGGTCAGCGTTTGTTCGGCACACTGCAGCGCTTTAAGGAAATAGCGCCAATTCAACACGTTGCAAATCAACATCAATACGATGGGCAGCGCACGTAGTAAAATGAGTTCTATGTAATTACAAATTAATAGGGTATCTAATATACATATGAACACATTCACTTAGTTATTAATTAGTACCGAAATAGTAGGTTGCCTCCGCTGTTGGCGCAAGCAGATTTGCTAATAAAGGCACCTTTGTCAGTTGGCTTGGTGCATGCCCAAAGAAACTACCACCAGCAGCAAATGCGCCGGCAGTAAAACTGTGACGGTACTGTTGCAATGCATTTGCCATTGATTTGAAAAATTGTATTGGAAGTATTCAACAATAGAAGCAATGTTTTGCGTTTGACTGCTGACCACCGGTAAGAATGTTCATTAAAGGCTAGACGTCACTACGTGGGAATGCAAATAGTATTCTGCCAGTTATTTATGTATTTTAATCTCTGCTAATTTCTTAGTAAATACAGTATCAAACGATAGTTTAATTTTACATTCCTTGTTTTGATATAACTCAAATTCGAGGCGATTGCAATATTAAACAGCTGTTGTTTGTTTACATATTGCAGCGGATATTAACAGAGTTGCATGATGAAGACGGAAATTATTAAATTCACGTTGAAACGTTTTGCCACTGTGGCTTTATCAAGGAAACTACAATCATAATAGAACAAATGCATCGAGTGGATATTAGCGTACGCTGTGAGTGCATTTCATCAATGCGCCTTTGACAAAGGTGTGATGTGAATTTTTTATTTTTTGACAGCACATTTTGGATTTGGACAGCATATTCAAGTGCCTTGCAAAATGCCGTCGGTCATTAATCGATTTGAATTCCTATAGAAGCCAAAAACTGTGCAGAGCCAATATACTTAGAGAGAATTCATTGCAATCAGCTCTGTTAAGAATTTCCCCGCTGTAGATCAGGGTAAAAGTACGTTCACATATGCAGTAATGGGCAATAAATCCACAAAATTAACCTACCCGTTCACATATGGCAGATTTCGTGCAAAATTGACAATCAACTGTCGATACTATTTTCTAAGGTATTTCCTCATTCAGATTTTATTTTGGTGGAATATTTCGGTGTTTTTGGTTTCTTTAATTATTATTAATGATATCAAGAAAATACAAGAAGAAGGAATAACTAATTAAATAGCGCTATTGGCTGCTAATAATAAACAGTTGGAGGAAATCCGTATGCGAACTTTACTGATGTTGCAAAAAATTATGTCACTAATACGCATTCGAATTTCGATATTACATTTTATAGTAAGTAATAAGAGAACAATACGTATGTACATACGTTTTTCTGTAAAATGAATCCCTAATTAATAATATTTAAAAAAAAATGTATTAGAATTATGTTTACAGACCTGTTTGCTTTGCCGGCATCCATTTCATTTAGTTTTTATTTTGATGTTTCGTAATAATAATTAACGATAACACAGAAAACACAGGGTTGTATGCCAATAAGTATCGTTATTATCTGGGATTATTTTATAATCTCAGATTTTGGGAGAGAAATTTTGTATGGGAAATCGCGCTTTTTAATTACGGATTGGGAGTTAAGCCCGAAAAAGTAGATCATCTACTTATATGTGAACGTATTATAAGGTGAAAAAGTTGTCGCGATTGGATTTCAATTTTGACAATTTAAGCTATTCGTAGCCCGTGAGAATTTTCTATAACATTAATATTTTCGAAAGGTGTGCACTGCTTTGCTATCATCTACTCACGCCTTTCCAAAATCGGAATGCATGTACGTATTTAATAAAAACATAAAATTCAAGCATTAATTATTTCAAACAGTTATTTTTATAGTTAACTTTTGCTTACATGACTGGCGGAAGCATAGGGTGTGTTCACCGCACTCAATAAATACAGTAATACAATATTGCGACCCTGTTACTTTTTAGATGATACTCAGCTGATTAGCTGCCGAAATATAGCACACGTTATTTCGCGCCGTACGGCTGTTTAAAAAAAGGATCAATAATTTGATTTCATTTGAAGTTAATTTTGCGCTAAAAGCAATAAATAAACAATATTAAACTGCAAAGCAGTATTTCTCAAATTAAAAACTTACTTTTATTTTTTTCCGCAGTATCCAAAGTGGTATTTTTTATATCCAAACTTACATTTCTCCCTTTCATTTCAACTCCGCAGTGAAACATTATATACCATAGATAACTTATATATACTGCGCTTGATTAGCCAGTGATGACTATCAGGTTGTCAACATATTTTCTGGCAGAACGTTTGTATTTCTTGCAGCAATTATGAGAGAGAACGTGATACCGTCTCAAAAAAAGTACCACTGCCCCAGTTATCACAGCCCGAACACACCCGGATATGCGTAGAGTTGCATTGCGATTGCGGAGAGTTTGGGTAAGGCGATGGGTGTATGCAGTTATTATGATATGAAAATCATACATATAAAAAATAAAAAAAAGATAAATGAATTAAAATTTTGTGTTGATAATTTTTTATTATAAAATAAATAATTGGCGCATGTATTTCTGTTAGGTGTTTGGCCAAACTCCTCCTATTTGTGGTGTGCGTTTGGATGTGGTTCCACAATTATTAAATTTATATATATTAAATTTATATATATTATTAAATCTGCTCTCAAAAGTGCGCCTAAACGTCAACAGCGCAGGACAAATGATATCTAACCGCTAGATTGCGTAAACTTTTTCATACAACCTTAAATCATTTGTCAAACTTTATGTTAAACTAATTTTTCTCATGATGATTCAATCATTTTCTTAATAATTTGCCGCATGCTAAGCTTAAAAAGGTAGCAAAGAGGTTAGAAAGTTGTAATCAGATGTAGGTAACAGTAAACATAGTGACAAGATATGTGACGTCGGTTTGCCACTATTTATAAGTGTATAGAGGGGGCCTATTTATGAATGGGATCCATTGTGATACCATTAGTTTGGACTCAAATCCCCTCCTCTAATTCATTATGTAGCGAAACCACTTTGTCTATCGGAAAAGCGATAAAATACTGTGGATGGCTGCCGATTCCAAATCTGCTAGGTGATGCCAAAGAATGTTGAGATTAGAGTAGCTCACTTCAGTAGTCAGCTCGTTTCTTGCTACCATATCCCTTAATCGGTCCTTTGAGACATTAAATGTGTATAATCTTACCTATTCTCGTGAAGAATTTCCTTGAATCACCAGATGGTAAAAATGCTAAAAATTATTCCTTAAATAAGCTTACCTGGTATTTGTACTGCCTTCTATACATTAAAAAATGAATTTTGATTTGTTTAAATACGAATTAATTTATTCTAACCGCTTTTCAAGTAGTTTTTATAGTTTTTTAGACCCAAGTCTCATCCATAGAGATGAACCGATGCACACAATCCATTTTATCCTTTCGTAACGCTCTAATTGTTGCTGAAAAAGCGCTTTCGAATGTATTTTAGTTCCATTGTTGACGAATGCGCCACCCATTCATTCGGCTCACAGCTTTTCAAGGCTTGTACGACAACGTTTAAGTTCAGCAACCCATCTTTCTATTATACTAATTGATGGCGAAAAGTCCTTATACACTTTTAACATTCGTGCATACATTTCCGTTGCTTTCAAACCTTGCTGTACCGAGTCCTTGTCTGGTGGATCTCGCTAGAAAGGATGTCATCAGCTAAAAAGCTGGGGAGGGTACAAAGGTCTGCCCTCATTGGAATCAGTGGGGCGCTCCATACCACTCCTACTTTAGCGCTTAACTAAGGTGTTCGGGCTATAGGCTAGACTTAAGCTACGGCCACTCTAGCATTCTTAAGCTCATCCCCCTGGTGCTGGATCATTGTACACCCACGCTAGGTCAGAGTGTACCTTTTTCCACTCATATTCCCTCAAGGGATGAATGGGCGGGGTGTAACATTTGGCGGCAAGGCATGGCAAACATGTTCACGGATAGTTCGAAGTCGACGGATAGTCGAGGTTGGACGGCAATGTTTGGCTTCTCTCTCGATTGCATCCGAATACTTCGATGCCAGGCTTATTTGGGTTCCCGGTCACATCGGCATAGAGGGAAACTGCTGGGCTGATGAGCTGGCTAGACAGGGAAATTTGGAGACGGTTTCGTTACAAAATGAGAGGATGGGGTTCCCTTAACAACCTGTGGTCTGCTCCTGGAAAGATGACATACAGGCTGCACTGAAAACCTTGGAGAACGCGAAGCAAACCTCAAAGATTGTTCAAGAATGTAAGAAGAAGCTTAATTCTGTCGCAAGACAAAACAGGCTTGTACTTATATGGGCTCCAGGACACTCCGCTGTTCAAGGCCATGAAATTGCCGATGAATTGGCCAACCGTGGATCAGCGGTTCCCCCACAAGGGCCAGAGTCAATAATCAGAATAAGTTCCGCAGGAATAATGAATTGGATCAGCGATTATATATGCAATCTACATAAAGAGCTGTGGTCCGGTCTAAAACGCTGCAGAAATGCAAACAGAAAATTGTTAAACTTTCTACTAAAACTTGGACGGAAAGACGTTCGGTTGATTGTCGGCATTATTACAGGACACAACCGATGGGGTCAGCATATGACCACCATTGGAATCATTGAGGGCCCAGTGTGCCTGCCTTGCTTGGAGGAGGCGGATAGCACTGAGCACTTTCTCTGTGTGAGTGTCCTGCCTTTGCTAGAACACGGCTACGAGTTTTGTGTTCCGATGTGGTGAGAATGAGTAATATTCGTTACCTAAAACTGGAGGATATTTACAGATTTACCAAAGAATCTGGAAAATTCGCACAGTACTAAATACCTCTGTCTCTCTCTCTATCTATTCTTTCCTATCTCTTTCTCTGATACTTTTCTCCTTTCCCCCTTAACTATCTCACCTCTTTCCAGAGCTCTAAATAAAGGGTTTTCCAATAAGAGATGTTATTCCCGTAAAAGATCAATGGTTTCGTTGCTTGTATGGCACGTAGCGCCGTCTTGTTGAAAATAAACGTTGCCCAGATCAATACCATCCAATTCGGGCCATAAAAAATCGTTAATCATCTCTCGATAGCACAATCCATTCACCGTAACTGTTGCTCTAGCTTTATTTTCGAAAAAGTTAGGTTCAATGACTCCGACGGACCATAAATCGCCCCAAACAGTCACACGTTGAGGATAGAAAGGCTTTTCAACAATAACTCCTGGATTTTCTGAGCCCCAGATCCGACAATTTTGCTTGTTGACGAGGCCACCGAGGTGGAAATGGGCCTCATCACTCAAGATGATTTTTCGATGGAATTCTGGATCATTTTTATGTGTTTCAACGACCCAATCAGCAAAGACACGACGTTGTGGATGATCGGCCGGCTTGAGTTCTTGTGTTAACTGGACTTTATTAGCCTTAAGACCCAAATCTTTATGCGAAATACGGTGTAATGACGTTTGTGGAATGCCTAATTCCAAACAACGATGAGGAATGGCACAAACCTGGGTTTTCTTCAACACTTTCGGCTTTAACAACAATATTTTCGGCTGTACTTGAGCGACGTGCAGAGGTTTTCTTCTCCACATCACTAAATTTGCCCAATTTTTCACCAATTTCTGTATTGCGGTCCGACAAGGTGCTTCACGATGACTCAAAAATGTTCGAGTTTTACGAACCGTCTCTGCCAAATTTTCACCATTTTAATAGTGAATTTTAATAATTTCAATGCGTTGTTAAATCATTTAGCGTAGTTTCTACTTGTCAAATATCAAAAAATGACAGCTTCAAAAGTGACATCTACCGAAATAGCCGGCTATTCAAAATAACACCTGTTATTGGAAAACCCTTTACAATGAGCTTTTTAGCCTGAGTGTTTTAGGAGCCACCAAATCTCTTGGTGCTCCTTGGCTCGACCAATTCAAATTTCAATTTCATTTCAATACCTATGCGTGTCTTATCGCTCAGACGTCGCAAGCCTTGCAGCTACGAACTAATTGGGGCGGCTATATGCCGACACTCCTTCCCAAAGGGTTAATTTATAATTCAATTGAAGCTGCTAAATTGAGAAATAAAAATATAATTTATTTAATGGAAGTATATAGTTTGCATAATAATATTTTATTTGTATTTATTTATTTATTTTTTTTATGTTTGTGTTTTTTTTTTTTTAACTAACTAAAGTTTACAATTTTATATATTTTTTAGTGTAATTTCTTATACTTTTTTTTTAAATAGTTAAATACATACTTTTCGTACCTACTTAAATTTTTCATAAAGACAGTTGAAATAATTATTGTTTTTGTTTTTGCATTATCACTTGCTAAATATGCACAACTAAAAATACGCAATATAATACAGTTTACGATATATATTTATGAATAGTTTAATAGCTGTTAAATTGCAAATTACACACATAATTAAAGTTTATTAGTTGCGAAATAAGGCCATAACTTTCAATTCACTTTTTGTTTTTGCTTTGCTGGTTCGCTGGAAGTAGCAGCAACAAAGCTATGCGATTGAGCGACTAATTGACGATACACACATACATACATACACAGTACATATACGCATGTATGAACAATAAAAAATGTGTAAATATAAAATCGAAAGCGTGAAATACTCGCATTTCGATATACTTTGGGATATTTAGTGATTTTCTCATATCGCACAGCTCTAATGCACCATAATAAATAGCAAAACTACTGCTAAAAATTAACTATTACTATTTTTCTTTTTACAATGTCATACCAATAAAGCTAAGCTAAAATAAAAAAAAAAAAAAAACGATCACTCTTTCTTTATGCTTGGCATTTTTTCCGTTGCAAACTATTGCTTTCAAGTTGCTTCATTTTTAATTTACATTTGTGTGTAGATGTAAATGCGACCAGTTACATTTTACAAAATAAGGCTAAAGTAATTCAGCTGAATTTATGAAGAAAGCAGAAATTACGAGCGAAACGTGTACGCGCGCTCACGCGCAAAGATTTTCAGAGGGGTACTACCTAGCAGACCGTTATTCGGCTCTGAGCGAATTTGACAGAGATCCAAAGTTCCCCTCAAAAAAATTTTTTTTCACCATACCTAACGAGCAAGCTTGGTATCTATACTATATATCATCTTTGAGCATTATCCACAATTTTAGAGGGAATATTTTAGGCTGTTACAAAAGCAACAAGCGTGTAGCTTATGCTTGCTTTTTTTCCTTTGCGCGCTTCGTAAATGAGTATACGATAAAATTGTGCTACAACTGACAGCAAATTTGTACAGGACTTAATCAGAAGTTGCGGGTAGGCGTGCTCCAAAACACCAACAGCCCATCAGGCCAGCAATGCGAGTACTTGCCTGTATCTGCAACCGTAAATATTTTCTGTCAAAAAAATATCGGGAATTGTTCATTTAAAAAGGAATGTTGGTACCACTGTACTGTATAGTATCGCAGAGTTTGAGCGCGATCTGTCAATTAGCTTGTTTTTGGCATTTAATTGCTCGGTCAACCGTCGGTGTGCTTTGTGGTTTTCTCCATGGATAAAAATATCCAATAAAGAATTTGTCTTAAATTTTGTGTTTTGAATGGGATTTGAAAATCTTGCAGAAAGCCTACGGCGAGTGTGCTTTATCAAAACATGGGTATACGAGTAGCACAAGGCTTTTGCAGAGGGCCGAGAAGTCGTGGAAGATTTGATCCCATCTGGTCGGCATAAAAACGTCGACAAAGTCAAGGAAATGGTGCTGGAAAACCTTCAAACCATCATTTAAGTTTAAGGGAGGTAGCTCGTGACCTTAGCGTGTCTCACGAATTAATTCGCAATATTTTACAACATCAATTGGGCATGAGACGCCAAGACGCGTGACTGCTCGACTCGTGTCAAGAGAGTTGAATTTCTTTCAAAAAATGCATCGGAAGAAGGTGGCTGAAGACATGCTTGAGCAAGTGAATACGGACCCAATGTTTATCCAGCGCATCATAGCAGATGATGAGACGTGGGTATATGAGCTTGACATGCAACAGTCAGTCAACAGGCGGCTGAATGGCGTACATCCACATGAGGCGAAACTCAAAAAACCACGTCGAAGGCAGTCAAAAGTGAAAGTCAGGCTACTCGTTTTCTTTGATTATCATGGAAGTTGTGCACTCAGAATACCTTCCAAATAGTTCTACGGTCAATAAGGAATATAATTTGGAAGTTATGCGACGTTTGAGAGCGAATGTGTGCAGGGAACGGCCCAATTTGTGGAAAGAAAACTCATGAATCTTGCACCATGGCAACGCACCGTCTCACAAGGCTCATATTGTGAACACTTCCTCGACCAAAAACTCGACAAATCTCATCGAGCAAACACCGTATTCACCGGACTTAGCCCCCTGTGATTTTTTGCTTTTCCCACAACTTAATTCAGTCAATAGAGGCCATGCGAAGAATTCGCTGAAGAAGCTGAAGAAGATCTCTTCAAACGCGTTTAAAAGTTGCTTTGATGACTGGACTAATCATTGACATACTTGTATGTGTATTGCTTCGAATGGATCCTATTTTGAAGGCTACAAAATAAATTTTGATGATTAACGAATTATTTTGCGTTTTATTGAACAAGTCCCGGTACTTTTTTGACAGAATGTATTTCCTTTACCTGCAATCTGTAGGCATCTGCAAATCTGTTTAGTTGTAAAACAGGCTTGCTGGCTGGTGTTGG
>JAYXIM010015709.1:0-41934 GCA_037575425.1 Anastrepha fraterculus | reverse complement strand
GGAATGGCATCAACAAATTGGTCGAGGGGTGGTAAGAGGTTATAAACAGCAACGGCGACTGTATAATTGATTAACTTATTGATATAATTATTGTTTTTATGTTTAAATAAAAGTCTTCGGCAAAAACGCTACGAACTTATTCCCCAACCTAATAAAGGGTTTTCCAATAACAAGTGTTACAGGTGGCTTCGTCAACAAGCAAAATTGTCAGATCTGGGGCTCAGAAAACGTGTGACTGTTTGGAGTCATTGGACCTTACTTTTTCGAAAATAAAGCTGGAGCAAAAGTTACGGTGATTGGATTGCGCTATCGAGAGATGATTAACGATTTTTATGGCCGGAATTGGATGGTATTGATCTGGACAACGTTTATTTTCAACAAGACGGCGCTACGTGCCACACAAACAACGAAACCATTGATCGTTCACGGGATAAGTATCCGGACCGTGTTATCTCTTGAAGAGGTGATCACAATTGGCCACCGAGTTCTTGTGATTTAACACCTTGTGACTTTTTTCCCTGGGACTACGTGAAAGAGAAGGTCTACGCCAACAGCTCAGGATCGATTCAAGACCTCAAAGATGGAATTCGTGAGGTTATCGAGGACATAGGGTAGCCACTTTGCAATTCAGTTATGGAAAATTTCATGAAAAGGATAATGTCCTGTACGCGTGGTCCTGGTGGTTATTTGCCACTATTAACGGCATACCGTCCGCTTTATAATGAAACAAACACCCGATCATTTATATTAAAAAGCTGCATTTTTCTTTGAATATCAAAATAACACCTCTTATTGGAAAACCCTTTAGTAACACGATTAATAGAAATTATTTTCCTTATACTGCGCTCTTTGTAGGTTTACAAACTTTAAACTTATCGCTGCACGTGCAAGTACATAGCTACCTCCTTCGCAAGCATAACAAATGTGAAAATGCATACAAAAGCTTCATTTCAGGCGCTTGAATGATGTCAAGATGAAAATCAAATGTAAAAAATGCTTTAAATTAATCATAATCTTGACATTTACCACCATCAACTACGTAAGTACTCGTACATAAGCTATTTATTTTTCCAACACGCTTTCTCCTATCCCCACCACCTCCTACCACTTTCCCGTCTACTCACCCACTAGCACCGTCACTTGCACATTTATCTTGCCATTCGCCGCCTCCTTGCTGGACTGTATGTGCACTGCATCCGGCCCAGCGGTCGATGTAGCTGCCGCCGCCATATTACGATCGCTGACAATCATCGCGGTCGCCGATGTGGAACGATGATGTTCACCACTCGCTTTATAGGCGTTCAATTGCAATTCATCATTCTCGCGACCTTCTGGTGGTCGACGAGAATTATACGTATGCGATGAAGCGTCCATAACATCGATGGCGGACAGTGAGTGTGGCAGATACGAGTTGGCACTGCCATTTGTCGTTGTCGTGCTCGCTGTCGCCGTCGCAGCAGTGTAGGCTGCAATTTTCTTATCGTTGTTGTTATTAGTACTAATCGTATTGTTATTATTATTGTTGGGGTTGTTGTTATTATTTGTTGGCACTTTCGTTAGCCAATTGTAGTCGTTTGTCGAGGCGGATGTTGTTGTTGCGGCTGTTGTGTCGTTGACGCCATCCAGTAGCGCCAACGTGGAATGATGATTGGTAGTGTTGTTGCTAAGTCCATTCGCATCGGAGAGCGTCACACTATCCGGTGCAATGAACACTTCTTGTGCTTGCAAACGTAGACGTGCCTCTTCGACGGCGTCTTTTTTGGTTGTTAGCGTTTTGTCGCGCAGCGAAGTGCGACGCACCGATTGCGCGCTGTGGACGATGAAAAGGAAAAGGGGCATAAAATATGAGGAAATGAATAAGAAAAACATATGTATTTCACATTTAAAAATTAAAAAAGAAAATTTGTATATTTATGTAGGTCATCTTATTTACACCCACCGCGTATTGTTGCTTTGTGAACGGCGCACACGGCGGCGTTGCGCCTCTGCCAGACGTTTGCTCTCCTGCTCTGTCTTCAACTGCTCAATGCGTTCTCGTATCTCGGGATCCTCGCAAATGTCTGTGAGTATGTAAGGCGTTCGTATTAAAATTGGCAGATATGTTTTTGCATAGGTTTTTGCTATACAAATTTATTTTATTGATTTATTTAAATATAAACTCTAGGAACAACAAATTCCTACAGACTACTGACACAAATTGAATAAGAGTAGATACAAGATTTCAAAAGGCATACCTGAAGGCGTTTCATCGTCTTTGTTTTTAGCATTCAGATCAGCACCGCATTGCGCAAGCATCTCCAGCACCTCCAACTGTTTAAAGAATTGGTAAAATTTCTTGCGTTATGTTCGTTTGAGTTTAGCCAACTTATACTTATAAGTTAACGGTATTTGATTTAATTTAACTTATTTTTTTTTATGATATATAAATATTTTCTGCATCACTTTGCTTAATTTCGGTTTATTTCGTTCAACTTGACTTACTTTTAGTTTATCTAAGAGTCAAGTTTTCCCAAGAGGGTCACCCATAGTTGGCTTTTCAATTTTTTATATGCCAGAGGCCGATTTTGAAATTTATTTGCGCAAATTTTAATTTTTCGACGAGTAGAACAAACACATTTGTATGCAAGTTTTGATATGTACTTTTTGCAACACTTGAGCAACAATTTATTCGAATCTCATGATTTTTTGACAGCTATTAAACAGATTAGGCTACAAAGAAAGTAGCAGCTAGTTTTTAAAACATCGAAACAAATTTTGTATAAAAAAAGTGTTTTTTTTTACAATTGAACTTTTCACCAACTTGGAGAGATGGTTTCGTACTACAATTGAAGAGGAGGGATGGCACAAAGGCATGAAGCCTGGCCATAGGACCTTTCACATCTACACACAGACGACTCTCAAGCTTTAGACGGAGTGGGAGCGGGCATTTACTGCTCTAAACTAGGGATAAGGCTGCCAGACTAAAGCAGTATTTTCCAAGCGGAAGTTTTTGCTGTGGGGAAAGCCGCGGAGCTAGCCTACACAAGAACAAGAAAGAACTCAATAATTAATATATACGTGGACAGTCAAGCAGCAATAAAGGCAATAAGCTCACATTGCATTAAGTCCAAAAATGTTCAACAGAGCAGCGAGGTCATAGAAAGGCTAGCCGCAAACAGAAGGCTGCATATCTATTGGGTACTTGGTCACAAAGGCATTACGGGAAACGAAATAGAAGATGAGATAGCAAAAAGTGGTGTTAGACTACCATTTGAACAAGAGAACGACATACCAAAACCGCTAAATACTATATAGATACAAAGAAACGGACGACTACATGAAAAACCTAGTGGAAGCTAGGAGGACTAATCTGACCACATGCAAAACAGCAAAACTAATGTGTAGAACTAACGGCAAAAAACCGACTCAATACGTACTTATGCTCTGCGAAAGGACTGCAGAACTATCATAGGTATGCTGGCAGGTCATAATCTATTGGCTGCACTTGCGTACAAGATAGGGATTGCTAACACGGACAAATGCAGGAAATGCAGAGAGGATGTTGAGGAAACTTTAGAACACCTTCTGTGCGTTTGTCCGGCATTATTAAAAACGCGTTTAAAATGCCTGGGAGGCCCACTGTTTGCGAGTCTGGAAGACGTCTCAAAAGCGGATCTCCCAGCGCTGCTTAGATTCGCCAAAAGCGCTGACATCCTACATGATGTCTTCCTTCAGTATTCATAGAGGTCGGTCTGCATCTGGTACCGCTAGGGACCAAAAGGTCTATGCGTGGCTTAATGCCAACTAGGCTAACCTAGCCTAGCCTTTCACCATACTTCTGCATATACTTAGAAAAAAACTCTAAAATGTTAGTTATGTCGTTTATAGTGATACTGACAGGTGATGCACCTTGGCTAGATCGCACTTCAACCGTTTATCTTATTTATACCAAACCAAATATCGGCCAGTTTAATATAATTTAATATTATTTCATTTCAATTTATTTATTTTCTTCTATTTCCTTTTTTTTAATTTTATTTTACTGTTTTTATTTTATTTATTTATTTGAATATATTATCATTGAATTTAATTTTTTTTTAATATTATTTTCTTTCTATTTTCATTTATTTCCTTCCATTCAATTTAATTTAATTTATTTTTTAATATTATTTTATTTTAATTTTATTTAGTTTCCTTCTATTTTCATACATCATTTTATTTTATTTAATTTTATTTTACATTATTTTATTTTATTTAAATATATTTCCTTTTATTTACTTTTTTTAAATTATATTTTTTTATTTAAATAAAATGAATTTAATTTAATTTATTTTTTTTTCATTTTTTTCATTTTACTTTAATTTAATTTTTATTCAATTTAATTTAATTTATTTTTAATATTATATTATTTTATTTTAATTTCATTTATTTCCTTCTATTTAATTAAAAAAAAAATTTTTTTATTTAAATAAAAGGAATTTACTTTAATTTATTTTTCTTTTTATTTTGTTTAAAAAAAAACAATAATAATTGGCGCGTACCCTTCTGTTAGGTGCTTGGCCGAGCTTCTCCTCCTATTTGTGGTGTGCGTGTTGATGTTGTTCCACAAATGGAGGGACCTACAGTTTCAAGCCGACTCCAAGCGGCAGATATTTTTATGAGGAGCTTTTTCATGGCAGAAATACACTCGGAGGTCTGCCATTGCCTGCCAAGGGGCGACCTCTATTAGAAAAATGTTTTTATTAATTTTGCTTTCACCGAGATTCGAACCAACGATCTCTCTGTGAATTCCGAATGGTAATCACGCACCAACCCATTCGGCTACGGCGGCCGCCGTTTTTATTTTTTATTTAATTTATTTTTTAATATTACTTTATTTTATTTTCATTTATTTTCTTCTATTTAATGTTTTTAAATATTATTTTTTTTATTTAAATAAAATGAATTGAATTTAATTTCTTCCTTTTTTTTCCTTAATATTTAATTTTTTTCATTTAATTTAAGTTAATTTATTTTTTAATATTATTTTATTTTAATTTCATTTATTTCCTTCTATTTAATTTTTTTAATTTATATTTTTTTATTTAAATAAAATGAATTTAATTTAATTTTTTTTTTCTTTTTATTTTATTTTATTTTATTTTATTTATTTTTATTTAATTTTTTTTTTTAACATTATTTTATTTTATTTTCCTTTATTTCCTTCTATTTAATTTTTTTAAAATTTTATTTTTTTATTTAAATAAAATGAGTTTAATTTATTTTAGTTTCTTTTCATTTTTTTTTCTTTTTATTTTATTTTTTTGCAGTTAATTTAATTTAATTTTATTTATTTTCTTTTTTTTAATTTTGTTTTTTTGTTTCATTTAATTTAATTTATTTTGTATCGCATTTAATTTGTTTAAATTTAATTTAGTTAAATTTTGCTAATGCAAAATTATTTTGTTCTACTTTATTTTATTTTAATTTTTTATTGCATTTTATTTTCCTTAACTTGATTTAATTTTAGTTTATTAATTTCATTCAATGCCATTCCGTTCCACTTTTCTTTTATCATTTTATTTTATTGTGTTTTCTATTAATTTAATTCAGATTTGCCTGATTTTACTTTATTTTATGTTATTTTGCTTTATTTCATTTCATTTCCATTAAATTTTTTTATCATCCATATTTAATTTAAAAGAATTAACTTTACTTTATTTTATTTACATTTTTATTTTTCTCCTTTATTTTATTTTAATTAATTTCAATCAATTCCATTCCATTTCACTTCATTTTTAACATTTTATTTGATTATATTGTCAATCATTTATTTTAAGTTAAGTTATTTGTTTTTTAAGTTATTTTGTTTTATTTCATTTTATTTTTTATTTTTTATTTAATTTAATTTAACTTATTTGTTTAGCTTCAATTACATTTAATTTAGTTAAATATTTTTATTGTGTTTTTGTTTATTTTGTTGAATTTAATTTGTTAAAATTTTTTATTTAATTTTTTTTAAATTTTAATTTAATTTTCAGCCATTTAATTTAATTTATTTTTATTTAATTTTTTTTTTCATTTAAACTTATTTACTCTAATTTTATTTTATTAAATATATATTTTAATAACCAAACTTAATTGAATTTAATTAAATTTCCTTACATGCCCCCAACACGCTGCCGCGTGCACCGGCGACCACATATCCTTATCCACAGCATCCACATTGACATGCATCTCCAGCAGGAACTCCACCACGCGCACATAACCATTCGCCGCGGCTATGTGCAGCTTTAAATGAATAATAAAATGTACACAATTATTTATGCTCTAAAGAAAAATCGCTGGCCAACTCACTGGTGTCGCGCCCTGGTTATCCGGCTCCTCCAAATCGCCACCGGTTCGCGCCACCTCCATTAAATCCTTCAACATTTGACGTTCCGTCGACGAACGCGTCTCATCAATCAGCTCTTGCGTCACGCCACGCTTTGACATCTCAGCCTCAATGTAGTCCAATGTATTCTCATCGTCGCACAGATCATACGGCATATTGCCATCCGTATTCACCGCCAGCAAATTCGCACCATGATCGATTAGTATGCGCACCAACTCCAAGTGGCCGCATGTCGCTGCCGCATGCAACGGTGTCCACTTGTCACTATCCTGCGCATCCACATTCGCACCATACTCCAACAACAGCTGCAACATCTCCACATTATTATCGATGCAACATTGATGCAACGCCGTCAAGCCATCCTCATTCGCCGCATCTGGCGTAATGCCACGCTCCAACAGCTCCGCCACTTCATGCATATCATTACGACTGGCCGCCTCCAGCAGTACCACGCTGCTTTCAAAGGATATATGCCGACTGCCGCTGCTAGAGCTGGAACGGAAATGGTGTGTCGTATGGCTGTTGTTGAGCGCCGAGGTCGCATTACCTTTGGCGCGTTGTAATTTTAGCCATTCCTTCTCCTTTTGACGCGCGACCTTTAGCTGTTGTGCGCGGCGGCTAAAGTGGAAAGAAATGATTATGTGCATACATAAATAAGTAGTTGTAAATAAATAAATAAGGGATGGTAAAAGCGGTTGGATGATGGGGTTATTGTGGTTGCACTTACAGACGCGCCAACTGCAGTCGTTCATGCGTTGGCAGATTTTCCACCGTCTGCATCTCGGCGACTAGGTCGGCATGCTCCATTTTCAGTTGCGCCTTGTGCGAGTCATCCGCCTTGCGATTCACTAGAATGCCCTTGACCATCTTTGCTGGCTAATTGGGAGTTGCTGTTGAATATTTATTGCTTATCTTCTTCGTCTTTGAAGCGCACGCTGACGCGTTGATATGTAAATTTTGGTTTACTGTATATACTTGTGTACGTGTACGTTAATGTATGTGTGAGTGCGTGTTGAGAGAGAGGAGACGTTAAAAAACAAATGCAAATCGCTTCATACTGATTTCGCTTTCAGCGCGCGGTTGGCTTTTATGTTGCTGAAAGCTTTTGTTAGATTTTGTTTCTTTTTGTGGCGGTATTGCATAGAATTTGCAATTAATTAAAATAATTTGTTCTACTTTTGTTGCTTTTTTGTGTGTTTGTTTCAGTGGCAAGTTTTGCTGGTTTGACCGCTTATTTGCAGCGCCGTTCCTGGCCTAGTGCTACCCACTATGCGGCGGCTTACTCACATACTAGCGGTGCGCATGCGCAATCACCAACTTGTCAATCTACTCGTAGTCTAATCGTTTGTAGAATTCATACATTCGTCGTCTCTGTGACTTAATTATTTTGTTTGGTCACACGTTCCTTACGCTTTGCTTGCGATCTCGTTTTTGTATTTGTTTTGTTAAGTTCAGTCTTATATTGTCATTTCGTTTCGCTTTTGTGCTCCACAAGTTGCGTTATGGTGATCTACAATTAAAGAGAGCAAATAAAATTTATTAAATAAATGACATAATGGAAAATTGTTAAGAAGATAACCGTAATAAAATTATTATAGTAATAAATATGGTTTCAAGTAGGTGATCAAATTTTATATGAAAAGATATCAGCGGCAGAGTCAGAGAGGACTTTTTGAAAATATTTTAAAAAAGAAAACGTAAACTTGCGCTTCGCAATACTGGACTTGCGCAGAAGTGTTTAGCGAACCCTGTTTTTCCACTTTTTGGTGTGGGGCTATGAACCTCGCGATGTATGACGCATGATTCAGTGCTCCGTTAAAGTGGTTGATTGTAAGTAGTAGAGGAAGTTACGTTACGTTAAGACGCATCAGTTGTCCACCAAGGGATTCACTCAGGCTCATAGCCCAAAAAACTTCCTGGCGATGATTGCCTATCTCGTGCCAGAGTTCATGAGTGGTGTACACATTTCAGAGATGGTTCTGAGGACATAAATGCCAATAAACATACGGGCCGCCGAAAATCAGTAATTACCGATAATTTCATCGAAATTGTTCGTAAATTTATCAAAAATGAAGGAAATCATCGTTGAAATTCATGGAATCAGAGTTGAATATCTCCAAAGTATCGATTTATCGCATTTTAACTGATCATTTGGGCTTAAGAAAAGTCTGTGCACGTTTCATACCGCACAAGTAAACTGAGGACCAAAAATTGCTCAGAATTCAACATTCGAAAGACCTTATTAAAGAGGCGAGAAAAGACGAGAACTTCCTTTTCAACTTTGTAACTGGTGATGAAACATGGCGTTTTGAATACCGCGAAAGAGGAAGCTGACGCTTATTGCATGATAATGCACCATCTCATCGATCCACTCTTGTGACTGATTTTGACGTGATAACGTCTTATAATTCGATTTAACAGGCTGCACGCACGAAAAAATGTGTCGTTACCTTGCTCATTACTGTTCATATGTAGTTACCTTGCTCATTGCCGTTACCTTGCTCATTAGTGTTACCTTGCTCATTAGTGTTACCTTGCTCATATTAGTGTTACCTTGCTCATTAGTGTTACCTTGCTCATATTAGTGTTACCTTGCTCATATTAGTGTTACCTTGCTCATATTAGTGTTACCTTGCTCATTGCATTGAATGAACTGCAAGCGAAAGGGCGGAACGAACGACAAAGCAAACAAAGCAAACGAACGGCAACGTTCGATATCTTGCTCTCTCCTACTTAAGTGAGCGTATATATGTATGTATGTATATGCGCAAATGTACATATATAAATTCACGTATTTGTATTTGCATATGCCTTCTTATTGATTATTATTAATTTGATTCACTTGAAGAATTTAAAATAAAACCAAGTTTGTTAATAATACCTGTTGTTTTAATGTTATAATTATTAATTTTTTTATTATATATGAAGGAAAAAATGTATGGTAATATTTACCATATACCTTATAAGATATGTTGTCTATACTAATATTATAAAGAGGAAAACTTTGTTTGTTTGTAATGAATAGGCTCAAAACTACCGGACCGATTTTAAAAATTCTTTCACCATTCGAAAGCTACATCATCCACGAGTAACATGGATTATATTTTATTTTGGAAATAGGGCTCGAGATATAGGTCAAAACGTGGACCCGGGTAACCTTCGGATGTGTATGTACAATATGGGTATCAAATGGAAGCTGTTGGTGAATGCTTTAGTCCAGAGTATTTTTCATGCTGCTCCGTGACTAGGGTCTCGAGATAGAGACCAAAACGTGGACCCTAGAATGTGTTTGTACAATATGGATATCAAATTGAAGCTGTTGGTGAATGCTTTAGTACAGAGTATTTTTCATGCCGCTCCGTGACTGGGGTCTCGAGATATAGGACAAAACGTGGACCCGGGTAACCTTTGGTTGTGTATGTACAATATGGGTATCAAATGAAAGCTGTTGATAAGTGCTTTAATACGGGGTAGTTTTCATACCTATTGATGACTAGGGTCTCGAAATATATGCCAAAACGTGGACCCGCCGTGTCTTTGAACCGAATTAAACCAAACTTACACACATTGTTAAGTAGGTATTGAAGATGATTTCCGTATAGTTTGAATACCTATTGGTAGATAGGGTCTCAAGATATAGGTGAAAACGTGGACCCGGGTAACCTTCGGACGTGTATGTACAATATGGGTATCAAATGAAAGCTGTTGGTGAATGCTTTAGTACAGAGTATTTTTCATGCCGCTCCGTGACTGGGGTCTCGAGATATAGGTCAAAACGTGGACCCGGGTAACCTTTGGTTGTGTATGTACAATATGGGTATCAAATGAAAGCTGTTGATAAGTGCTTTAATACGGGGTAATTTGTTATGTTATGTTATGTTATGTAATGTTATGTTATGTTATGTTATGTTATGGTATGTTATGTTATGTTATGTTATGTTATGTTATGTTATGTTATGTTATGTTATGTTATGTTATGTTATGTTATGTTATGTTATGTTATGTTATGTTATGTTATGTTATGTTATGTTGTGTTGTGTTGTGTTGTGTTATGTTATGTTATGTTATGTTATGTTATGTTATGTTATGTTATGTTATGTTATGTTAAAGTATATTATGTTATGTTAATGTTAACTCATTCTCTATATCCATACAAAATATCTATCAAACAAATAAAATTAAAATTTTCTTTTGAAAATGCAACCATTCTATCAGTATTTTCTTATGACGTTATCACGTTAAACTATCGTCAGTAAACCGACTTTACAGACAACCTCTTTTTTTTTTGACTAGAAATCGCTTTCTAACCATCACTCACTCACCGCATTCGCTTGATATGGCTCTCTGTGACTTCTACCTATTCAGAAAATTGGATTTGGTCATGAAAAGAAAATGTTTTGCGCCCATAGAGGTCATTCAAAGGCTTGTACCGACATCCTGAAATACATTCCGGTCAATGATCTGAAACACTCTTTCAAAAAGCTTCTAGCAAAACAGTGTATCGAGGTCAGAGAGGACAAAGTTCCTGTCGTTTCTATTTTAGCTCAGTCTTGTTTATTTTGGACTTCACATTGTATTCCTAAAAATTTCTCAAAAGTATGTACATAGCTTGCATGTGTCTAAGGGTACACCCATATCAGCGCATATGTGCCCGTTCGACAGTTTGGTGCCGAATCTCGCCAGTTTATCTGTTCTCATGACGCAACAGCCAGGAAGTAATGTACCATTTGTGTGAAACGACTAAGCCATCTCGAGCGGTATTTGATTAGGTCTATTTTTCGACAGCTTTGTGAAGGTTTTTATGGCCCATTGACAGTGAAAGCGTGAACATAATTTGTACCAGTGTCAAGGTCTTAATTATGACCATCAGTTCAGCTTGAAAGGCACTACAATAGTATCGGAGCCTAAAGCTTAAAAAAGAGATTCTCAGATATTCGGAATATACGCCTCCGCTTTCTCCTTGACCCTGTAATATCGTCTGTTTTCACTATTCAATGTTATCTGCAAATTATTTGAACTTGAAGTAGATCCATTCAATTTATATTAGATAAGCAGCACCTGTAGGTTTCAATTAGATTTTGCTTTGAAAAACTACCACCGCCCGGTAAGTTGAAATGCAAAACGCCAACAGAACATTGCGCTATTCGAAACTTTGAAGCACTTCAAACGGGTGAAGCAAAGCATTCATTTGGACAGCTTTCATAATGTGTATTTCTATTCTTTTTTGACTGCAATCAAAGTAAACCAAGCGCGCATTTCCCTCCTTAACCTTCTTAGAAAGTTATTGGTGGACCAAATCTTCTGCCCGTTTTTGCACACGTTTTTCTTGTCTCACTTTCCGTGCCGAGTCGTCATTCGTTTTTCTAAACCTCTGTCTGCTAGTTAAGTAACCAATATTAGTTCAAATGATATTAGTTTCGCATTCTTGATTCGTGAATATAGGAAACCCAATGGTACGTGAATATCTAAATCCATCTATCAAGCTTTATTTCAAACTTCGTCCTATCACATTCGTCTGCTACCTCGGCACCCCACAAATGCATTTAGGCTTGAGGCACAATACCGATTGGCGTTATGTATTTGAATATGCTGCTAATCTATGAAATAATTTTGCACTCCTCGAGCTCAACGTCGCCGCCATTCTTAAAGTAGGTTAGGTTAGACTTGGTTGATTCTGTAGATCGCACATAGACCAGAAATTGATCCATAGTGATACCAAGTAGTGTGCATTTCCTTCCTCGAGTGTGCATTTTTCGTTAAATTTATTATACGAAAATGGTTTGTATTTCAATTCGAAAGCAACCTGCTTGATTTACTTTTTGCAATCAAAAATATATTTCCGTCAAAGAGGCTTACATTGCATATTTACGTATAGAAGGGAATCCATGCGTAGATATTATAAGTATGATATGCCAGTAAGCTAATTCACATAAATACGCAACTCGTTTAAGTTCCTGGAAGTGCTAAAATTAGGCAGTTTTGTTGTATTGTTCCGTCCTAGGATGCCATTGCATTCCATCCTACATACCTCTGGTGCATTTAGCTTTAATTTACAATTGTCTTCCATTACTCGCAAATTTATTTATGTATGCCTTGCCAAAATAATTGCATCAATGCATTCATTCAAATTGAATTTTTTGAATTTACAGCAAAAAGCCATTTGAAGCATGAAATCGTGTCTAAATAGAACAATAAACCGTATGAAGGATGTGGAAGTGCAGGCAGTTGTAGGTGTGTGTGTGTGTGTGAGTATATTCTTGAAGTATAGTAATAGACCGACGCATGCATTCTTCATTAAGTGGTTTGGGCCAAGCTTTTCCACCAATTTGTGTTGTGCATATTGATTTGCCTCGATTCCACAAATAGTGGCTGCTACAATTCGATTTCGCTCCAGGTGGTTTTATGAGAAGCTTTTGCATGGCAGAAATAGTTTTGGGTGGAACGCTGTCAGAAAATGTATTTGAGGAAAAGTGGCCGTCAAAGTATGAGGGTACATAGAATGTTTGCATGTTTGCACGTGTATGAGCAGGTGACGCAAAATTAGTCACCCTATCGAAAGATTTGTAATTTTTGCAAATGGCGTCAGAGAGCTGCAGTATACAAACAGACAAGCAATGGAGCGCATAAAGTTCAAAATAGAGATCACCGTCACTCAAAATATTTTTTTTTATTTAGTAAAAAAGTGATTCAAAGACAGAATTGGATGATTAATTTTGCGTCACCTTGCAACAGGTTTGTTCGAAAAGTCCGTGCAAAAATGAAAACTACTTAATTTTTTTTAAGGTAAACTTTTTTTTCTTTTTCTAATAGTCTTTTATTAGGTTTACACATTTTATCCAACGCTGTCGTAGTTTGTTGATCCCTTCCGAATAATAGGACTTGTCCAAGTTTGAAAAATAGCCAGCAGGACTATATCCAGTCTGTGCGGTTTAGGAACCTGATTAGGTTGTTGACGTCTAAGCCAGACAGTTGCTCGAAACTCTCGAACAGCGGTTTGCCCAGGGTTAACATTCTGTCCTTCCATAGGGCAGAGCATTCACAGAGGAAATGGAAGATTGTTTCTTTTTTCTCCGGTTGTTTACAACTATGACAGTATGTGTTGTGAGGGATGCCCATTTTGGCAGCTTGTTCTCCGATAGACCAGAAACCAATTATGACTGCCGTTAGTCTAAAGGCGTCCCGTCGTTTCATGTTTATGAATGGATGCCCATTTTGGTGGCTTGTTCTCCGATAGACCAGAAGCCAATTATGACTGTCGTTAGTCTACAGGCGTCCCGTCGTTTCATGTTTATCAATGTCGACGATTGCTTGAGGTTGTAGGTGGGCCATAACGTCCTGCTGATTTTGCATTTCATCTGGTCTCTCCATCTACAATCTGCGATTCGAAGGTATTTTAGGGAAATTGCATTCTTGACTGCACCTAATGGTGTGAATACCGATTCTGCAAGAACGTTATTCATGGCAGATCCCTCTCTTGCCAGTTCATCGGCTTTTTCGTTACCTTCTATGTCCCGGTGTCCCGGGACCCAACTTAAGGTTACTTTATGGGTTTTACTCAAGGTGGTGAGGCTATTCCGTGAGAGACGAATATAAAACGACTTGGAACCCTATTTCAATTAATTTTGCGACCACATCTATATTCGGCTACTCAGTGCACTGTGTCCAGTATGTTGAGAGGAGGATGAGACGGCGCGGCCCGTTTGCCCGGCCTTCGATCGAGTCAGGCTTGAGGCCTTTGGCACTGTTGTGTTAAGAAGTGACCACCTTGCCTCCTTGGTAGATTTCTTCGGAGGTCGGGTAGATTTAAGGAAAATTAAAAAGGGAACCCGAGTGCAGTACAATGGACTTAATGTTGTCCGACTGCTGTGTTTGCTAGACTGTCCCGACAAAAAAAAAAAAAAACAAAGAAAAAAAACATCCTCTACTGAGGAGCTGGTGAGTTGTTGTAATGGAAAAGGAAAATCACTCGACTTCCTCGGAGCAAGCGAATGCCAAACACAAAAAAATAGAGCGGCCTGGCTGAAACTTGATGTTTGTTCTTCCAAAATATGCTACTAACTAAACATAACCTCGATACGCGCCAGTAGTGCCCCTTCTCAGGCTTTGCACGGACTTTTCAAACGACCCTCGTAGATATAGTAGTGAGCATAACTGAGTGCATGGCGATTTTTTTAAATATTTATTTACAATGTATTTAGAAGAAATTTTTTTTAGTTCATTTAAAAAACATTTGGCGCACATTAACCAAACCAAATAAATCAGGCTGTCAAACTTTATACAAAAATTAAAAAAAAAAGAAATAGATAAATTTTCGCCAAAAAATTTGAACTGTTTAATCTGAATTTAAAGGGAATTTGCGGGTATGCAGTGAGATGACTTTTGAAATTTTAGTAATAAAAAATTACAAGTTTTCAAAAACTGAAAAATCGTTTTCGTTTTTTAAGCAAAACAATGAATTTGTGTTGATGGATTTTGCGAAAAATTATAAACCCCACCTGATTTTTTTTGCATCATAATTTTTTTAAAAGTTTTTAATGTTGCAACTCATCTAAAACTTTTTAAACAGAGTTCAGATTTCCGCTCAGAGTTCAGCTTGTTGGCATTACTCTCATTGGACACAGTTGACTGAGATGCTCGTCGAAAGGAATTTAATTAAATAGAAAAAACAAGGCACCTTTGACCTTAGAAACTATGGAAAAACACAAAAAATGAATAAACCCTAGCACATTGTAAACATTTTTTGAGGCTTGGGTGTGAAAACTATATCAAAATTAAGTCCTTGGAGAAATATCGTGCCTCTGGAGTTTCTTCGTTTAAAATTGTACTATAAAAAAGTAGTTCACGAACTTTTTTATCCCAGTTTTATCATGGACAGCCTTGAGCCTTGTGAAGAAAAAAGTTTTTGGTTTGGGAAAGCTCTCGCAAATAAAGTTTTTGATCTGGAAAAGCCTTTTTTGAAATGTGAATGAACTTCACTTAAGGAAAGGATCACCAGCACAAGGAAAAAATTCCTATCAAGAACCTTGTAGATACTGGTTCCTAGATCCTACCTTATAGATTACTGGCAGTGATTAAAATATACCAAATATATACATAAAATACATATATTTATTTATTTTATTTTTGAAAGCTTAAATGATAATAAAAATATTAGTAAACTCAAGCAAACGCAGCGTTAGCAGCAGAGACTTTCGGCTGGCGGTGATGTGTGTTGGATCAGATACGACGGAGTAGGTTGGTGTCCTTTAGAAATGTATAAATTTTTGTTTGTTATCTTCAGTGGCTTCTTCTAAAAGTTGAAGAGGATCTCTGTTGCTGAAGTGGTGATGCCTTTGAGAAGCAAGTTCTGGACAGGATGCCAGTAGATGATGCACACTGGCTGTGGCTTGGCAAAAAGGATAATATAGGTTGGTTGGTTATGGTGTGCCCAATACGGAGTCGTGTGTATAGGGTAATATAGTTGGTGGGTAACGATGATGGATAGGCAGGTATTGTACGTTTGGGGTTAATGTTCGAATAATGGCGTTTATAATACGACCATTCATGAAGTAACTTTGTGTGCCTCTGTTCATGAATAAGTCGGTATATGTCGCTGAGTAGGATGGCTTCGGATGTGATTGTTGATGTAACGGAAATGTCCTTGGCAATTGTATCTGCCAGTGTATTTCCCTGGATGCCGGAGTGCCCAGGTATCCACAGGATTTTGATACTGCTCCGATGGGAAATGAGTATGATTTTGCTTGACTTGTTGTGGTTTTGGATGGCTTGGAAACAGGACAAACTGTCGGAGCAAATTATGCTTTTACCCTTGCTTTTGGCGCAGTATTGAACAGAATGAAAATAGAAGGCCGTATGTGATAGCTTTCTGATTTTCCTTTACCACTGCGTAAGAAGTGTGGGATCCTTTTGACCCGTCAGTAAAAACCAATTGCCAGCCGTTAAATTTATAGTCTGCGATTGATTCGAACAACTTGGCCCCGGTTAACGGCGTTTGGAGTATAATCTTTCCGTAAAGAGGCTAGATCATTGATAAAGGATTTTTTATGCTAACCGCCCACGGTGGGTGATTAGTGTACCGCAGAGTATGGGGGGTTTAGAAGGCAGTTCCGCATGTTTTGCAAATAAGGCGCAGGTGTGTATAGATGAGGGCATTTTAGGTGTAGATACACGTGAGGTTGCAGATTGAAAGTCTTTGCCAATAAGAAGGTTAGGGCTTAGAGTAAGCTTTGGATAGAGCCTGAATATTTTGTCCTTCATTTTGTCGTATAGAGACGGAAGGTCCGATTCAGCAAGAATAGCGTTTATGGGCGATGTCGGGAACGCGCGTATGGATCTGCGCACTGCGGCATGGTAGGGGGATATATATGTATATATATTTACCGTGGTTCCTAGGCGGAACAATGGGCTTCAAAAAAAAAAAGTATATATGTACGAAATAATAATCAAAAATTACACGGGCTTGCATGGATTTTTTTAAATGAGACTATTTTCTGATGAATTTTGTGCGCCGAATACGATTATGGGAATACGATGTCTGAAGCCCCGATAAAAAAAATGTTTCTAAAAAAGAGTTTTAAAATATGTTTTTTTTTTAAACTCAACATCGACATTTTGAAGTCTTCCATTATAATTATTCGCAAGTTTGCACACATAAAACGTAAATATTTTTTAACTAAACAGAAAAATAAATGAACACATTGGCATTTTTTTTGTTAATTATTTTATATTATTTAATAATAACTCCTATAAAAGAAAAACACACTTTATTCCTTGTTTGACCGAGTTCCTCCTCCTATTTGTGGTGTGCGTCTAGATGTTTTCCCACAAATGGAGGGGCCTACAGTTTTAAACTAAGAAGACTTCGAACAGCAGATGTTTTTTTCATAACGATCTTTTTCATGGCGGAAATATGCTCGAGGAGGGGCCGCAATTAGAAACAACTCTTTCTGTCAACTGATATTTCGTGTCCGGAATTTCGAACCTTTGCACTTCCGAATGATAGTCACGCACCAATCCATTGGGCTGCGGTGACCGACAGAAAACCACTGCTTTGAGTTTATAATTAATCGCCGCACTGTATGTATTCATAGATGTATGTAAATGCGTGCATTCACTCGCATGACAGCTTAAAATCTGCTCTAATAAGTCAATTTACTGGTCCTTTTTGAGAGAATGCCGTAAGCCAGCTCAGCATGTCATGCCACTATATACACACATACATACACGCATACACTTAAATGGTATATGTACGTGAATGGTGTATATATGTACGTCACATGACCTTACACACGTCCATCCATAAACATGCACACACACACACACACACACATACATTTTAATTAATTTCCAATTAAATTTTGACATTGCTTGCGAATAAGGTTCAGTCTTCGTTGCTGCAATTATTGCAGTATTAAATTGGCTTACAGTGATGGAAGAAGCAAGCACACACACACACACATACAACTGCCAAACAATCATTTTTCCCTATCAGAATAACAGCACCAGCGACGAGGACCTACGCACAGGAGGCTGTGTGGATGTACACCCAGCGTAGGGAGATGGCAAAAACACAGATGAAAAATTGTCAAGAATCAGCGCACAAAAAAAAAAAAACAAAAAAACGCAAAAGTTCACTAAAATTTGTCAACTAATGGATGGCATTAAGGACGACAAATTTATGGCGTAGTTCGACGAAACGAAATAATGTCACTGGGTGACAATAAAAAGTTGAAAGGCAATAACAAGAGTGAGGCGATGTAAAAATTGTGGGTGTTGTGGAGCGCTGAGGTGGAGTGTAAAATAAACTCTTAATGACTTTTCGCTTGAAATTATTTCCATTTACTACCATTACTGCCAACGAAAGGGTGACGAGTTGGAAGAAAAGAAGAAGAAGAAAAAACTACAACTCAAGAAATAATTTATAAGCTGTGGCAGAAATGAGTGCACTCTTACGTATTCATGATTTGAGGCATGTTGCATATACGCAAAATAAAAATTTGCAGCAGGAAAATGGCAATTAAATTAGTAATGCGGAGTTGCAGCACAAAACAACAACGGCAACAAAAGCGGAAAAAACTAAAAAATAAAGTCAGAAAAACTAAAAAAAACAAAACTCACATACGAATGAAGGCAGTTCGTAATTACGCTTGGCTCGTTTGTGCATAGCGAGCAAGTAAAGGGCAACGAAGCGAAGTGTTTGCATACACCTAAGGTAAACACATGCCGTGAGCAGTACATAAAAGCGTTGATTTATAAAACTGACGACCTTGCAACAATGTATAGTACTTGCAAATAGCACGCTTGCCACCAAACCGAAAAAAAAAATTAAAAAAAAAAAACGCCTAACATTACTGAACATGGAAAGCGAAATGCTGTCAGGAAGAACAAAATTAAAATGCCTTCCTTCTTCCGTTGTGGTAGTGGTGTTGCTAGTAATGAAGTGTGCATCCCCAGCAGAAAACTAGCTGAACAAATAAGCATCACTCCAGCGTCCTGCTATATACAGGGTCTGCCATTCGAAGTATAACCAACTTCAGGCCGCTCGTGCAGCTGATGCACGGGCGTCAAGGTAAATGGGAAATATTATCGGGAAAGTATTTTGGAGGTGGTTTTGAAGTCGTGGGCAGACAAACATTTCGATGGCAGACTATGAACGTTTCAATAGGACTCGGCAACGTCTCACAAAGCTCGAGGGAACCAAGAATGGCTAAAAAACAACCTTTCAAACTTAATGACGCTCACACAAACTTCATGGCACTCAAATTCACCAGACGAGAATCAAATGGATTATTTATTCTCTTTAGGCCATTTTGGAGAAGAAAGTACCAACTAAATGATTGACCGGCCTCGAGGCGCTGGGCCAAAATATCTGCAAGCCACATTCGGGCAGTTTGCGATTCGTTTCTGGACCGTCTCAAGCCCATAGTCCAGTCAAAAGGTGGTCATATCGAGCAAAAGTTAATTGACTCTTAATTTTGTATTATTTTCACACATTTTTTACTTGAATTGAATAAAAGTAATTTTCCAAACTAAATGTATGGCCTTTTTAATTGGTTCGGGTGTCCGATCCTGTACAAAAAACAAAAACAATTCCTTTGAGAGATTTTATGTGTGTTTTTTTTCTTCTTAGTAATCAGGAACACGACTGCCAAACTGTGTACTCTCTTTAGCCTCCGAACGCTTTTTTAGGAGTAAAAGCAGGATCTTCGATTTTTAATTTTTCAAATCGGTTTCTATTGGAATTTTCTGAATGTTGTAAATCTGATCTTATATTCTTTATATCTTTCATAGTTTCGGAGGCGGAAGGGGGCATAAAATTAATCACCCTATCGGTGGCCGCCATATCCAAATTGGTTGACTAGCATTCGGAAGGGCGTTGGTTCGAATCTGCGTGCATGAAACACCAAAATGATGGGAACAGTTTTTTCTAATAGCGGTCGCCCCTCGGCAGGCAATGGCATATCTCCGAGTGTATTTCTGTCAAGAAAAGGATCCTCATAAAAACATTTGCCGTTCGGAGTGGGCTTATAATTGTGGAACACCATAAATAGAATGAGAAGCAAACATCCAAAAAGGGTGTAAGCGCCAGGAGAGAAGGGAAGGAGGAAGAGGGGTGAAGTATATGTGGATTATGAACGATGATTGCATTGCGCCTGTCTTAACCGCTTTATGCTGCTCAAGGAATGCTGCTGGAGTGACAGTCCTTGACCCAATATAAATCCGGGTCGTTCCGGTTACGTAGGACGGACTGTTGTGATAACGAGGTGATTCCAAGACTTCCAGCATACATAGCTCGCGGACAGTGTCCTGTAAGAACGTCCACGAAATTCGATAGCTGAGATTTTGTCAACCTCAGAAGATCTCTCGAACACCTGCGATCCACACGTGCCCTGAAGGATTTCGCGACCTTACAAGTTTGTGTACTTGCCCAGTGCTCGCTGAGTTGGCGCGAAGCTTATCTTACCAGGAGCAAACCGCAGGTGGTCAAGGGGATCCCGATCCCAATCAATCCTCCTTTCGCGAAGAGTTCACCTCACAGGTCCCCCGTTTGGCCAGCTCATCCAGCTCACAGTTTCCCGCAATGCCACGGTGAGCAGGAATCCAGATGAGCCTTATGTCAAAGAATTCGGATGCAATCGAAAGTAAAGCCAGGCATTTCCTGACCAGTTTCGATTGCATCATCATTGAGCCAAGGTCACCTTATGAGAATGCTCGTGGTTTCCTTTGACTCTCTTACTAGCTCACATGTTGAAAAGACAGGCAAATAAAGCCTGTGAACTACTTTGAATATTATTGCAAACAAATAGTTAAACAAATTGTTAATACACAAAATACTTAATTTAAACTATTTTCAAAATGTTCAAGTTTTAGTCCCACCCTACGAAAATACTTTGAATTAAGAAAAAATATGTTGTACATATTCTGGGGCCTATGATATTCAGCAACAAACTACAAAAAACTCCAAAAAACCACAGCTGTACAAAAGTTTTAGACGAACAAGCACCCAGAGCCTCAAAAAAGTACACTGTACGCCGTAGTTGTGTGGATTCGTGCTTGACTACGATTCGGCGGCTCTCAGTTTCGATATACAAATGAAGGAGAAGAAATTCGTTGTCATGAAAGAGCTTCTCATAAAATCAGTTGTCATTCAGAGGTGGCATAAAATTAGAGAACCATCTCCCGTACCGAGAATTAGGTTACTTAGAACGAGGTCGAGCTCTAGAATATTAAGGGGTGGAACTAAATCAGAGCTTGGCCTTAGTGGAAGAATATTCGTTGAGGTTGAGCAGGACAATGTCAAACCTTACTATTCGCTGGAATACCTAGCCATGAGCTATATCAGGGAGCACAGTTTTTTTCATTTTTTTATGTTTTTTAGAAAAGCTATAATTTTCTTATTGACTAAGACCCTAACCTTAAAACATTTTAGAGAAAATTCTAAAATAAGTTTGAGTTTAGTTATTAAAAAAAATACATATGTTTTTGGCAAAAAAATCAAATTCGAATTTTTCTCGTTTACCTGCACGGCGATAGCCAAGCTGCACTGAAGGCTCTACCTAGGTTAACTTGACTGACCAACAATGATCTTACATATACATCAGAACTAGTTGTTGTTGTTGTTGTAGCCGCAAAAACATTCCCCATACTTACATACGGGGAATGCGGCTGGAATGACAGTCCTTGGCCGGATATAAATCCGGGTCGTTTCGGTAACGTAGAACGGACTGTCGTGGAAACGCATCAGAACTAGTCCCTAGTGTTGCCAAGAGGAGAGAGAGAGAGTGTAAGAAGGCGTAAGCTTTAGTCTCAATTCACGATGCATCTACTCTCGTAGAAGACTTGGAATTTTGAGTGTTGTTGGAGGGCAACCGTTCGTCGACGGGTACAAGATCTAGCATGCCAGACAAAAGAAGACCAGGAAAGGTTTCGGGCTCATCTGCAACCTATTCGTTTGATTATGGTTAAAGTAAGACCGAAGACAGATAAATGAGTCGTTCCCACGACAGTCGGTTCTACGTTACCGGAACGACCCGGATTTATATCCGGCCTTCTTCGAAAACGAGCCTGGCGCCAAAGTAACAGTGCATGATGAAACCTATCGCGCCATGATAAACCACTTTTTGGTACCGAAAATTGAAGCCCGTCTTCGCCACAACATTGGTTGGTTCCAACAAGATGGGGTTACTTGCCATACAGCGCGAAAGCAATGGATTTACTGCGTCGTCGTTTCGGTGAGCAATTTATCTCTCGTCTCGGACCAGTGGATTGGCCACCAAAGTCGTGCGATATCCCACCTTTGAACTTTTATTTATGGGGATTTGTAAAATCTAAATGCTTTGTAGATCAGCCAGCTTCGATTGAGGCATTCGAAGCCAACATTACTAAAGTTATTCACGAGATACCAACCAACCGACCGAAGCCTTCCAGTCCGAGTCATTCAAAATTGGTGTTTACTGATGGCCGTATTATGACGCAGTTGTGGCCAATATTTGAAAGGGATTATCTTTAAGAAATAATTATCATGAATAGTTCGACACAAAAATAATACAGATTGCCCAATCAACTGGAATTTTCGTTGTTTTATTCCAGTATAAAGTCCGATACCTCTAAATTGATCACCCTTCAGAACAAAATCAAAGCTCAGTCTTTCCATCTTAGCCCCATTGTATATCCAAATTTGATCCGATTAAGGGCTTTAGTTGTGGATTGTTGTGGATTCTGGATTTCCTTGTATTGACAATAATATTTATCAAAATTGTTAAGGCATTGGAGTAATTAAGCTTTCGAAGACGTAAATTATAAATATAGAATTCAACAACATTAGAGCCTTTGCTTGAAAAGCAATCTAAGAACACTTTCACTGTGAGAAGCTCACCAATTTTTGGCTGGGTTAGTTTTGCTCCTGAAGGCGAACGGCGCTGCAGCAGTTGTGCGTAAGGTAAGCTAAAACAGTGTGATGGATATTGGTTGATGCCCCAGTGTTGGAGCTGTGGACATTGGTGACTAAAAGCAAGTTGATGTGTCTACAAATTTGACATAATGAATGTGTTTGGACTTTTAATGAGTTTACAAAGAATTTAATAAGAACAATTCTATACTTTTTTTTTTTTGTAAATTGTTTGCTGTTATTATTACGAATTTCGCTGAACTGGCTATACAGCACACGCACCAAAATGTTCACTCGCCTACTTAGATGAAAAGTTTTAATGAAGGAATGGACTACGGAATTTCCAGTAAAACATTGAAAGGAGAAAACAAAAAACAAAAACCAAAAATAAAACACGACGACACAAGTCAAACAATGTAACAAGCGAGGAATGCGGAAAACCGGCGAAAAATTAGAGAATTAAGTAAACAAAGTAAACCAACAAAAAAACTAACAACAACACAAATTTAATTTATGTAGTGTTTATACCAAAAAAAGCTGCACAATTGGGCAAAAACTAACCGAGTGAGTAAGCCTATCCTTCCGTCCGCTCCTACCACCAACTACGCCGAAGAATTAATTAAAGTTAACGGTATTGCGCTGCAATTAACGAATGTTTACGTACAACGATAGCACCCACGCACATTCTTACATACATCGATTTGTATGTGTGTCCAACCATAAACGTTTATAAGTAACAAATGCGACAAACAACAATAACAATAACAATAAGAATAACAACTTGATCAACGCATGGCTGTAAAATAGCAGCCATAATAAAAATTACGACTGCGAAATAGCATTTTCACACCCTTGAAAGAAATTTATATACATACACACACACACACACATACATACATACATACATACATCCATACATGCATACATATTTGTAGCATTTCAAGACAGCAGCTATAACAACGATACCAGTAGACGAAGGTATGCAGAAAAAGAAAAAGCGGGTGGAGCAAAAATGCAGAACACAAATTGTGATTGCGCGCAAGGTGCACAGTGGGTCAAGGGCGAAATTGTTGATAAGAACTGTAAAGTGGAAATCGAAAGGCGTTTACAGGCAAGAAATATCAAAGTTAATGAAATTTGTATAGAAATGGAATGAGGTCAAAAGCGGTAATGGAACAAAATAAAATAAATACAATAAAATAAACCAAAATAAAGTTAAATAAAGTCAAATTATATAAATAAACAAAATAAATAAATAAAGTTGGATTAATAAAATTAAATTAAAACGAAAAAATATAAAATTTGTAACTACTGTAATATTTAAAAAAATGGAGCTAAAGAAAATAGCGTAAAATAAAAAATAATAATATAAAATAAATAAAATAAAAAAGTAATAAATAACAAAAAATTGCAATACAAAAAGTATAAAACAAATTAGATAAAAAAAACAGTATACAATTAAATACAATAAAGTAATACAGTATACAAAAATGCCACTAAACACAATAAAATAAAATAATATAAAACATAATAATATTAAATAAATGAAATGAAATTAATTAATATTAAAATATAATAATAAAAAATTAAAATTCAGATAAAAAAACATAATAAAAATAGAATAAAATAAACTGCAAAGAAATGATATTCGATACTTATACGATAAAATAGAAAAACCTAATAAAAAATAAATAAAAATGAAAAATAAAAGACGTAGAAAAATTACACAAAATACGATAAAAGAAAACAATTTAAACTGAAATTAAATCGAAACAAAATGATGTATTGTATAATAAAACAAATTAAAAGGATAGAACAAAATACAGGAAAATAAATTAATATAAAATATTATTATAAAATAAAACAAAATAAAGTAAAATACAAAACAAAAAATAAATGAAATAAAATAAAACTAATAAAAAATAGAGTAAAATGAAATAAAGCAATATCGAGTACAGTAAAATTAAATTAAAAAATTAAAAAGTAAATATAAAATAAAAAAATCAATTAAATTTAATTAAATAAAAGATAATAAAATAAGATATTATAAAACAAAATCATGGTAAAATAAAATCAACAACACCTAATAAAAATAAAATACACACCATAAAAAAATAATATAAGATAAAATAAAATAAAATAGGTACCATAAAATAAAATGAACTGAAATAAAAGAAAATCTAAAATATTATAAAGTAAATAAAATATATAAAACATATAAAAAAAGTAAATAAAATTAAATATTACTTAAGATTCACAGTCTGGCAGTGTTATAAAGGGTGATTTTTTAGCTATTATCTTTTTAAACAGTTGGTTTAAACAGCTGACACACGTTTCGTGTTTTGTTTCACTGTCAAACATCTTCAGCTTGGTCTATTATTTAACCAGGAATCGTCTTACAAACGAACAACGCTTGCAAATCATTGAATTTTATTATAAAAATGCGTGTTCTGTTAAGAAAGTTTAAGATCCACTTCTTTATCGAAAAATTGTGTTCAGCGACGAAGCTCATTTTTGTCGATTTTGGAGTGAAGATCAGCCAGAAGAATTGCAAGCGCTACCAATGTATCCAGAAAAGGTCACAATTTGGTGCGGTTTATGGGCTGGAGGTATCATTGGACTTCTTCAAAGATGCTGCGAATCGTAACGTAACTGTGAATGGTGAGCGCTACCGTGAAATGATATCCAACTTTTTTTTGCCCAAAATGCAAGAGCTTGACCTGCATGACATGTCGTTTCAGCAAGACGGTGCCACATGCCACACAGCACGCGTAACAATGGACTTGTTGAGAGGCGAGCTCGGTGAACATTTTATTTCACGTTCGGGGCCTGTCAATTGGCCACCCAGATCGTGGGGCTATGTTAAAGCTCATGTCTATTCAGACAAGCCTGCTTCAATTAACGCATTGGAAGACAACATTAAAGCATTTATATGTGAGATACCGGCCGAAACATTGGAAAGAGTATGGACAAAATTGGACTAAGCATTTGAAGCGCAGTCGCGGTCAACATTTGCATGGAATAATCTTCAAACATTAAAAAATTGCATGCATTTTTCTGAATTTTACGTGTGTTTTTTTTGAAAAACTTTCCTATAGCTCTTAAAAAATCACCCTATAGTATATATTTGTGCCGAAATATAATCTACATATACCATATATGCACATATCACTTATCAACAGTGAGAGATACAAATAGGCGATAAACAATTTTTCGCTGCCAAATTTTCAAGATATGAATCTCAAGAAAATATGATTTCAGCAAGGCAACGTTATCTGTCTTACAGCGCTACAACAACAACTAGAGATATTATGTACGATAAATGCAACGAAATGAACATTTGAAGTTCGACAACAGGCCACTGGAAATTATTATTTTTCCATACCAATTTTAATTAAAATAAATCAACAATAACGCAAAACCTTTTTATTTAAATTTCACGTTTATATGAATCTACTGACATTTCCTTCAAAACTACTAAATGCCTTTTCACTGTCAATCGCAACATTTCCTTCCTGGCTTGTGGTAATCATTAATTAACCTTTCGGTATTATTGGAAGATAACCAACAGAAAATGAAATCTGGGCTGCCGAAAAAGTACAAAATGTGCCTGATTAATCACTTTGGATTTAGTCTACTTCACTACTGGGATGGTGGCGCATTGAAAAGATAGTTTGGCATTCACGAGCATCGAGCTTCAGTTGAATAAATTAGTAAATTATTAAAAAAATAATACTGCCGCTCATAGAGAAGATTAACGCATATGCCAAAGATCAGCAACCACCGGTTGTTTAGCGTAAGCCTTCCTCTTCGAATAAAAACTTCCCCTTCAATACCTAACCAAGAATGATAGATAAAAATCTTTTCACTATGGTCCCTAAGACTTATCATACTATCTAACATACTTTCCCCTTCTGTAAACGAATCTTTATAGTTTCGTCAGAAAAGTGTCAAGTGTACCGTATTGTTGCTAGCTTTGACATATCTCAAAAAACTATATTTGTGATCCGATTCGATTTATATTCATTTCATGTTGTTAAAATTGTTTGAAACTTAACATGAATCTGGAGAAATTGCTTTTGAAACTTATAATTTAATGATTATCCATCAAGTTAATGCGCTGCTTCATTTCGCTCTATAGATTTCGAGCGAAAAACAGCATGCCATTTTTCGACCACCAGCTTTATTTGCCGGATATTGCGCTGTGCGGCTTCCTATAGGGTGGTTAATTTTGCGCCACCTTAGACATTTTCTCTACTTTTTCACAGCTCTAACATAAACACAGCCTAAGACGCTAAAACAAATCCATCCATTAGAAGAACACTGAGATGCATTGAGCCCTTTAACGCTGAAATATATTCTAAATACTGCTTTTGATCCATGTTATTAATTTGGCGTGTGAAAAAGTTATTATATTTGTGAAATAATTTAATGTACTACCACAAATAATAATAAAATATTTTTTTTATTTGTCTTCTTTTCTCAAATCATTCCCTTGCATTCACCCACAAACTCATGTACTCGACAAAAACAAAACCCAACTCACAGCTACAAAATCTCAGCCTATTTTTAATTAAAAATTTTTCATAAATTAATGCCTTCGCCTCTAAACTTTTGTCACACTTTTGAGCCACCCAAAATTCAAGCCACTTAAATTAAATATCCAATTTAAAGCAGCTACAAAGTTTGCGCCCCTATTTTGCTACTCAACTGCGACAACTAGATTAGGTCATGGAATGACTGCATTACACCAGTAAGTAAAATAATGAGTACAAATTTTGAGTCGCCGTACGGCACGTCGACCCTCATTATCTTGAAAAGAGTCAATAAGTCAACTTTAGCATTTAAACTCTACAACTCTCCATTACATTTTTTGGACAATCAACCGTTTTGCCGTTAATAAAGAGCGCAAGGCCATCGAAACAAAAACAAAAATGTACTCAACACGCAGAGCAACGCGTAGGACGCGTAGGTGTGATCAGTTTCAGTTGAATGAATTGTAGCGTTGGTTGAGATGGCGAGAGAAATGTAAGTGTGTAAGGTACTCCCAAAAAAGGGGGAAAATTTAATAGCTGTAGTTATATGTATGTATGGATGAAAGCTTAGCGCAGCATTGTTGTGATAGTAAAGCAGAATAAACAGTAGCTAGATGTCACAGCGCGGTAATGGCCACCCAGATGCTAGTAAAGCTACACGCAGCCAAGTTGTCGAGCAACTACAATAAATATAATGAGTATATATGTAGGGTGGTAGTAGAGGCAATTGGTAGCCATAACAGCACGGAATTCGGTTATTTTTGCAATGGCAAACATTCGGAGTCATAACGCTCTTTAAACGCATTATGGGAAACCAAAAACAATGTTAAATAAACTTGAGAGTAACTTTGAAGACAAAATTAAATGAGATACCAAGCCCTTAACACCTCTGCCCTAAAAAAGTTATGTGGGACGAAAAAATATGTAATAAAATATAATACGTAGCAGGGTAACAACATTGTATAGCTTGCATTATGTCGTTTGACAATGTGATTGCGGCAAGCGCTGGCATGCGGGCAGCAGTTGACAGCAAGAACCACATTTTCACCAACGACGACAAACTTTTCTCTTGTCATTGTGTTGCCTACCGTTACAGCTGTTTGTTATTAATGTTGGAATTTCATAGTCATATTTGTTGTTGTTGTTGTTTATTACTTATACATGTATTATTCAACGTGTTGTTTGCGAAGTAAGACAAAACTTTCATACTAAAATATCCTGTAAAGTGAGGTAATTAGGTGGAACTTTTCCGGAGGAGAGCACGCACATGCGATATTATTTGCTGAGTTCGTGGACAAAAGACATGCAAATTTACATATTTCAGTTTTATGGATTCGTTTTTCATTTATTATATGTATGTTTAGCTATAGATAAGTAGCTTTAGTTCTTCCAATTTGATTTTATATTAGCAACTATCACCTTTCCTCAAATTGGTAGCCCAATTTGTTCTCGATCAAGATGGTATATTGTGATGTAGAGCGTGCCTAATCAAAACGGAGGAACTGGGTATTGGGATGCTTATCTTATGTTTTCTTATGGCGGCAGCTTTAGCGGAATGATTTATACATGACTACCATTCAGTAAGTCCCGCGTACGAAGGTCATTGCGTATCATATGAAAGAAAAAAATTCACGTTAATTTAAAAGAAGTTTCCAAGTTCTTTTAAAAGTCATCTCCAGCTCGGAGTTGGCATACAACAAAATTACAGAAGTATGTTAGGTGAATGAGATACGAGGGCGGTTCAATAAGTACCCGTGTTTGATGACAGAGGGCGTTCCTGCGGGAAGTTGGTGTTAGCATCGTGTTCTGCCATCTATCAGCCGGCGGCAAAACAAATTTCAGACTGATTGATAGGTTAGTTTGGATTTGGCAGCTATTCGAGTAAGACGTGTCTCGTGATTTTAGCCAAGATGGAAAAGAGCAGCATCGTTTGGTAATTAACTTTCTGCTTTTGGATGGGGAAAAATGTGAGGAGATAAAGCAAAGTTGGATGCTGTCTATGACGACGCTTCGCCATCTATGACCACAGTTAGATATTGGTTCAACAAACTTAAACGTGGGCGACAATCCGCTTTCGATGAGGAGCGGCCAGGACGCCTGGCAGACGTGGTTACCGAGCAAATCATTCAAAAGTCCACGACATGATTCTCGCTGATTGACGAACGAAAGTGCGCGAAGTAACAGAGGCCATAGGTGTGTCGACCGGAACGACAATTAATATTTTCCATGATAAGTTGGCGCTCAAAAAATTGTCGGCCTGATGGGCGCCGCGCTGCGATTGCTCAGGGTGGACAACAAGCGAATGCAGCTGTTAACTTTGAAACAGTATTTGGATTAATTTAAACAAGATCCGAAGGAATTTTTGCATCGAGTTGCCACCGTTGATGAAACCTGGATTCATCATTAGACACCAGAAACTAAGGAACAATCAAAACAATGGATTTCTGCTGGCGAATCTGCCCCAAAGAAGGCGAAGACAGTCCCATTGGCCGGAAAGGTTAAGGCGACGATTTTTTTGGGATGCGAACGGCGTCATTCTCGTGGATTTTATGGAAAAATTAAAAATTAATTGGTGTCGCACCCTCCGCATTTACTCGATCGGGTTCCCTGCGACTTTTTCTTGTTTCTTAAATTGAAAAAATGGCTCGCGGAAAAGAAATTTACTTCAAACGAAGAAGTCATCGTCAAAACAATGGCATATTTTGGAGAGTTCGATAAAATGGTCGGAGCGTTGGGAGAAGTGTATTTTTTCATGTTGAAAAATAAAATAAAGTTTTTTTTGAAAAAATGGTGTCTTGACATCTAACACGGGTACTTATTGAACGCTCTCGTAAATATTCAGCAGCTAGCGTCACATATATACGATCATCAAACAAAGCATCAAACTCTGGGAAGCAAGTGATACTTGGGACTTGGTAAGCAATTAAAAATCAGAGCCACTCTATAGATGCATACCGTTGTTCCCCCTGAACGACCCTGATTTACGTCCGACCAACAGCCAAACACTACAGATATCTATAGCTACTCAACGATTTTTTTTCACCAAATTTCCTTTTAAAATTTACGCCATTTTTAGGAGCATGACTGTAATTTCCTCACACTGTCTAAGTCTTCTCACAGTTATACACTTATTTTAGTTTTATTTTTTGTAGGCAATTTAAAAGCTTAAGAGAAGAATTGAAATCAGTGCAGAATAAAATTAGATAAGATAAAATTTAGCGGCCGTTAAAAAGGTATGTATGTATATATGTGTACATTAGGGTGCCTTGCCAAAATAACATTGTTGGTTTTTCCGGCAGAATTTTTAAATTTATTATGTTTTCCATAAAACTATCTCAAATGATAAAAGAGTTGAAGTTTAAAAAAACAAAAACTATTAACTGAAAAAAAAACAACTAACTGAATGAAAAAAAACTTCAAACGAAAATAGGTTCCAAGAAATTAAAAGGCTGAGAAAATACCATTTCAATGATATTTTAGAAGTCTAAATCGGTAAAGATTTGGCTGAATGTTTTTCAAGTTTTCACACAAAAAAACTCAAAAATATCATTAAAAAATACTCATTATTTTGATTCCATAAATAAAACTTTTACACTTAACCTCTTGCGCTGGATAACCGTGTAATGCACGTCGACTTATTATCTGCTCTAGACTGACAATGACGTGCATTGTACGCCTGCTGAATTAACTGTAAAAAAGCATGCAAAATAAATTCCAAATTCTAAGAAATATTCATTTTCGAAATTTCGACGGACATTGCAGAAGATATTCTACAAAATGTTAATATTTCTAAGTACCCAACACGCGGAAGGAACTTCCATTCCCACGACAGTCGGTTCTACGTAACCGGAATGACCCGGTTTTGTGACCGGCCAAGGACTGTCACTTCAGCAGCATTCCCGGTATATGTATGGGGAATGTTTATGCTGATACAATAACAACAACAATGACTTCTTTAGATAACACACCATTGCTTGCGTTTCCAGGCAACCAATAAATAATGGGGAAATTTCCCAAGAAAATTTCTCCTACGTAAAGTAAACAAAAGTCCTCAACAAAGATGTCAGGTATTCGCGAAACAGCATAAACGCAGTGATACTCTTTGCGAATGTAAGAAATGTCTTGCTGCACTACAAATTCCTGATTGTTTTGAATTATATCACGCTGTACAAAATTATTAATCAAATTCTTTAAAATATTATTAATTTTAGTTGTATTAATTTAAATATTGTGACTATAAGCGGGTTCCAGTTCAGTGGCATTCTTGTGATGCTATCTGGTGGTTTTCTCAATGTGTGACCTAGCCATCGCCCCTTTCTGCATTTAATTTGCCTAAGGATGGGTTCCTCGTTCGTAAATCTCCACAGTGCGTCGTTACCTGATGGTGTTTGCGGAGGCATTTGTTGATGAAGGATTGTAGCCTCTGTGTGATGGGGTTAGAGACCAGCCATGTTTCGCTTCCGTACCATAATACAGACTTCACGTATGAGCCGAATATTCGTAGTTTAGTGCGCCTGGAGATTTGCGAACTCCCCCATACTGTATGCATTCGCCCGAATGCCGCCCTTGCTTTGTTTAGCTTGCAGTGGACCTCTTCATCTGCTCCACCATCTGCCGTGATGATGCACGCGAGGTAGCAGAAGCTTTCAACGAATTCCACCGGGCATCCGTCAACCAATATCTGCCTTGCGTTGTTATGGTTAACTCTCATGGCCTTGGTCTTGGCGATGTTGACCTCCAGTCCGACAGTGCGTGCCAGCGCGACTATTTTGCCCGCCTTCGCTTGCATGTCAGAGAGTTTGTGAAAGAGGAGGCAGATGTTATCGGCGAAGTCCAGGTCCTCAAGATGTCTGGTGAAACTCCATACGATGCCTTTTTTGTGCAGGGTCAGTTGGCTCATGACGTCATCAAGGACGGTGGTGAAGAGAAAGGGCGACAGGGGACAACTTGTCTTACGCCTGCGTTGGTAGTGAATGGATCGCTGATATCGCCTTTGTGAAGCACTGCCAGTTCGGAGTTCTCGTGGGGGCTTTGATGAGGCGGATTATCTTGGCGAGAACTCCCTTTCTACCCAGTGTTCGCCATATTGCGTCTCGTTTAATAGTGTCGAACGCCTTCTTAAAGTCTACGAACAGCATGTAGAGCGGGGAGGGCAACTCAACTGATTTTTCTACTATAATCCGAAGTGTGTTGGTTTGGTCAACACAGCTTCGTTGAGGGCGAAAACCAGCTTGCTCGTCTCTTAAGGAGCGTTCGATATCTTTTAGCCTGCTTTGTATGATTACGGCTACAATTTTGTAGATGGTGTTAAGTAGGGTTATTTCTCGCCAGTTTCCGCAGTCACGGCGGGTAGCTTCACTATTATGCCTTTTGTCCAGGACGGAGGGGATAAAGAATTTCCGTTGATATTTCCGGTCAGCTGATATTAGTTCAGGCTGTATGCCATCTTCGCCCGCCGCTTTGTTGAGCTTCAGCTTCTTAATTGCATCCTTGATCTTCGCTAGGCTGGGGCAGGATGTTGTTATTTTATTGTTGGTTGTTGTTGTGCTGCCCACTTCAAAGCTAGGTATACTGCTAAGAGCAATGTTGCTAGTTGCTTCAAAGTGTTCCTTCCATCTGCGGATCCGGTCATCATTGGAAGTCAGCAAAGCACCATTCAGATTTGTGATCGGCTGGTTGCTATTACTCCGCTGGTTGGTTAGGTGGCCAACTATGCGGTACAGCTGTCTCATGTTGTTTACTCCTGCTGCCATCCATGCTTTGGCATCGCTAGAAAGGTCTTCAACGAACTTTCTCCTATCATTTCTGGCCGATTTTTTTACTTGCTTCGCCACCTCTCTGTAGACTGGCCGAAGGAAGCCATCGCTGATAAGTTGCCTTTTAAGTTCGTTTTTGCGCTGAATGATTCCCCAAGTGGTGTCAGAGATCAGAAATTATTCCTAGCAAAAGCTCGTTATAAATGGGTTTACACGATACCGTCATCGGCTTTTGGAAATTAATTTTCTGCGCAAGAGGTTAAACTCTTCTACCAAACGAGGTGAATTTATGTGATACATTTTTTTAAATTAATTTGTTTTTATTATTATTTATTAATTTTTAAATTTTTTTGAAAATCAATTTTTAGAGGTACTCACGTAAATTTTAATATTTTATTGAATATTTTTCCGAAATATTTTTGCGCAAGTTTTAAATTAAATCAAATTCTACAACTCCAATGGAAAAATCGTACGGAATTTTTTTCTTCGCATGGAGAGTGTTGCACCCTAATGTACATACATATACGAGTATGTGCGCATAGGCATAAATATGTGCGTGCGAATTCGCAATAATTGTTTAACAACAGACGAAAGCCGTAAAATGAAATTAATTAATTAGCAAAAGAGAACAAGTAAATAAATATCAAATTGCCAAATGGATAAAAAAAGTGTCATTGTAACGACAGAGAACATCGTATTTGCCATAAATTTTAACTCAAGTCCATGTAAGTCCATATAAATTCAGTTTCTAAACGTATTTATTGCAAAGTCTACAACCACTGAATGGGGGAATAGCAGCTGTCATTTGAGTGGGGAAAAATATATGTATATATGGAAGGTATACAGTTAGTGAGGGCAGAAGCGAGTGTCGTAAGCCGCTTAATGAAGGACCTTTTGCGGCATTGCTGCAAGAAGTCGTTCAATAAATAATGATGTATGGGATAGAAATTAACTTTTTCCTTTTCTGAAATTTTGCCGACGCAGCTAAATTAAAAAACGTTTAACGATTACCTTGCGATTAACAACTTGAAGCAATCTATTTAAGCCACCCACTTACAGTACACGCTACACCTACTGTACAGTCACTCGGATGTCTAGTTACTCGCTCAGAATGCGCATCTTAAGCTTACGTGTTTATGTATGCAGATACATATAGAAGTACTTGAGCGTGGCTGTGTGAAAGCCCTTCAGCTCACTTATACGTTGGGACTTGTTTTATATGGCAAGCAAAGCAATAGGCGCGTAGGCGTTTCATGAGTACTAAAAGTACTAAACGTATAGGTGTAGCGGTGCCTCTTGGTGTTGAGTGCGGTAATGGTTGTTTGGTGGTCGTTGTGGTTGGGGATTTAAGGATTTACTTTGCTTTCAATACAAGTGCAAGCTGCTTTTGTTCGAGGCAAACGCCATGCCATCATCAATTCAGTTATTACTTTGTGTGTGTTGTTGTTGCTTTTTTTCTTCTTCTTGGTCAGCGTTATCACTTCGGTAAAAAAATATTTGTATATTTGTGTTTCATATTTGCTATTATTTTCTTTTATTATGCTTTGTTGTTGTTTGGTTTTGGTTTTGTCATTTTCCAACGCCTTTTTTATTTACTTTCTGCTTTTTTGCTCATTTTTTTATCATTGTTTTGTTTGCAATTCCTTTACGTAATTGAAAACAAATTTACTCGCCGTCCTTTGGATGCGCAGCAATACAATTACAACAATAAAGTCAATATGAAAACAAAGCCAGCGGAAATGTGCAAAAAGGACAATTCAGCGACCAACAACAAATAAAAGGAAGTGTGGCAAACAGGCGACCGAACTATGTAAACATGTAGGTGTGTATGTACGTATGTATGTATGTATGTATATGAACTAACGGAAGCGTTGAATGTAAAAAAGCGAAAAGCACAATAACAACGAGTGGTGTGCAGTGACATGTCGAAAAATTGAAAAATTGAAAAAGTGCAAAAGTAAACAACAAACGGCATTGAAATGTGGGAGGGAAAAAGTTAACGGTATATTATATTTTAAGGGCGACCAGATGATTATTAATCTAGCATTACAGCAGTTACGCAATCGAGTATTAGTACAGGGTGTCCGGTGGCCGAATTAGGAATTAAAAGCTAAATTAAAAAAGTGTTAGATTAGATTAGATTAGATTTGTGGGGTGGCTGGACAAGTACAAGCACTCAGTCAGGAGACCATTGTGCTAAATGCTGATAGATTTCAGTAGAAAGAATAGAGATGGGAAAGATAAAATGTGGGTGGTAAGAGGGAAAAATTAGTTTGACGGAAAAATTCATTGATGAATCTAAAGAGATCCGGAAGAGGAAGAGTATAAACTTTATCCATACTCAGCGCATCGCAACCCAATATCCTAAGTCTAATTCTGGAAAACGCCGGACAACTACAGAGAAAATGCTCTGCACTGTCGCCATCCTCAAGACAGTACAGGCATATCGGGCCATTACAGCCATATGCTGACCACAGGCGTTGTGCCTTGTGATTGCATCCACCAGTACTCTCAGGTTCTTTCTGCTGAGTTTTAGGAGAAAGGTCGCTATTTTCCTGTTTGGTCCTTTCGCAAAGCACTTGGCTACTCTACACGAGTTCAACCCAGACCAACGTTCCTCTATGGGTAGACCTTATTAAGTCGTCAACCATAGTTGAATCGATGCAGAATTGAGACCTAGAAAAGGGTTCAGGGCCTAGTGGCATGCTTGTAGAGCCCTCATTAGCCAGTTTATCAGCTAACTCGTTCCCTGTAATACCATAATGTCCAGGCACCCAAATAAAACTAACTTTGTTGTGTTTTGCAACACTGTTCAGTTTTGTCTTACATTCACCGACTAACTTCGAGTCATCTTGCTGAAACCATATGTGTGAAGGCCGGATATTCTCTCTCTCTCTCATTTTTGAGAGAAAATAATCTTTCAGCATGCGCCGATAAGAGGCATCGTCCACAAAAATTGCTTGCCCTCGACGATTTTCAAAAAAATATGGTTCAACTAAGCGTTTCACTGATTAACAATGCATCATCATCATCAATGCATCCGTCATTTCCGGAGTGTAAAGTGGCTGTTGATGTTTTAATTGTTGGTTCTGTCCTTTAGGTGGCCAATAACAGCAAATTTTGCTTATCTACCATTCCATATAAATGAAAAAGCGCTTCATCACTAGAAATAGTCTTTGCCGTACGAAATGGTTCAACATTGTCTCGCAAAAATTGTTACCTAAATTGTAATCGTCAGGCTTAAGCGTTTGCTTTTCAATTTTGAAGTGGTGAAGTCTAAGATCCATCCTCAATATAGTTCCATCCGCAAAATAGTTTTTGGAAGTCCCACGGCAGCCGCGAGAGAGAAAAGGAAGAGCTACTTAACATATAATGAAGTCGCGGATCATCTACATCCAATTTTATCAGAATCGTAGCTATTTTGCGGTCACGGCTGGTTTTCAACTAAGAAAGCGTTTAATAAGAGCTAAACTCAAAGGTTGTGATGGGGGCTTTAAGAGGAACGAAAATATTCGAATATGATTGCAAAAAGCACGACCCTGTCTTCTTTTACTGTGGCGCTCCCTCGAAATAGAATACCGCTTCTGATGAGAAGATAAAATATTTGAATGCCCGTCCGTTGGCAGACTTGGACGAGAGAACTAAAGATATAAACTGTCAGCTATTTTACTATGAGAAATTATACCTGCCCCAAGCACTATTCTTACCCCAACGAACTTCTTCTCATATACAGTCGGTTGCAAAATTCTAAACATATCACTATTGCTTTTGTTCTATGAAAATATAGCTCATACTACAACAAAACCCAAATGACGCAAGGTCTCAAACTTCCAACTTTTTGATCAGAATTTCTAAAAATTATACAGATGCCGGAATAGATTTGAATATTCTGCAGTATATTTAATGTTTCCTGGAAAATTTTAGTTTATTCTCAAATATATTTTATGCTTTCTGAAATATACTTGACTATTCTGAAGCACAATTTATGGTTTACGAAATATTATTGGAGAAGGTCTCATCATGTAAATTTTTTGCAATGAACACAATAGCCTTTTCAAGTTTTAGCTTCATTCAGGTAGAAAAGGTATTTCATAGCAGACTATTTCAAACAGTAACACCCTACCATTACATTGACCAACAAGCTTAGTTTACTGCATAGTTAACACATCAACTTCATACCCTTCAAAATTTCATGTTATTTTCAAATTTCATTAAAATCAAATTTCCTATTTATACCTCTAAGAACGAGTAATGAGTTTTCGTTGCCTTATTACAGTTGATTACATTTATCTACTCTTGTCTGGTCACCTTACATAGCTTCCATGTTATTGTTGTTGCCGACAAAAGCATTCGCTGTGCCTTCTATGTGTGCAGACCAGGCGATGACAGCACTTCAAAGTAACAAGAATCTTATTCCAGCACACACGTACCCATAAGCACTCCAAGCACAGCAGCTGAACCAGCAGACACCTACGCCAGAAAACTTGATTATACATATTATGCACATGAAGTGCAACAACGAAGCACCAAAAGGGGTGTAATAAAGGCCAAAGGGCACCGCAAAAGTACAGAAGGACGCGTATGCTCGAGAAACACGTGCTCATGGCATATACAGATTGCGCAAGTGATAACTATTGTCATTGTCAAATTGTTAACGTTGGTATTGGGTTACGCTGGGCAGTGTTCAGTCACAGAGAGAGAGAGTGTGTGTGTGAGAGGAGGAGGGGAAAGCTGAGGTGTGCGAAAGTGCAGTCTCAAGTCGCACGCGATGAATGAATTGCACAAGGAGAATGCACACAAAAAACAAAAACAAAAATGATACAAGTTTGTTTAGTAGCTGTGTATGGTTTCAGGAAAGTATGCACACGTACATACAGCTGCGTGTAATATTAATAGTAGTGCGCGCAGAGAAACAATAAGTAAGTACACAATATACTATTATTTTTTTCGATTTTTTGTTTTAAATTATTAATTTAAAAAAAAGTGTGTAAAAGAATAGGCTAAGCCTTCATCTCATTTTTACGGAATTCAAATAGAATGAGGTAGAGTTTTACTTTTCGTTGTATTAAGAAGATCTAAATAAAATAAATTTTCGTCCTTATAGTTTTATAACCCATTGAATTTTAGTATAACAAAGTGAAAGTTTCAAGTGTCTACAAAATACCATTGAATTTTGAGAATTTTATTTATTAACGATGCTGGTAGTTTTCTTCCATATAAAAAAAATTGAGCATGTATTTATGTATTTTACTTTGAACCTAATAAAATGTGTGATGAAATTTTGAAAAATTGTGCAAAAATCGATATTTGAAGTTACCATCAATTGCATTAAAACTTTTACCTACTTACCTACAACTGAGCTAAAATTAATTTTTTCCCCCGTTTTTCTTCGCCCAAGCATGAGCTATATACATATACATATACAGTTAAATGTAAATTTCACAAAATATTTGTCATTTATTTATTGTTTGCTTTGCTGAAAAGTCACTTCACAAATTTTAAATATGATTAAGAGCAGATGTACTTGTGTACTTTACTTTGAACCAATATATTGCTGGGAGAATCAAGGAAAATTTCATTTCTTCGCGGGCTAATGCGAGCCAGAAACACACAAAAAGTCATAAAAATCAGTAAAATTTCAGTAAGTCGGTTTGTGTTTGGTGTAGTTTACAACAGATTGAAAGTTGATTGATTGAAATTTTTTATTTTTCTTGCAATCGGTTGCGTGTGTGCGCCGAACTTGATGATTTTTGGCATTTATTTTCAGATATCGAAGTGTACGCATGAACGGAAAAAAGTCAACAAGGTGGAAAATATTTTCTTTCCACGTTCTAAGGCGCATTTATTTCAAAGGTGATGGCACTACAACAACAACTATGGAAAAGTAGAAAACAAAAATTAATTCACCTTGTTTTATTCTGTGCTGACACCCACATGGATACGGCGAAAGAAGAAAAAATCAGCTGATTTACCAACACCAGTTTTAATAGATTCGCCTTGCCACATTCCATGTTAACTTGGCACCGAATGACGAAATTTAAAATTGTCAACCAACCTACAGTCTATGCTAAACGAATTTCAACCAATTCTTATGAGATGTTGCCTGCTTGTGACCCGCAAAAGGGAGCATAATTTCCATAAAAATAAAAGCATACTCAAATCGTAATAAAGGACCCTGTTTGTTTTAAGATTTTAACTTTAAACTTTGGGTTAATTCAAGGTTTGCCAGTCGCCTTACAAATTATCGCTATCCGTTACCGCCATATAGGACAACCTTGGGTCCATCTGACAGTGAAATATTAGTTTGGGGAAAAATAAATCCATTATTTTCTCAGTAGATGGCTTTGGTGATTGATGTCTCATAAAGTATCAATCAAACAATGTAAAGTTTATGCTCGTTGTCAAGTTGAAATTTCACACAAAAAAAATTAGTTTGCTGTTTTTTGTCCTTCATTCAGTTGTGAGCTACAGGGTGTTAGCAATGGAAGTCAAGAAAGAGAAAGTTCGGTACATTTTACAGTTTCTCTTTGATCAAGGCGAGAAGGCGATCCAGGCCGCTGAAATTGTGAATGGTGTTAAGGTGCCGTGGTTGTAACAACAAATTACATGCCATTTTGGTTTCATCATTTCGTTGAGGCATTCTTGATGTTGAAGATGCACCTCGCACAGACAAGCGATTCGTCGAATCACAGAAATAATAGAAGTTGATCGGCATCTTAGTAGCCGTCGGATCGCCCAGTAGCTAAAGATCGTACATAAAACAGTTTTAAGTCATTTGCGCAAAAATTTTACGCAAAAGTAATGCATTTTTTACCCCAAATCAATATTTATCCATTTCTTAACAGGCCAATCTAGATGCCTAACCTTTTTGTTGAATGCTTTCTGGTGGGCAAAGATGACTTTGCTCGTGCTGCGGGCATTCAAATCACGATTCCAAACTGTTTCAAAGCTAACTTTCACATTTGGCTCATGTTTTATGCCAGTGCCAGCCGTAAATGGATTTCTTTTTGCATATCCAACTACGCCGTGCACTGTTTTTTGTCGCAATTCGCGATACCATCCACGTATTTCATGATGTGGTTGGTATTTGAGAGTATTGCGTAGCTGCCGTGCTGAAGAGCCAATAACATTTTGGACTTGTGTGTAACACTTTCTTAGAGAGATAATGTTTTTTTATAAGAACTCCTTCTAAGATTTTTTTTTTAATATTTTTTAGAAGGAGGAATTCTTATAAAAAAAAACTAAAAAAAAGGAATCTTGACAAAAAATTATTAAAATTAATAGAAATATTGAAAACATACTTTTCTAATTTTATTTAAATTGTAAATTTTGAATTTTGTATTTTGCTTTTGATTACTTACGAGTGGATATAATAAATTCTTATAGGTCAAGTAGACATATTTTAGGTTAGGTTCTTTTCTTTGCCTCTATGCACTTACTGCTTTCCAGTAGTTTATTATTTCAATTTACGGTTAGGCTAGGTTAGGTTTCGCGCATAGGGGCAGCGATGTCACTTAGACCACGAAATGGGTTCGTTGTGAGCCACAGGGGCTGGGCTGTGCTACATTTCCCCTTCCAAATTGAACCATCCTGAGCTTTGGGCAAAGCGTAAAAGGTTATAGATACCTAAATTAACTGAATTCATTAAGAAGTAAGATCTTAAATATCGGTTTCTGTCTCTGGCTAGAGCCGGGCGTGTGCAAAAAAGGTGTTGAATTGTTTCTAACTCCTCCTCATTCCTACAGCTACGACAGAAATCATGCATCTAAACGTCTAATCTCCTTGCGTGATTTCCTATGAGATAATGCCCTGTGAGGACTCCTACTAAGGTCCTAATTTGAAGTCTACTCAATTTTATATTTAATATTCTTGGACAGACGTAGATTTGGTCTTGGCCATGTTTGCCTAGCAATTTATGGTTAATAGGTATAAAAACAAGAAAGTACAATTAAACTATTTGTAATAAATATTCAAAATTCAATAGCCCATCTTTGAAAATGCAAAATACATCTCAACAATGTGCAGACCCTGCTCAGCTTAATTAAGGCTCTAGTAACGGACGCATTTGAGGCATAAGAGATTCTGGGACGGACCACTATGTCGATGATGTGCATTTGCCCGGCATTCTCGAATCAGGCTTGAGGTATTTGGCACTGTTTTGTTAAGAAGCGACCACCTTGGCTCCTTGACACCACAAGATCTGTTCAGATTTTTTCGAGGTCTGGCAGATCTAAGGTAGGAGAAAAAATTAAATAGGGAAATCGAGTGCAGTAAAATGGACTAAATGTTGTCTAAGTGCTGTACTTGCTAAGCTGTCTCGACAAAAAAAAACGCTTTCGAATCAAATATTACACCCAAGTCTTTAAGTTACACTTACACGTGACAGGGACGTGGTAGATATGAGATAAGAGGTGTCTGAAATTTGACGGAAATAAAACATTTTTTGCTTTGTTTACTCACTCAATGTCAACGGCATCTTTTAGTACTTCTAGCATTCAAAATATTCGACAGCCCGCCTAGAAAATGCGATGTGCTTTGTATGGTTCAGAATTCCACTACTATTTTCTTGACCGCAACTGTGCGAACACTGCCTGCCTGCGTGTAAACTTGTAAGTACATAACCTATAACTATTTGTATGGCATTTAAGACAGTCCACCGCAGTCAGCTGCTTAGCTTGTTAGTTAGTTAGTTAGTTGGTGGACGAAGTCAACCTGTATAAGCGTGTGAGTTTGGCTGCGTGTGTTGTGATAGTGATTGAAGGGTGGCACGAAGAGTGGTGTCCTGTCCTGAGTAGTTCAAATCTACCCATGAAGGATATCACAGCGCAAGTATTGCTTTTTTTACAATAGCGTTCACATATTTGCACCAAAGGACCATGACTGACTAAATGTTCGAGATTGCGA
>JAYXIM010015708.1:0-120656 GCA_037575425.1 Anastrepha fraterculus | reverse complement strand
TTTTTATTCAAAAGTTGTTTAATTTTTGTTCGCATTTTCTAAAATTTTTGTGAACAGTTTTTTCTGCGATTTTTGAAAAGCATTCCTTTCGGATTATATCGGATGAAAGTTTCATAGTGGAAATCCCATATACATACGCGGTCTTACACATTTTTTTATATGGAACAAAAGAAACTTGCTCTTTATTATGAACAAAATTCGATGACTCCTGTAAAAATTGCAAACCCCAAATTTGTCTAAAAATATCTGAGTAAAAAGTTGCGAAATATTGATGCAAATTTTCCGATTTATAATTACAATTATTTTTTTATCTTAAGCGCAAAATCAACCATACAAGTTTTTGAATAATTTTTTACTAGAAAAAAAAAGTAAATGCTTTTGCTATTTTTCTTTTTTTTTGTACCTATACGCGGTCCATTGCTTGTCTGTTTGTATACTCCAGCTGTCTAAGTTCACAAGTATCAGATATATTTTGCAAAAAACCGTACACCAAATAACCAAAAATTTTTGACAAACAAATGGTTGTGTACCATTCAGAAGTGACTGATTTAAGTTTATCTTTCTCTTACATTTGCGACATGACCAGACTTTCTGAAAAACCAGCCGACCATTTGCTTGCTCTTGGATTAAGCTCGTCTTGGAACACCCATACTGCCCATTGCTGTTTTGTTTCCACCTGATAGATGTCAGATTCATCACCTGTTATGATGTCGTAGACGTGCTTTGAACCACCGCGACTGAATTTTTCAACAACATTTCCTTACACCAACTGACACGAGTCCTTTTTTGGGCAATTATCAATTATGCGATATCCAACGAGAACAAATCAACTTGACGACCAAATGTCATGGACAATATTGAATGTATGTTTATGCCAAAACATACCAAACGTTTCGACAAAAATATCAAATTACAGCACTAATGTTGCACTATTTTACAGGGAGAAGTACATGCCATTGAGATATTATGTATGTGAGGGAATGTCTCTGTAGAAAAATGAGAGGAACTCACATCTACACACTTTCGAAAATCAGACGGGTTTGGAAGCCCTTCCATTAACTAAAATCACCTCAAAAATGGTACATGCCTGAATCTTCTTAATACGCTAGGGAACTTCAACACATTATTACTGGTTTGAGTTCCTGGGCACGAGGGAAATTTGTTCGTAAATTTATCAAAAATGAGTCGAAATCATCGTTGAAATTCATGGAATCGGAGTTGAGTATCTCCAAAACATCGATTGATCGCATTTTAACTGAGCATTTGTGCTTTCGAAAGGGTTGTGCACGTTAAAAATCAAGTCAATGCTCATTTATTTTTACGATTCCAAGGGAATTGTCCACAGAGGAGTTAGTTGCCAATGGACCAAACCGTCAATTCAATTTTCCATCTTGGCGTTTTAAACCATTCGTTGCATCACATTCGTTGAAGTCGCCCTGAATACCGCGAAGGAGGAAGCTGGCGCTTATTGCATGATAATGCACCATTTCATCGATCCACTCTTGTGACAGATTTTTCGACTAGAAATTGCATTCTAACCATGAATCACTAACCGTATTCGTCTGATTTGGATCGCTGTGACTTCTACCTATTCAGAAAATTGCATTTCGCCATGAAAGGAAAACGTTTTGCGTAGAGGCCATCTAAAAGGCTTGTACCGACATCCTGAAGGACATTCCGGTCAATGACCTGAATACACTCTTTCGAAAAGCTTGTAGATCCCGCAAAACCGTGTATCGAGGCCAGAGGGGACTATTTTGAATAAATAAACTCGAAGTTATTAGAACAAAGCTCCTGTCGTTTTTATTTTAGCTCAGTCTTGTTTATTTTGGACTTCAGCTTGTATTCTCAACACAACATCCAGTTCCTATCTGATCTATCCTATCCTATCAGGCTTTTGCTATCCTTAACAGAACCAATTTTTTGAAATTTGTTCACCAACCCTTGAATTGTCGACTCATTCGAACGATTATTGCCACCAAAAAAAGCGCGAATTTTGTTGTTCTTAAAGATCGACAATTTTCATAATAAGTTTCAATAATTTGAATGCGTTGTTCTATCGTGTAAAAGTTTACATCTGTATATTTGACAAATGGCAAACAAATGTCACAAAAATAAAGTACCGTCTAGGAATTTTTCACTACTGCATAAATAACTAGCTTTTTACTCATTCTATGTAGTTTTTGATGCTGTCGATAAATGTGTTCATCTGCGGAAAGGCAAAACGAGAGCAAAAGCTCTGTCAAACAGTTTCTAGCGAACGTTCGTTACAACACGACGACATTTGTTGTTACGGAAAGCAAAAACTACACTTCGGTACACGTTTTTGCTCGATATCGAATGACGTCAAGCCACCTTTGCCTTTTTTTAGAATTAAGATATTATTGCTCTTAGTGTAATATAAATCGAGCTCTGAATTTGAATTTTGTTTACAATTCGCCTTTCCAAAAATAAATAAATATTCATCTAGTATACGTCATAAATATTAATTTAATAATTTTATTTCACCATTTCATTGAAAAAAGGTAAGAACCCAGAAATCAAATTAATTTTGTGCAAATATATGTACAAACCTCTCTGCCTTAGCAGCAGTGTATTACTTAATTCCCAGTACTTAATACTCGCATAAGTTATACATTTGTACTTAGCTGATAACCTTTAATATTTTATCTTATCATCAAAACTATTACAAAAACAGTAACAACTTGAACTTAACTTGAATTAAGGAAGGCGATGACTTAATTGAAGGTGATTCAATGTCTTCTGGTATAAGCCAATCAACATTCTAAAGTAAATACACCAGAGTACTTAATGAAAGATAAGAAAATCCCTCAAACAAATACTTCTTAAAAGCGAGAATAATACGGAGTTGACTTGCCATAGAAGAATGTCGAAAAAAAATTAAAAAATAAATACTTTTAATCATCGCTAGAAAATAATATTTCGCTCCCTCGTCTCATTTGAAACGGTGGTTTTTGGGAGTTTTAAAAAAACGTGTAAAACGGAAACGAAAAGAGATTTTTTATTTTTGTTTTAATGCTTCTATTTTTGAATCTATTGTTAAAAAATAAAAATTTTGTTTTGGCCATATGAGGTTCGTTCAAAAAGTTGTCAGCCTTCAATTTATGAAATCCTTTTCTGTTATGAGAAACTGGAAGGGCTGCAAAAAACGCTTCTACAGCTGTTATGACCTCATCATTTAATGAAAAACGCCATTCACGTATGAATTTTTTTAGCTCTGCAAATAGATGGAAATCGCTAGAGGGCAAATTTGGTCAATACAGTGGATACACCAACAATTCGAACTTTAATTCATGGAGTTTAGTCATGGCCGAAATGATCTTCTGACACCATTTTTTCCCTTCCTTTTCGTGAAATTTTTTTCTTCAGCTGATCTAAACTATTACAATAATATTCAAAATATAGTCGTTTATCAGTTTGCAAGTAATCCACAAACAAAATTCCTTTCGCATCCCAAAAAACTGATGTTGAACACCTTCTTGACAGCGATTTCTGGACACGAACTCTTTGCGAGCCGAAGAACCAGGTTCACACCACTCTTTAGTTTCTTGTTTTGATTTAGGATCATGGTGATAGACTCAAGTCTCATCCATAGTGAGGATGAATTGATGCTCGAAATCCATATTATCCTTTCGAAAATGCTCTAAATGTTGCTGAGAAAGTCGCATTCGAATGTATTTTGTTCCATTGTTAGCGAATGCGGCAGTCATTCATTCGGCACACAGCTTTCTGAAACCCAATACTTCAGTCAAAATGTTGCATCTACTAAATCTCTTTCAGTCACTCTTCGATTTTTCAATACGATATCCTGTATTTTTTCTACGATTTCTGGTGGTCGTAGGTTTAAATTCAGCAACTCATCTTTCTACTGTACTAATTGATGCCAAAAAGTCCGTATACTCGTACACTTTCAACATTCGTTGTTAAATTTCCATTGCTTATGAACCTACCAAAACAAAAAATCCATTCCATACCAACACAACAACGAAAAATGTAGACTAGTAGTAAGCCCTCTCTTATCGAACCGCCAAACTTATTGAACAACCTTGTAAAGTATGGTAAAAAAATTGATTTGCTTTCAATTTGCGATTTGATTTCGAAAGAAGCGAAAGTTCTGCGAAGCTAACTTTCCAACTCTTCTAACTTAGCAAGCAAAAAATAATATTTGAAAAATAATTATCTACTTAGTCCGGTACCACCACTAACACCACTGTGCTAGGACTTTGGACTTTTTTTTAGCGAAAGGTTTTGATAGTAAACCTTATGGGGGCATTCTAAATTCAATGACGTCCCCCAATTTGCCAGATTGGTTGCAGTTTTCGAGATAACGAAACTTTCCATAAGCAGACTGAAGGCTTCCAATAGAAAGAGAAGGCTTTAAGTTATACAGCTAGCGTTTGCGTGCATTTGGCAAACGCGTTCTTGCTCTGTGGCAGCACCAGGCCGCTGTTGGAAATACTTTATGACCAGCCTCATCAAATGTTGTCCAACCACACAATAAAACAGGTATTGCGAACTCAATTTATGTTGCATGTTACTATGTTTCTGGTGAAATATGCTGCAAATAGATTTCCTGATAGTCAACAACACTAAGAGGCAACATCATCGATTTGACTTTTTCAAGACACATTACACTTGAAACACTCCCTTTCATTTCCTACTTTTCTTATCATGTTATATCGTAGAGAATAGATTCCTACATTTGATATGTCCATATGATTTGTATGCATCTTTACATATAGATTTGTTCTTTTTGTTTGAAAATTGCGCGAAATTGTAGATATGTATAAACATAACAACAATAATTATATATATATATATAAACACATCATTGTTGTGTATATACACATAATAACGCACACACGCACACAAACCAAAATATAACAAAACACAACAAAACATAACATAACATAGCATAACATAGCATAGCATAGCATAACATAACATAGCACAACATAACATAGCATAACATAACATAGCATAACATAACATAACATATTATAACACAACATAACATAACATAACATAACATGCAGTTCAAGCAAAGGTAACGCCGCATGAGCAAGATAACGACGCATTTTTTGTTGCGTGCAGCCGGCTACATCGAATTATAAGACGTTATCACGTCAAAAATATTTACGTAGTTGGAAATATTTAGCTTGGATTTTAACATTTGCTGACGCCTGTAAAAGACTGCAGATGAGTGAAATTTTCTAAAATGAAAAATGTAGTAGGCGTTTGAATAGAAATTTAAAAATTAGCGGAAAACCATATTTAAAGAACTGAAGTAGCAGAATGTATGATTCCATAAAAAGGACAATATGCAAAAAGTTGCACAATGCATCAGGCGAGAACAAATTCGCTGCAAAAAGTTCTGTTATTTTTGCTTTTCCTCGTCCGCATTGTTTACTCATAAATTATACTCGTTTTCGTGGCAAAATTCGTTTGTTAACCATCGAGTGGGAGCTAAGGAAAATCGCATAGCAGTGATTTCATTACTTAAGTGTGGAAAAAGTGCAAGTGAGATTTACGAATTGCTGAAAAAACTTAATATTTCGGGAATGTTTTTCCTAAACGTTTGAAGTGACAAACAGAAAAGGAATGTTTTTCCCGAACGTCTGAAGTGACAGACAGAAAAAGAAGTAGTCGTCCTCGCGTGGTTCGAACCAATACAGCCATAAGAACCGTTCGAGAAAAAACAGACAGAAATCCCCTGGGAAAGCAGAGAATCATGTCCAGGGAAATGAATGTATCGACCAGATTCATATAAAAACTAATTAGAGTTGATCTTCACATGAAAGCCTTACGTCGCTCAACTGGTCATCTTTTGTCAAGACGCTTGAAGAAAATTAGACTTGACAAATGCAAGCAACTTCTTCGGCGCCACGCGGTCAACGGCCATGAAAATATTCTTTACACCGATGAGTAAACTTTCACTGTTGAAGAAGTTTTTAGTAAGCAAAATGACTACCATAAATGTATGGTAAAACTTCTAAAGACACAAAAACTGTTGTTCGCAAGGGTTCAACGTGGCCACCATCCAGGCTCCGTAATTGTTTGGTGCGGAATTTCTTGTTACATCTCTTCGTTTCTGCGAAAAAGGGGTTAAGACCGTGGCAAAAGTGTACCAGGAGGATCGTTTAGAAGGCGTGGTGAAGCAGTTGAGCAGTACTCTCTGCAATGGAGAGCGTCCCATCTTGCAGCAAGATTCCGCTACAGCCCATAAAAGAAAAAGCTAAAAAAACAATTCGTGTATTCTTGAGTTCTTAGCCGCTGAAGATTGCCTGTCTCGCGGTCCAGATCTAAGTCTATTAAACTACAGTTTGTGATCAGCATTGGAGAAGGCTCGACGAAGATCTCACAGAAATGTGGAGAGTCTCAAACAAGCTTTGGTTCTGCTGAGAAGAACTTGAAGTCATCAGCATAAAGCAAACATTTAGCAATGAGAAACCACTGTTGATGTCATTAATAAATAACACCAAACAAAATCGGTCCAAAATACTTCCTTGCGGAACAACAGAAGTGGCAGCAAAGGGAGTAGGTTAAAAACCATCAATTGTTGGAACACAACGTCCCTTGCAGTAAAGCAGAATGAAAGCCGAAACGAGCTAATTTTTTTTATTGAAATTCTATGAGAAACTTTGTCGAAGGTTTGCGAAAAGCCTGTGTAAATAATGTCGAACTGCCATGAAAAAGCACCTCATACGAGTAAAAACCATTTGCCGTTCGGAGTTGGTTTAAAACTGTAGGTCCCTCCATTTGTGAAACAACATCAAGACGCAAACCACAAAGATGAGGCGGAGCGCGCCCCAATTTATTTATTTTTAGTTTAAAAAATTAACTGCAAAGCTCAGTTTTGCAACCACGAGCTTGAAAATTTTAGAAATAGCTTTGTAACAGGCCTATTTTTATTGCCACTCTTAAAGAAGGGCGTAATAGAAGAGAGCTTCCATGCACCAATGAAACTCCGCGTTGATAAAGATTTGTTGAATATAACTTTAAGGGCATAGACCAAGGCCGGATAGTGTTTTATCAAAACTGCTGAAAATCCATCGGCATCAGTTTGAGAGGAAGATTAAAGTTTGAGTAAGTCATTACTAATATTCTCAGGAGAAAGACAAAGAGCTCGAAAGCTCAACGCATAATCTAATCTACAATACAATAGAAACAACAGGAGCTTTGTTGTGATAACTTCAATTTTCCGAATAGGTAGAAGTCACAGAGAGCCATATCGGGCGAATACGGTGAGTGATTGATGGTTAAAATGCGATTTCTAAATCAAAAAATCAGTCACAAGAGGGGATCGATGAGATCGTGCATTAGCATGCAACAATAAGCGCCAGCTTCCTCCTTCGCGGTATTCAGGGCGAATTCGACAAATGCGATGAAACAAACGCAAGAGAGAAAATTGCATCGATGAATTGGTCCATTGACATGAATTCCTTTTGGACAATTCCCTTGGAATCGTAAAAACAAATGACGGGATTTTTTGGGTGGTGGCTCGTCTGGTGCCTTCCATACGGCACCTTGACGCTTAGTTTCAAGTTCATGTCAGAAACACCACGTTTCGTCACCAGTTGCAATGTTCACGAAGTTCTCGTCTTTTGTCGCCTCTTTAATGAGGTCTTTCGAATTTTGAAATCTGAGCATTTTTTGGTCCTCACTTAACTTGTGCAGAATGAAACGTGCAAAGACCTTTCCTTAGCCCAAACGATCAGTTAAAATGCGATAAATCGATGGTTTGGAGATATTCAACTCCGGTCCATGAGTATCAACGATGATTTCGGTTCATTTTTGATAAATTTACAAACAACTTCGATGGAGTTTTCGGTGAATACCGATTTTGGGTGGACCGTATGTTCATTGTCACAACCATCTCTGAAACGTGTAAACCACTCATGAACTCGGGCACGAGATAGACAATCGCCATAAACTTATTTCATCAATTCAAATGTTTCGGTAAATGTTTTACCGATTTTAAAACAAAATTTGATATTAGCTCTTTGCTCGAAACTCATTTTTGTACCGATGAGACAAACATACTGACACTTTAGACGCAATAACTTCGCTTCCACTGAACCGAATCTCACCCACCGAGCATTCACTGGAAGTCAGCTAGAGATGTAACTTCCAACGCGTGAGTTAGTCTCATTAAAAAGATGGCGCATTCAAAAACATTTTCATGAGGCCAATCTTGTTTATTTAGGACATCACCTTTTAGATTTAAAAAACTCAGCAAATAAAGGGTTTTTCAATAGCAGGTGTTATTTTGAATAGAATAGAGATGATTAACGATTTTTTATGGCTGGAATTGGATGGTATTGATCTGGACAACGTTTATTTTCAACAAGACGGCGCTACGTGCCACACAAGCAGCGAAACCATTGATATTTTAATGGGAAAAGTTTCCGGAGACCGTGTTAACTCTCGAAGAGGTGATCACAATTGGCCACCGAGATTTGTGATTTAACATTTTGTGACTTTTTCTTTGGGGCCACGTGAAAGAGAAGGTCTACGCCAACAGCCCAGGGTCGATTCAAGACCTCAAATATGGAATTCGTGAAGCTATCGAGGGCATAGGGCAGCCACTTTGCAATTCGGTTGCGGAAAATTTCATGAAAAGTATATTGACCTGTAAGCGTGGTCGTGGTGGTCATTTGCCTGATGTTATTTTCCACTATCAACGGCATACCTTCCTCTTTATAAGGAAATAGACATCAATAAAATGATCATTTATATCAAAAAATAACATTTGTCTTTGAATATCAAAATAACATCTCTTATTCGAAAACCCTTTATATGATATTTGCCGCTTTACTTGAGCTTCACGCTTGGCTATTATCAAAAAAGATACCAGCGAGGACACTGGCATTAGTCTCTCTAGATTTTATGTTTTCCAGAAGGCTTTTTATTTGATTCTCAACTCTTAAAAGTAGTGCAGTAAAACGACAAAAAGGGGGAAGAAATTAGGACATTTTATTCGAGTTATCAGTTTGCATTTGCTTATCACAAAATCGTGTTGGCATTTCTAATCATTAATTAAACCATTTTAATTAAAGTGCATTTTGCTGCAAATTACAATCAAATTTACTAACATACGCAATACCGCAATGTTAATATGGTTACCACATGAAGATAAATAAACAGCAACAACCAGCAACTACCAGCAAAAACCACAAAATTACTACAAAATTTAAGAGCTCAGCTCAATGTTTACTTATAGCCATTGTATGTACAAAATAAAGCAAAAAGTGGAATAAAGTCAAACCGCAACAAGTATTTACAATAGCAAACAATCTGGCAACCATGCACAAAGGGTTACAAGTGTGTATAGACGAGTTTTTGAAGCAGCCATAATAGCAGACAAGCCAGCATAAGTGAATGAAAGCCCGAATGGCGGAGGAGGGTAGACACCTACATAAATCGGTTGAGTGGTGCAGGGATGGGTGAATCGGTGAGTGAATAGTTTGGTGAGTGGTGGGGCTGCAAGGCTATGCTGATAAGTGTGTGAGCTGGTGCGCGGGGTGTTGGTGTATAGTGAAACGCTGGTATGGCGCTTAATTTGTGTGCCACTGAAACTAAGCGCGCTTGCATGTGTGTGCATGTGTGCGTGTAAAGAACTAATTTGCAAGTGTATTGTCGAGTGGGCGTAAGTGAGTGGGCGCAACGGACACACACACACACACACACAAAATAAATGCCTAACTATATTTATATGGAAATTGCAGCACGCAAAAGGACTTAAATGCATAACCTATTTACTTACATACAAACACACACACACACACATGCATGCATGCATGCATACCAATGCCAATACACACAATACAACAAATACAACAAATAAATGGCAATGCATTTGTGGCAACACATAAACCTCGCCATGCATTTACTTGTAAATGGATATTTCTATGGATGCGTGTAAGTGTGTGTGCGCGTATGTGTAAGTGGATGCGGGCGCATGCAAACGTATGGTAAAGCCATTAAAGGATAAAGGCTACAAAAAATAATGGCAAGGATAAATTAACGGTATAAGCGGTACGTATTTGTGCCACACACACACACACACACACGCAAAATCATTTACTCGCACACACACACCAACACATTTGCATAAATATTTGCACAAATCCACTGCATAGACAAATTGGCGGGGGCGTCGTTCCTTTGCGAAAGTCATTCACCGGCAGCGCAATGCAAGGATAAAGGAAAAGTGAAAAAAGCAACCCGATTGAAACAAAAAGCATTACACTAACAACAACTCAAAAGCTTGAGCAGTGGCGAAGTGTTTTCGAACGCGTGCCAAAGGGGATTTGCATTGCTTTGCTGTGACATAAACACGTGACTGCTCGCACACATACATAAGTACATACATATACATAGACGTCACTTAGAAGTGTGAATGTGTGTGTATGTATGGGTGTGCGCCGGACATTTCGTTGCTAGAAGCCGGTGTCGTGATTGCCCACAATGCGGTAGCACTTTTAGCAACTTTTGCTGGCTGGTGTCGTGGCGTGGCTTGGCGTTGCGAACTGTGTCGCTGGCGGCGGCGGCACAGGTCGCTGGCTTATTCACACACTGGATTGTTGCGATGACAACCGACATGATTGTTGGCGACGACGACGCCGGCGAAGGCAAACTGTGTGACCCACTTTTAGCATAGTCCGTCGAAAATAGTCAAATAACTAGAAGGAGAAATAAAAACAAAATTAAAAAAAAAAAAACAGCACCAGCCAAGGAGAGTGTTGACGAAGCGGCATCGCAGAAAGCGAAAATAAGATGTACTCGTACACAAGCATAAATATTGTATGTGTGCTTGCATTAAGGTGGTATACAATTTTTCGAGAGAAGAAGACTGAGTCATCACACAAAAACGACTAACTGATGGTAAATTTTTTAGCGCCAAAAAAAAATTGCAAATCCCCTTATCAAATTTAGATGGAGTTTAAATTTCTTAAACAATTGTTTTTATTTTTTATTAATTTTATCTATTTTTTGGGGGTTTGGTAGTGTATTTTTTAGTAGTCATAACATCTGAAGCGCTTGAGACTACATCCCGGAAAATATCTTAACAGATAATGGTTTTTAGTGACTTAATGGCCAATGCGTCACAGTTATGTTGTAAAATTTTAAATGTTTTTATGTTAGAAATTATCTATACTAAATATTACTACAGTTATGATTTCGAGGTTGTATAGAACTGCGTATACTTAGGAACCAGCATTAACACCGATAATAATGTCAGCCTTGAAATCCAACGTAGAATCTCTCTTGCCAACAACTGCTACTTTGGACTAAGTAGGCAATTGAGTAGTAAAGTCCTCTCTCGACGAACAAACCTAACACTCTTCAAGACTCTCATCATGCCCGTCCTAACGTATGGCACTGAAGCGTAGACGATGACAACATCCGATGAAGCGACGCTTGGAGTGTTTGAGAGAAATATTCTGCGTAAGATTTTTGGACCTTTGCACGTTGGCACGTTGGCGGCCGCCGTAGCCGAATGGGTAGGTGCGTGATTACCATTCGGAATTCACAGAGAGGTCGTTGGTTCGAATCTCGGTGAAAGCAAAATTAATAAAAACATTTTTCTAATAGCGGTCGCCCCTCGGCAGGCAATGGCAAACCTCCGAGTGTATTTCTGCCATGAAAAAGCTCCTCATAAAAATATCTGCCGTTCGGAGTCGGCTTGAAACTGTAGGTCCCTCCATTTGTGGAACAACATCAACACGCACGCCACAAATAGGAGGAGGAGCTCGGCCAAACACCTAACAGAAGTGTACGCGCCAATTATTTATTTTATTTTTATTTGCACGTTGGCAACGGCGAATATCGCAGACGATGGAACGATGAGCTGTATGATCTTTACGACGACATAGACATAGCGCAGCGAATAAAGATCCAGCGGCTACGTCGTCCGACTGGATACAAACGCTCCGGCTCTGAAAGTAATCGATGCGGTACCAGCTGATGGTAGTAGAGGAAGAGGAAGGTCTCCACGGCGTTGGAAAGTTCAGGTGGAGAAGGACTTGGCCTCACTTGGTGTGTTCAATTGGGGCCGGTTAGCACGAGAAAGAAACGACTGGTGCGCTTTGTTAAATTCGGCCAAAATCGCTTAAGCGGTTATCGCGCCAATTAAGAAGAAGAAAAATTACTTGTTAGGTGTAATACTATAGAATGTTAAGATATTTTTTAAATAAAATATAAGACAAAAAAAAAACAAAAATAATAAATTAATAAAAAATAAAAAATAAAAATTAAAAGATAACTTTTGACTTGAAGGGATTGTAACCTTCAATGATGTTGAGTTTAGTCGAAAAAATTTTGAAAATATGGTACGAAATTTTGAAAATTAAAATAGAGCTTTTCTAAGAAAATTCACAGGACAAATTATGTAAATACTCAAACTAAAATTCTAACTGACTAAAAAACTTTCCAACGATACCTCATTTATGGATCAGAAAATGTTAATCTATTTAAGATTTTATTGTAGTACCACTTATTAGAGACTTTTTTGATTTTCCTCCATAATTTCTATGAGCAAAATATCAAATTTGTTTTTAGGTTCATTTCTATCAGTTTGAGTATAGAAAACTTTGAAAATCGAAAGCCATGTTGCGGAAGCTTGATAAAGCCATGTGATTTTGTTATATGTAGTCTTAGAGCGTGCTTGACGATTTTTGGTTATCAAAAATAGGCCCGCTGCGCCTTTACTCTATTCCCAAAACAGAAAAGAGTCATGAAAAGAAAATAGATACATTGATTTTTCTTCCAGCCGCTTGCGTTTAAAAAAAAATGTTTTCTTGCCTCGCGTTGGTTTCGTTAATCTATTTGATTTCTGACAGGGTAGGTATTAGCCTGCAGCCAACCGTCCTAAGTAGTGGGAAAGCCCATCTGCTTAGGAGCGCCATCTGTGTGTCAAATTTTTCTGGCATAAGGATCGCACAGATGGTTGAGGACTTCGCTATATTTGGTGTGTCTGCGCTATTACCGCAGATTCCCGCTTTTTCTTGCTGGCGCCACTGATGTATTGTGTAACTGTGTTGTTTTCTTTGTTTTTTGCATCTTTAGCAGCCACAATGCAAATAAGGCACTGACCATTGTGCGGGAGGATAAGTTTTTGGGGTCGCGGTTTGTTTTTTTTTTTTTTTTTTGTTTGTTTGTTTTTAGAAAGAGGGAAAGTAGGTAAATTTGGAAAAGTGCGAGAACCGTGCTTTACGTGTGATTCGAACCCACAACCCATGGGATGGCAGGCTAGTGCACTTACGCTAGACTACCGAGGCCGTGTTTTCTTATTTTAAGTTATAATTAATTTTACTTATTAAGTTTTTCTGCATGTTTTTTTTTTTAATTATTTGTTTAATATACTGTAGCTATTCAGTAAGAATTTAATGTTTCATTGATGTTTTTCTTTTTTTTGTCGGGACAGACTAGCAAGTACAGCACTCAGAAAACATTTAGCCCATTTTACTGCACTCGATTTCCCGTTTTAATTTTTATTAATTTTCTTTAAATCTACTCGACCTCCGAAGAAATCTGAGTACATATAGTGGTGCCTGGGAGCCAAGGTGATCGCTTCTTAACACATCAGTACCAAAGTCCTCAAGCCTGATTCGAGCGAAGGCCGGGCAGACGCACAGAAAGAGATCCACCGTCCCATCTTCCTCTCCATAAGCTGGCAGAGTGCGCTGTCTCAGCTGCCCACCTTTTCCATGTGCTTTGCCCATAGAAAGTGGTCCTTCATCAGTCCAACCAGCCTCCTACAGTCTCTTCTGCTTATTGGCAAGAGGAACTGCGACAGTCGATCGGACATGACAGGTAACATCAGTTTTGTTCATCTACAGCCTGCCAATCTCGCTTGTGAGTTAAAGTAACCCGTTTTCTAACCATAGCTTTGATGGCTGCAGAAGGCATCCAGGCCACTGATGCATAGGTAATAATAGGTGTTATCATAGCCGTGTAGATCCATAGCCACCTTTGCACTGCAGGAAGGCTGTCAGTACTTTGGATGTCTTTGTTTCGACGTGTGACTTCCAAAGGAGTTGACTATCGAGAATTACTCCAAGAAATTTCATTTCTTTGGATAGCTGGATTGTGACTCCTTTTAGCTTAGGCAGAACGAGCCCATCAAGTTTCCTCCTTCTGGTAAAGAAGACAATACCAGTATTTGTAGGGTTTGCCGATAGCCCATTCGCACAGCACCAGGTGTCAATCATTTACACAGTTTTTCACACTTGTCTACAGATGTTCTTAAGCGAAGGACCTGTTAATAAACAGGTTACGGTCTTCCACATATGCTTGAGCGTAGACTCCAGCATCACTTAAGGTGGTGAATAGAGGAACGATCACCATGCACCAAAGCACTGGAGACAGCACACCGCTTTGGAGGCAGCCTCTATTAACCGCGGATGACAGCTGCAGATCTTCCTCTGCTCGCACCGTGACGATTCTTTGGGGTAGCATCGAACGTATCCAATTCACTAGCACCCGGTCCACGCCATGCCTACTAGCACAGCTGCACATATTGTCAAAAGTGGCATTATCAAATGCCCTCTCTATGTTCATAAAGATGCCCATAGCGTAGTCCATCCTGTCGTTGGCTAACTCTACCCTACCAACAAGGTTTTGCAGTGCCGACTCGCAGGGTTTTCCACTTTGATAGGCTGACTTAAAAATAAAGAAATGAAGAAAAAAGTTATGAAATCAGAGATTTAATGCATCGTTGGCAGATCTCATATATATTTATATGTATATATAATATATAGTTGGCGCGTACACAGTTTTTGGGTGTTTGGCCGAGCTCCTCCACCTATTTGTGGCGTACGTCTTGATACTATTCCACAAGTGGAGGGACCTACAGTTTCAAACCGACTCCGAACGGCAGATGTTTTTTTATGAGAAGCTTTTTTCATGGCAGAAATACACTGGGAGGTTTGCCCTTGCTTGCCAAGGGGCGACAGCTATTAGAAACTTTCTTACTTTAAAGTAATACCCAACCCATTGTTAGCTTAGTGGATCATTATGTTACTGACCAGGTGGAATCAAATATAGCTTCGAGGTAAAAAAAAATGCACCCCCCTAATGTATAAATTTACACATATAAAATCATGTGTGGCCGTTTGTGGCACTGATGCGTTGATGCAGGCCAAAATATGCAAATTCTATTTTCTGAGTAGTAATTTAGTATTCCCGCCCAGAGTACGAAAGTATAATTTTTATTTTTGGCGCTTTGGCAGGCAAAGCTGCTGCACGCCGGTGGCGCGTACATGCTATGTGTGACATGCATACATGTGTCTGTATGTATATACAAATATTTGCACACGTTCGTGCAGTGTGTGTGTGCCAGCAAGTGTTTGCGCGTACATACTTGTGGAGTCAGTGAGCGTACTTGTAGGCAGGCAATACTTGGCATGGAAGTGTGAAATTGTATTAAATAATCGAAAATGTGTACGTGATATATGCAAATTGATTTTAATGCTGAGTAACTAACTATTTTTACGTACAACTATAATAGAAAATAGTATTTTTAATCCAATTTTTATTTTCAATATTTTTTCTTTTTTTTTCCTTTTTGTTTGATTTACTCACTGCACGATAATTATGTAAGCCCATGCGTACAAAAGTTTAATGGCACCGAATTGATTTGATTTATGAATGAATGGCCTATTGGTGTTATTTTTGTGCCAGTGAGTGAGTTGAGCGAAAGTTGTGGTAGGTCAAGTGTAGATGTGTCGTACACCACGTTTTGTGGTTGAAAAGTCACTTGGCGCGTTGACATTTCGATTGAGCAGACCAATTAATAAATACCCGTCAATATACTAGTAATTTAGGTTGCATAAGCCATTTGCTGTTGTTGTTGTTGTGGTGGTGGATATATTGAATTTGATTGTTGATGCGTTATATTCAATTATTTGGTTCAGTGGCCAATTAAATTGAAGTCAGGTTCAACGGACCATGCAATTTTTGGCACTCAGCGCTTATTGATAATGAAAATTTGTTGTTATGTGCATGCGAAGGTGCAAGTTAAAGAAAATTGTGTAAAAGAAGCGTAATAAAAATTAAGGAGTTAAATAACAAAACATAGAAAAATGAAAATAAAATCACCATAGCATTTTTTGGGGCAACGACTATTTTAATGGAGTATCTCAGTAGTCAAGTACTTTTTTAACAAGCAGTCAAACATAATCAATCACATAAAATCATATAGATATTTTTTTCGCATGATGCCAATTCGATGCTTTATTATATTAACCCATTTTCGGCAGCTGGTCGATTTTTCGACCACCAACTTCGCACTCCAATATCTCAAAAACTAAATGTAAATTTATTAATCAGTTTTCACAAGTTTTAAATTTGAAATTTAGTTAATTTCTAGAGCATAATTTTTTAAGAAAAAAAGGTTCAGGGCAGATTTTTGTAAAAGAATGAAATTATCACTATTTTTACGTGTTTTTTGTGCAGATGAAAAAATAATGAAAAACAAAAAAACAAATAGTTGTTACTAATTTATTGTGAAGAGAAATGATCAAATTAACAGAATCAAAAAAGTAACATATCGATATTGCAATAATTTTTACTGTTTCATGGACGTAAACTTTAGTGGTCGAGAAATCGACCGCTGGCCAGGAACTGTCATGTAGGATAGAACAAAATCTAGCAATATTTTTTTCTTATTGAAAGAGATGGAAGTGAGTATCTTTGTGATATAGGAGAGGTACTACCCCTGCAGGGAAAATCACTACTAGTGAACCAAAATTCTAGTTCAGCACTAGTACCTTACCTCCAAAATCGAACCTGTCCTATATTGGATGGTACGGGACTATTAGAAAATACCTACAAATCGAACTAGTTCTCATTCGTCTAATATCGAACTAGGGCGGAACTATCCTAAAAGGGTTTATTGGAATATTGTACTTATCGGGGTACCATACTTTGCCACACATTGACCACTACTGGTTTGTTGGACCGCACATGGGGGTTCCAATTGTGAAGCAGGCAATGAGTCGTAATCGGTTTAAAAAATTAAGCAGTTTCTCCATCTCGCTGACAACACGAATTTAAACGCAGCAGACTGTTTTGCGAAGGTTCCTCCTATTACTGACGTTCTCAACAAAAAGTTTATGCAGTTTGGTGTCTTTAGCCATAATCTCTCTATAGACGAACAGATGATTCCATACTTTGGACGCCACTCCTGCAAAATGTTTATCAAGGGAAAGCCAATCCGGTTTGGGTTTAAAACATGATGCTTATGCTCAGAAAGTGAGTACCTATTTTCTAGTTCATTGTACGGGGGAGCAGCAACCCCTCACGATAAAACTATTGGTCTAGGCGCACAAACAGTCTTAGACTTGCTTGCCAACGTATCTGACCCTGAGTGCCACATCATTTTCTTTGATAATTTTTTCTCTTCATACCATCTAATGTGCCTTCTGAACGATCCAACTACTTGATCATCAGCAAGAAATATTGACTGTTCATTGGAATGATAATGCTGTAGTCAATGTTATAACTAATAACTCCACAGTCAATCCAATTATTAGCACTAAAAGATATTGTCGGAAGAAAAATCAAACTATCACTATCCCGCAGCCAAAAGTTATTCAAGAGTATAATCATGGCATGGGTGGTGTGGATCTCCATGATAATGCGGTGGCAAATTATAGAATATGTATGAGAGGAAAAAAATGGTGGTGGCCAATATGGACAAATGCTCTTGGTAACGCAATGGTCAATGCATGGAAACTTCATTGTATGATGGCAAAAATTGAAAAGATAAAACCACTGTCACAAATTGATTTTCGTTCCAAAGTCACAACAGAATTATTGAATTACGACAAGGACGAGGACGAGTATGAAAACGAACATGGAGATGAAGGTCCATCGAACCTTCCTCGGATCAATGAAAGGGTACACGCCGTCATGAGAAGCATTGAAAACAAATTTAGGCGGTGTAAATTTTGCCAGAAACATACTATTTTTACTTGCAAAAAATGATGCAATATTCATTTACATACTAAATGTTTTGATGATTATCATAAAAATTTGTAAGCTGACTTTTCTATCAATTAAACAACAAAAAAATATTAGTATTTGAAATAAAATGAAATAAATTGACTTCGTGTGCTAAATTTTTTTCATAAATGTTGTATTTTTTTTTTAAATATATTTGACAGTTTTTGGCCAGCGGTCGATTTTTCGACCAGTCCATATCTAAAACACCGATGGTCAGAATTTTTTTTTTTTTTAATTTTTCTTGATTATGGTCCTATAAGCACTGACTAAAAAGGAAATGGAAAAATTATGACGAATTCTTGTAGCGGCCGAAGATGGGTTAAAGGGAAACGCCACTATGAAAATTCAAAAAACCGATTTTTTTTGCATAAATTGTTAGTATAGCTAGCTACGCAAGAAAATGTGGTAACAATTTTAGTGAAAAATTCGCTTTAGTTCCCGATTCTATGTGCACTTAAGTAAGCGCCCTTCGGTTCGGCCCCGTAGCGCTTACGAGTACGATGCTTTATTTCAAACGCGTTTTTCTCGAAACGACTATTTTTGATACGCTGGCAACGATTTCTCGAAGACTAATGAACCGACTTTAATTTTCTTTTTTTTCAAAATTTTTGTTATCGCATTGGATATCGTTGTAAGTAGCCGATTTTCAAAATTTTGAAAATAACAATGTTTTTGGGCCGGCTGAAAATAAAAAAATGATGAAAAACACACATCGAAATTCAAATCACCAAAAAAATGTCAAAAAAAAAACAAAACAGCGGCTACGTACAACGATAGCTACTATTGTGTACATTAATAAAATTTTTGGTTTTTTGATTTCAGATGATTATTCGTTGCTGTATCGCTGCCACCAGATGACGTCATTTTTTTAACTCGTTACGTTTATTTACAAAAATTTGTCTATTTTCAATATTTTTTAATAAAAATTTACATCAACATAGTTTAATACATACATAATAAATTGCCTATTGTCCGATCCTCGAATAATCATTCCTACTTACAAAAACAAAATCTCAAAAATCGACTATTTTTTATATTTTTTTTTTTAGATTTGGATTTTTTTTAATCAATTAATTGTGGGATTTTTTTCTCGAAAATCTGAAAAATATTTCCCTGAGGCCGCCATATTTTGGTAATTTTGAAAACAAAAAAAAAGCTTCGATCGATCACAACATTATCTATTAATAAAACTAGTTTCAATTGTTCGATTGATTTTAGTTGAATCTCCAAGGTTTTGTGATGATCACTGCAATGAACTTCTGAAGAAACGAGCTCCACACAAACAGCGATAACTTTTACAATTATTAATTTTTTGTTTTAAATTTTGCTAAAGTCAAGTCGAAACATGAAGTATTAATGCTATGTTTTTATTTTTGTAAAATAAAGAAACTGACTAGCAAAAAAAAAATGATTGTAAATCATCATTTTTTCGGGCCTCTGACTACCCCTTAACTTTCATATTTAATTCACGCTTATTTTTTGTATAGTTGGCAACGCTTTTACTTTGGGCCGATAGTCACTCTTCTTCATCAGCCATCAAAAACGGTGGCTGCAGGGAACATATCTACACTCATACACACACATACATTTTATATATTCACTTTTCTAGCTACTAAGTTCTGCCTTTTCCCAACTGGATAAAGAAGCAAAGCGCATGGGTCTGATGGTGAACGAGAACAAAACGAAGAATCTTCCGTCATCAAGCAAACAGTCGGCGCACTCGCGTATCGGCACCCACGTCACAGTTATTTGACATGTTGTCCAAAACTTAACCGTTTTCAAGATATTCGATTTTAAAATTATTTGAAAAAAAAAAAAATATGTTTTTGTTTACTTGTCTACTTTCTTTAATTTTAGCTTAAAGATCCAGTTATTTTTCTGTTTTTAGTTAAAGCGTATGCCAGTTAATTAAAATCACGAATAAAATTTGAAAAAGCCCTGTACAGTTTTTGTAGTTAATTGGGGTGCCTGCCATTGTCTCACATTGATTTTTTTTTTGTTAATCAAACGCGATGGATTTTGTTGTAATGGGATTTCTAAATGTGCGTTTATTTTATATGCTTTAAACACAAAATTTAATGTTTTCTTGTACGTAAAACAAAAAACAAAGTTTCTTTTAATTCGACCCGATCTTCAATATGCAATTAGCAAAGCGAAGTCGTGCCCTAGCTAGGCCTGGACATTCACATAAGTACTGGTACATTTCTGCAGATGAGATTGAAGGGGAGGTTGAGTCTGGCTGCATGATCCCCTACCTTCAAATGACCTGTAAGGGTTGTAGTGATATGTGAGATGCTTGAGCGAGAGCATCCTCATAGGTAATTCGACCTCTGGATGTTGTACGACGTCCGTATTTTTCTTGTTGTGGTGCAGTAATTAATTGCTTCCACCTTATTTCGGCTAAAGCAGGCTATTGTGTTGAGTGGGGTGGAGATTGCCATCGCCTCTGCTATGTCTTGTGTCGAACCTTTTCTTGCTAGCTCATGCGCTATCTCATTACCCCGTATGTTTCTATGACCGGGAACCCATATCAGAGTTATTTCAAGCCAATGACTAAGTAATTCTATGATAGTTCCTCTCTACACTGTTAAGCTAGTTTGGATGAAATGGAGTTGGAGTCTAAGGCCTGAGCCTCACCGCGCTGCAAGTAGCGATTATTTTTACAAGTAGCGATTATTTTTAGGTAATAGATGAATTAGTACAATGAGCGCTTCAGTAGGACTGGTGCTAAGTGCTCCTACAGATACACGCTGTTCGTTGTATCTTGTTCAGCTTGGTTTGGTTGTATTTCTTTTCTGATGCGGGCCACCAGACTAGTACTGAAGTACTCTCTTTGGGCACAGCTTTAGAATGCGTTTCCCTTTCATGCTCACTGATTATCTCTCATTTTATTATACTATCTTTATTATATCTCACTTTTATTATCTGTGCATCTTTTAACACCGTACAAGCCCTGTAAATTAAAAATAGATAATTGATAAAGTTTTGAATTTGCGATTTTCCACTAAGTCTTTCCTACCCCACATCATTAAAGAAAAAAAAAAATTTCTGGAAACTATTCTGTACATTTTTTTGAAAACTAGTATTTCCTTTTAGCTATAATAATGTCCTTAAATATCTAGGACATCAGCTTTCTCGGTAACCCTGTATAGATAGATCGATAGATCGATAGACTCTACTAGCCAGGACATTCTATATAGGCTCATTCTAAGCTATTCATATGAGATAGAGCTAAATAATGAGACTAAACAAATTATTTTATTTATTACATATCATTTTCAGTATACACCCTTCTCTAGTCGCTGCAAACAAATCTTTTACTAACCGAAACATTGTTGAAAGTAATTATCGGTCAGCGCACTCGCTCATCACTTTCTCTTTCACAGCTATCAACTGTAGTTCTTTTTAGTAGAGATTTCATCTCAGGAAAGAGAAAGAACACGCAGGCTCTAAGATCCGGTGAATAATAATGCAAAACGAACCAGCCCATTGTTTTATGGTGGTGAAGCGATGGAATATCCCTCCACAATTTGTGATGCTTTTTTGCATTATTTCATGGAGCTCCAGTTGAAGGCGAAGATGCTAATAGTTTGAGCAGAAATGTCGAAAAAATCATAGTAAATATCTTGAATTTAGACGCGAAAAGCCATTACGGATGAATATAAATAATTTTCGACATCTACAAAAAGGTTTCTACTCACAAAGTTAAATTTTAAGAAATCAGACGAAGTAAAAATCAGCGAGCATACATTTTTCAATATTGCTTTGCCTGCTTATTTCCGTTGAGTGCAGTTTGGCACACAGCGAACTTACAGGCAAACAGCAATTTTTAGGAAAAATCTCCCTTTGGTTTCAAAAATATGTGAATATTTCAAAGTTTAGTAGCAATCGATTAAATAATTTTTAATTTATTGCAGTTGGCAAACTAATTTTATAATTTTTCAACACTTGTTCTCGAATTTTGTAAAACTTATGCCGTAAAGAACCTTCCAGGAGAGACCAGCTTCAGAATACAAAGAACACCGCGCAAATTGGAGTGCTCTGCGCATAGTTGTTAGCATACATACAAATTTTGGGACTTCAACTGAAAAAATATGGAGATAGAAGTATTGCTGAGAGACTTGTATGTAAAGAACTTTCTTTGAATGAGCTCTAAGAAGCCATTTTGCTTTTGAAACTATCGAAATTTGTTTGCCTTAGTGCTCTGGTAGTATCATAAGCAGATTAGTGCTATGAAGTTTCAATGGCAAATGTATATACTTACGCAGACTTCGCATGGAAAAAATTTTAAGAAAAAACTTCATAACTAAATAAAAATACAGACCAAAAAATATTTATAAAAGTACACTTAGTAAGCACTTTTACCGCATTTGTGGTGAATTTTATGAGTTAAACACAAATTTTGTTTTGAAGATTAGCCGTTAAGTCACATTTTTTAAATAAAAAGAAATTAAGGTTTGAAAAAATGTTACACAAAACGAAGAGTTTCAATGAATTCAAGAAAATTTGATTCGGACTTACTCTCAAACTATAAGTAAATGCAGTGCGATGATTCTTTTCTGAAAGTTGCGTATACGCCATGCCATAAATTATCATACATTCGTACAGTGAATTGTATTTCCGCATATGTTACTCATACGCCATGTTGTCCACTTTCTCATATTTCAGTCCCTGAGGGAAAGCTTTTAGAAAAATCAAATGAAGGCAAAAATCAATATAAGAATTATGACCTTGCAAAGCCTATTGCAGCAGACACCCCAAAGCAGATGATTATCTTGTATATGGATGGCCTCATGCAAGGCATTAGAAAGGCTACTAGTGCACAGCTGACGCTAACTTGCCTGGATAATTCAGAAATGTATAGTCAGTGTACATATGCACCTTTATGTGTGTGTACGTGACTATCAAAGAAAATTGGACTACGCTACAATAAGCACACAAATTTGCTATTTTACGTAAATAGCGAAAAACACAACCAACCAACAAAGTAACACACAAAAACCAACAAAGTAACACACAAAAACTTCTTCACCAAATAAGTAACTCAATATACTCCGAAAAAACACGAAGAATAGCAAGAAAGCTAATTTAATTGGATATCTATTTCCAGCACCACCAACCAAAAACAAACTATGCTTCAAACCTTGAACTTCCAGCTCCCTGCTGTTATGGCAAACTCAATTTTAAACCCAAAAAAAGAAATTTATATTGCAAACGCACACAATTTTCTGCTTTCAATTTTATTTTAATAACTGGCTATATTTACTGCGAAATATCCATTACGCAAGCACTGCACGTCTTTCGAAAAAGTATTTCATCTTTAAATGAATATTCATTTTAATGGCGAATCGCATGAATATTGCGCATATAATGTGCCAGCATTCGACTGAGCATACCAACCGAGCCAGTCTTCCGCTACAGGAAGAGCAACAGCAATGGTAACGGTAACGGTAAAAGCGCGTCAACGACAACATATGGACAAGCGGCATAGGCAGACCGAGTGCAGGCCCTCACTCAAGTGCGGATGGAACGGAAATAACTTAGCACATATGAAAATTTTTACGAGCGCGCCCGGAAAACAGTGATTGGGGAAAAGCGAAAAAAGAGAAAAATTTCTAACAAAAACAAGAAAAAACACCGGAAAAAGAATTAAAGCAAATAAACAAAAAAAAAAGGAAACAAATATGAGAAAAAATAAAGTGGAAAGTATGGGCATAATGGGTAGTATGGGTAGAATGGAATAGGTGATGGGCGAGCAGAAGGCAGACAATGCCAAACCAACGAAAAAAGTGGCATCCAATGTGTGCTAGCAAACTTTCAACGAAGCGTAAAAAGCCAAGCACTGGCAGATAACAGGAATAAAGTGGAGCGCAATTTCGGTGCTGCGATTGAAGCAGCGGCAGAGGGTGGCGACCGATGAGACGTGTAGCCTAAGAGGATGCGCGAAACAAACAGTGTCAGTAGATAGCAAATACTTACTTGCTCATATATGTACAATATATATGAAGCGATGGCTTTTTGAATACACTCAAACAAGGCAGAAGATGTCGGATAGTTAGTGACAAAGTGGCAGTAAAAATAACGAGCAGCGCAGCGCAGCTCAAGCAATGCGATGCGATGCGATACGATTATGTGTACCGCTCAATGTGGGTACTATATAAAATAGATAAACGCTTGAGGTGTATTACAGGAAAATGGAGCGCAAAGCAATTGACGGGCGTCGCATGCATTTAGCAGTATTATTATTATTTTCTTTTTTTTCAAATATCAAATGTTGTGTTTTAATAGTTGGCTGCGGGTAGTAGAAGAACGAGCAGGCTGAAACTGGTATGTCGGATACACTAGTATCCTTTTGTATGTTAAGCAGCGAGTTACAATCTGCGACATATCAGCGTATTTTATATTTATGCACGTACTTTCTATTATGTGCTGCTGTTTAAGCAGCGCATTGGTGTATATATCAGTGGCAAAATAGAATTCAAAGAATTCTCATCCATTATTGCTGACTCTCTCAGCAACAACAACCACGTTGGGGTAAGCATGCAAGGATATGACAAAGGCAAATGTGCTAAACGTACATTGTACACACACATACACTCGCAAACTTTGTGTGTTGCCGCACCAAGTTATGCGCTCTTACATACCCAAGCATAGTTTTACCGTATGTAGGTACACCTCTTGGGTACTGCACTCGGGGGTACGCCTGGCCATATGTTACGACATTTTTAACATGCGCGTGGCACTTATGTAAATAATGAAGGTCTTGTGGAAAGTAAAAAATCATTCCTGCATACAAATACCTATGTTTACGCTCTACATGCGCTCACACCGTCTGTCTATAACTTCCTGCTATTAGGTTACAATAAACTCTAAAATACGTTTAGCTACTAAAAAGAAAATTGCTAAAATCCGAAAGCACCGACAGTAACAACGGGTATTTTGCATAAATAGTTAGTTTTTGTGCTGTGTGGAATTTTCAAATAAAAGGCGCATCTGGTAGCTGGTATATTTTTCAACCCACTTCAACCCACTTGCTTGCGCTTTTGCTCATGATAAAAGCTGGATCTCCAAAGTAGAGTTTGAATTGAAACGTGGATTTTTTTTTGGAGGTAAAACTCACTCACTCACTAAGCACTCAACGGTCGCTATTGCTAGGTTTTGTGAATTCACTAGCAGGAAAGTTTTTTTTAAGTTTTTGTATTGCGTAGTTAATTATTTAACAAATTTTAAAAATTTTTAATAGTTATTTGTGCCATATAGTAGTGTTGTGCACTTGCACTAACCCCGGAAACAAAAAGTTAAAATACAGTGTGTCAAGAAAATTTTTTTACAAGCAAAAAAATCGTCTTTCTTAATATTCCGTCTTGAATAAAGTGCACTTGAACTAATAGAAGTATTTCTATTTTTGTACCATTCATTCATTTTATATTTTCTTTCATTTTACAACGATTTGTTTGCTGTTTGGCAAAGGGTAAGTATTCATTCGATAGAACTTTTTCTGCTCTAAAAAACTATGTTGATTGTATTTTTTAGTTATTTACTTTTTCATTAGCTTTGAGGCTTAGAAATGGAGTTCCCAGGAAGCCAACATCAACATTTTCGACACCTGCTCTTCCTTGCTTTTCAACGAGGTCAAAAACCTGCCGAAGCAGTCCAGAACCTTTTTCGACGTGTATGGAGAAGGAGTCATAGGTGAGTCTACAGCACGAAAATGGTTTGCAAAGTTCAAAAATGGCGACTTTGACGTCGATGACACGTCCCGCAGCGGAAGGCCCTCTAAATTCGATGAAGAACGTCTCAAATCACTTTTGAAGAAGAAAGGAGGAGGTCGCCAAATCAGTCGTGAATTGACGGAACAAATGAACTGCGATCATAAAACGATTCTCAATCAGCTTCATTCAATGGGATTTACGGAAAAATTGACAGCCTGAGTGCCTCACGAGCTCAACGAAAAAAAACAAAGAAAGTCGCCTTCAAATTGCTTCTCCGCATCTCGCCCGCCATCGAGAAATACGCGGTCATAAACAGCGCTTTTTGTAATGAATCATCACGGGAGATAAGAAATGGTGGCTACACATCAATATGAAGCTAAGAAAGGAGTGGGTGGCACCAGGAGGTACGACAGAGCCGAGAGTCAAGCCGGGTCTTCATCCACAGAAAATCAAGATTTGTATTTGGTGGGACTGGGAGGGCATGGTGCATCGCGAAATGCTCGAAAAGAATGCCACGGTCAATGAGAAGCTCTGCATTGTCCAGCTACACCGCGCGAATGAAGCTATTCAACTGAAAAGGCCTGATCGACATGGTCAAACCATACTACTTCACGACAACACCAGGCCCCATGCCAAAATCACCACCCCATGGCAAAATCACAAATCGTCAAAGCCGCACTCCAAGAGCTCGAGTGGGAGGTCCTGCAGCTTCCGCCGTATTTTATGGCCCTTGCGCCGACCGATTACCATCTTTTTCGCTCCCTGTCAAACTGTCAAACCATATGAAGGGTGATACCTTCGATAATAAAGAGGTCCCTAAAAATTTACTTCACAACTTCTTTGACACCAGACCAGGCGATTTTTGGCGAAACGGCATCAACAAATTGGTCGAGTGGTGGGAAGAGGTTGCAAACGACGAATGTATAATTGATTAACTTATTGATATAATTATTGTTTTTTTGTTTAAATAAAAATCTTCGGTAAAAACGCTACGAACTTATTCCCCAACCTAATAATTCGAATCATACCGATGATACCGAAGTACCCAATGGAATTTGCCGATTAGCTAGCGGATAGGAAATGCAACTCATTCAATAGAACTGTGGATAGCTTAACCCAACTCATTTTTGTGAAATATAATAGAAGAGCGGCAAACTCATTTGGAATGTTAGCTGAGTGACAAAGTAAAGAGGGGGAGAAAATGCCTGGTATTTAACCCTATCAAGGAAACTTTAGTATTAGCAGTCTCCACTGAAAAAAAAAGTATTACAATATCTGAAGGACCCTTCATCAAATTAAAAGGAAAATAAACACGTTTGCAAAAGCAACACTGAACCAGCATTGCGGAGAGAAAAGTTTGTGGGCGGTTACAAACATTATCATAGCTCATCACCCCACAAAAATTGCTGGTTGGAAGAATGACGTGAATGTTATCATCGGCCAGCAATACCTTCTTACTATTTACGATTAAACATACACACATACATCCATATAAACATACACAAGTACGTAAGTATTAACGTAGATATGAACCAAGTGTAAGTGTCTGCGATTTCAATCAACTATTTCTTTAATTCAACTGTGTATGTATGTATGTATGTACATATATGGGGCAGAGATACGTGTATCGGGTGTTTTTTCTTGCTGCATGAGAACTATTGATATCGATTACTATGGTTTGGCAGCTGAGTAGGGCAAACTCTGTCGACATTTCTATTCATTAAGCTTTGGCACATCATCACGAATCGCTTGAACGCCAGCACAAGGCTTCCAAATTGTGGAAATTTACTTGAAAAACAAAAAAAATCTGTTCACGAAGTTCATAGCACTGACGGCGTTCTTATTTCGGTCGGTCCTTATTTCTTTCGAAATGAAGAAGGAGCTGCCTTTACGATGAATGGCGCGCGCTATCAAACCGTGCCGACTGAACTTTTGTTTTCAAACACTAATCACCAAAACATCGAAAATATTTTTCGCCACGAAGACAGCGCAACTTGCCATACACAGCGCACTTAACAGTCACTTTATTGCAATATTCAAGCCACCTTTGACTCAATAGACGGCCCGATTTATTCGAAAAAGTAGTGCAAAATTAGACTGATCAAAGAATAAATGCCATAAAAAATTACACTGTGGTACAAAAAAAAAAGTTGCAAAAAAACTTTGGATCGGACATGGTGAGGGTTGTAGCTTATGAAAAACTGAAAAGTATGGTATAGGAGAAATTTCCAATACACCCTCAAAATCTCATTTTATGGCCATAAAACCGTTTTTCAGTAGGTTGATGTGAAGAATAACTCCTAACTTAGCCAATTTCCATCCGATTTCGAATTTGCTTTTTTAGTTCGAAAGAACAAAAACAAGCCTTTTTGACAGTGTGTTAACATTTTTTCTGAAATGACAACTGACGAGACTGTAGACGGAAGTATTTGGAATTTTTTTATTTTTTCTCTATTTTTTCGACTTTGACATAATTTTTACGATATTATCCGATATTGAGGATTTTTTTCAGTACACCACTGTTATAGTAAATTTGATTTTGCGTCGAATGAGCTATATTTGACTGTAATTGAATTAAAATTAATAGAGTTGTGTGAGTTTTAAGATTTTAGTTTTTTTTTTTTACTAATTTGGAATGTTGGTATAGCTTACGCTAAATGGAAATAAGGACGTGTTTTGATGCGTTATTATCGATACGTAATATTTATTGGAGTGTATATGTATACATAAGAGTACACTGTACTGCATACAACAGAACTGGTTAGAACTTACGAAAATATCTGACATATTATAGCACATTTTTTTTTTTCAATAGAAATATGAAAAAGCTCCCAAGTGTACCAAAGTTCACACTGTACATTGATTAACAAAAGAAGTTTGTTATTATAATTTAACCTTATTAAAACGTCAAAGTTTTATTGTTTGTCTCATTGAAATTCAAGAGATATAAATCAAAACGTTGCCAGAAAAGTCGAATTTCTCAATATTCTCCGATGATGTGGCATCATCAGCCTTATCATAAACCAGATGATTGTTATTTTTATAAAACGGACGTAAACGATCATCATTATAAAGCTCGAAAGCACATAAAGTATGCTGATGTTGCAACTGTTAAGAACCCCGTAGTCTTGGACGATATGATTGACTCAACTGCAGGAACTGAAGGAAGTTCAACTCATTGCTGATGATGATCAAACTGATAACAATAAACCTGATGATGAAGAGTACTTTCCGTCTGGTTCTAAGTCTTCAGAACGAGACATTGTATCAAATTCAGATTTTCAGGATCTTTCTCGTGATTTACATACATCTATCGGGAAGACAATCTGAAACGCTCGCTTCTCGATTTAAACAATGGAATTTAGTTGATGACGACTTCAGATGAATGATGATGATCGAATTTCTTACAGAGAAGTATTCAAAACTGATGAAGAGAATGACAAATGTACCGTACCATACTAAACTCCAAAGGGCCGTTTCCAATGCATTTTTAAGTTTGGAACCAGTTCCGTTGTGTACTGCACCGTACCATACCGTACGGGCTGCACTGCACAATACTCCAATAAATATTATGCGTTTATAATGACACTTGTTATCATTTTCAGGCTTCGAAACGCATACCAAATCTCGTAGTAAAAAAAAGAAAAAATCTTAAAACCCACACAACTCTATTAATTTTAATTCAATTACAGTCAAATATAGCTCATTCGACGCAAAATTAAATTTACTATAACAGTAGTGTACTAAAAAAAATCCTCAATATCGGATAATATCGTAAAAATTATGTCAAAGTCGAAAAAATAGAGAAAAAATAAAAAAAATCCAAATACTTCCGTCTACAGTCTCGTCAGTTGTCATTTCAGAAAAAATGTTAACACACTGTCAAAAAGGCTTGTTTTTGTTCTTTCGAACTAAAAAAGCAAATTCGAAATCGGATGGAAATTGGCTAAGTTAGGAGTTATTCTTCACATCAACCTACTGAAAAACGGTTTTATGGCCATAAAATGAGATTTTGAGGGTGTATTGGAAATTTCTCCTATACCATTCTTTTCAGTTTTTCATAAGCTACAACCCTCACCATGTCCGATCCAAAGTTTTTTTGCAACTTTTTTTTTGTACCACAGTGTTATTTATTCCACAAATATTTCTATTTTTTATTATCATTTTAAGCTTTCATTCGCTTAAAAAAACACTCGTTACATTTGCATGTGAGCTTGCGGCTGGTGTCTGTAAATTTCCGCTTCGTACAATTCATTCGTTCATCCCATTGCGATTTGTTTGCAATTTCTCACTGATTGATTGAATTTATCGACTATGACGTATGCACATAGATTTGTGTTCATTGCGTTTGTTTGTTTTTATTATAGTCCATTCATGTTCTGGTTGGAGGAAGCAATTTGCATATTCACACGCATAATAGCTGCTGTGGTTTTGCCAATATGTGTCCATTTGTTTGCACTTGTCATCATTGCCTTTGCAGTTTATTCGATGAGGTGTAAATAAATCGCAGTCAAGCATAAATTACCTTCGTTAGAGAGACTAGCTAAAATCTTCCTTTGATTTTCATTTGCATTAAATGCCTTTCACTTCTAAATATATGACATACATACATACGTAAATATCCATCATCTCCCCTTAGAGTTCCTCAATTTCTCCCGAGAGACATTAGATTTCGGTACACTCATTTAGAATCATTGATAATCTCAGATGAATAGCAACACAAGGTTGCCTCGAGCCATGACTCTCTGTGCAGCAATAATGCTAAGCTTATAAATGACATGAATTACCGTTAATAATACTAACACAGGATTATTAAAGTTGGTATCGTGGGAATGTAAATTTGTTTTTGCCTTTTAGGGAGGCGAAAGCAAGCAAAGAGATGGTTATGCTTTGTGGTGGTTCTCTTCGATAACGGCAGAAATATGATTGAATGAAAGGATGTGGTGAGATTGAAACGTATAGGCAGCACTTGCTGCTGGCGACACTTGATGACTTGAATTGCTCTTGATAAAATGTGGAATTTAAAGTGAGAGCGAGCATAAGTGATTTTAAATTCCTTTATAAGCGTACAACAAATGGTGTTGGTAATTGAAAGTGGGGGAAATTTTGCAACTGTCGTTTGAATTATTAATGAAGAAAGAGGGAAGAGAGAAACACTTAAAAATGGCTGGAATGAGATTTTGAGAGATCAAAAATTTTTAATGAAGAAAATATGATTATACTAATGAAATGTATTCTGCATTTGCTCCACTTAAAAGCTAATGATAGCTTTACTGGCACACAGAGAAATAAAAGACTTAAAGGCGATAATATTTAAATGAGCTTTGTGTGAATAAAGAAATTATTTCTTTCATGTGTTAAGAAGAATTTTTTTTTCAGCATTTAAGGAGTTAAGTGACTGTAGCGATGGAGAAAAAACATATTTTGGATTTTTTTTTGCGGAGGTACAATGAAACAAATTAAATTCTACAGAAGTAGCCTTAATTGTAGATGTCATAAACTGTAAGAAATTATTATTATTTTTTTAAGTAATGTAAAATTATTATGTGTTTTTTTTCAAGTAATATAAAATTTTTATGATTTTTTCAAGTAATACAAAATTATTTTTGTTCTTTTAAGTAATATGAAATGATTATAATTTGTTTTAAATAATGTAAACTTTTTTTTTTTTTTTTTAAGTAATATAAAATTATTATTATTTTTTTAAGTACCTAATATAAAATAATTTTTTTTAAGTAATATACATTTTTTTTAAGTTATATAAAATAACTTTTTTTTAAGTAATATAAAATTATTATTTTTATTTTTTTAGGTAATATAAAACTAGAAAAGAAAGAAGTAATAATTATAAATAATTTTCCCACTTATAAGAGAAAAAACAAACAAAGAATAAGCACATTATTTTTTAGGCAATTTCTGATTAATTCGGTCATAAAGCTTGACGCCCAAAACTTCACTCTTCACAAGATATTCGAATTCAAAATTATTAAGGGGCTAGGAGTAGTCAGAATTTACAAAAGATTATATTTTTTTTTTTGCATTTTCTGAAAGTATAATATCTTAAAAGTATTGTGTGAAAATCCGACAAATACTTTTCGAGTTATTCAACAATTAACAAAGGCCGCTCGGGCGCTCCAGAGCCGATAGCAAAACTTTAAATGCGTTCTTCTCAAAACTAAGTTTTTTTAACTGGTGATCACTGTAACTTAAAAACCGCTTCGTGGATTTCAATAAAAATAATACTGCTTTTGAAAAACATAAAAGCTCGTGCCTGATCGAAGGATGTTTTATTTTATTACATATTTATTATATTTCGATTTTTTTAAACAATTAATTGTCGGTTTTTTTATCAAAAATCTGAAAAATATTTCCTGAGGCTGCCATATAATTAATTTTGAAAAAAATCTACGATCAGGCACAAGATCATCTATGAATAAAACTAATTTCCGATTGTTTTAAATGAATCTCCAAGGACTTGGATGATCACTGCAAGGGACTACTGGAGAAACAGTGATCAATTTTGCAATTATTAATTTTTAATTTTTTTTTTTTAATTTTGCTAAAGTCAAGTCGAAACATGATGTATTAATACTATGTTTTTATTTTTGTAAAATAAAGCAATTACCTAGCAAAACAAAAAATATCGAAAATCATTATTTTTTCGGGCCCCTGACTACCCCTAATCCCTTAAAAAAGTATATATTTTTAGTTACAGAAAAATAAAACTAACCTTTTATGTAAATTTATGAGTAATACAAAAGGAAATGGCAGTTGCATGCCTTCTCTGCGACAAATCACTTTTTGGAAAGGCCCAACTAAACCTGCAATTTTTAAACGGCAATGAACTAAACGCTGAACGGCAGCGATTGAATATGTAAATACCTTATATGATTTATTACCTCTATCGATTTATTAGCTCTATCAAATTTAAAATTTTCTAAAAACAAAAAAAAATTCACACAAAAATTAAGATTTCCTAAAAAACAAAAAAATCCCAAAAAAACGAAAGAAAATTTTAATATATTCGTATTTCCCTGCAGAATGTGATTGTGGTTATACAAATATAAAATTATCTGCACACGCACAAGCATACAAACTCTTCCGAACTGCCGCCATCAGAGACAATTTCGTTTGATGCTAAAGCAAAAAGACATAAAATTCTTGTTCGATGCCTCGACTTGACTGGTGTCTGTTGGAAGACATGTCGTTCGTTCGGTTGGCAAATTTTGCTGATTTAGTAGTTTTCTTAAGTGGAAATGAAAATACAGCTGACACAATTCAAACTTTATCAAGATTTTGTTAAAATTGAATAGCATCTGGAATGACGTGTGAATTGCTGATAAAGTAGAAATGTAAAATAGTAGCAGATAGATTATTAAAGTTGTCAGTTGGTAATATTTATGCACACACACACACACACATAAACGTGTTAGCATAACGAACGCACATACATATCTATGTGTAGGGGAATGCCTTAAATTTATGATTTGTAAGCAAATTTTGTTTATTTTTTAGGTACTCTTTAAATTGATAGTTGAATTTTGTTACGTTCAAGAGGAAAGTAAACAGGAAAAGGATTACAAACAACTTCCTCAAAGAAGAGTCGTGCCAAAAAAAAACAAAACAAATAGTAATAGTAGTTCAATAATTCAATATTCGGTAGAATGTTCTTGCCAAACACCATCAGTAACGCCGCACTGTGGAGATAAACGAATGAGGAACCCATCCTTAGGCAAATCAAACGCAGAAAGTGGCGATGGATTGAGAAAACCACCAGGTAGCATCACGAGAATGAAACTCGACTGGAACCCGCAAGGGAGCAGAGGTCGCGGTCAACCAAAAACACTTGGAGAAGGTCGATGCTACGCAAACTAGCAGATGCCGACATCTCATGGGACGGTGCAAAAAAAAAACAGCACAGAACACGTCTACGATGGAAGAGTCTTGTCGAGGCCCTATGCTCCCGAGAGGAGTGAACAAGGAAAAAAAAAGTTCAATAATTTCAGAGTTTCATTTAGAGTTTCTCAGGATACCCCTAACTTCTCCATAGTATTCGAAATATGGAAAAATACACCTTTTTTTCATTTCCACTGAAAGCACAACTTTTTGTCGAAGACAAGCATTTGCGCGAAAGTTATCACTGGGAAACACACGTTTTTGTTAGAAGAGGTGATGTTTTAAAAGGCAAAACAAATAAAGCAACTAATTAATATCCATTTTTCAAATATGCGACGCGGAAAGCACTGCAGTGAAGAAAAAAGGACAATTATTAAAAAAATGCTTAAGGAGGGCAAAACCTTCGCCGAAATAAGTCGATTACTTGGCTGCTCAAGCAAAATGATTGGTAATGCCAAGAAATTTGTCCAAAAAGTAGAATCTCGTGGACGAAAACCTATTATGTCGCCATTACTCGTCAAGCGATTAGTTAGACAGAGCAAGAAGGAGCCATTCAAGCTAGAAATGGAGCTTCAAAAGGACCTAAATAGGTATTGCTGCATCTGTTGAAACCATTCGCACTCGACTGAGAGAAGAATAATTTGAACGCTTATAGTCCGAGACAAGTTCCGCTTTTGTCCATTAAACACGCAGCTAAACATCTAACTGGCCAGTGGAAAGGTGGATAAACATATTGTGGACAGATGAGAGCAAAATCGTATTGTATGGAAGGACTGGTTCTCCTTAGTTACGTTAGGGGACCACCAAGTGAAGAATATAGACCGATGTACACGAAAAAAACACTAAACACGAGGGTTCCAGCATTACGATATGGGCGTGCTTTTCCTATTATGAATTAGGTCCGATTCATTGGATTAGAACGATTATGGATCGGCACGTCTACGTCGATATCCTGCAAAATGTAATGCTACCATATGCAGAGGATGAAATGCCATTTATATGGGTCTTCCAATAGGACCATGACCCCAAGCACACGAGCAAAAAGGCTAAAAAATGATTTGGGGGCAACACCATCAACGGGAATGTTTGGAATGGCCCCCACAGTCTCCAGATCTCACCACGATTGAGAATTTGTGGACTGATGTTAAAAAGGCAGTTCACACTTGCAATCCAACTAATAATGTGGCCCTTTGGATGGTTGTAAAAAAAGTTGGGAGAGAATTTTCGATTACTTGATGCCAGGATTTAGTGGATTCTATGCCAAGGCGCTGTGCGGCCATAATTGCAAGTAAAGGATACTCAACAAAGTATTAACCCACAAGTTAAATAGCATAAAAAACCTCTTTACAAAATTTACCGCTCAAAACAAGTGAAACTGAAGAAAATTAAATTTGCTACGATTTCAACGATTTCGAGATATTTACTAAGTAAAAAAAATTTAAATTTTAAAATTCTCTTAGAAAAATTTTTTTTACCCAACAGCCCAACCCCTACAAAATTGTTTCAAAAGCAACCAGAATGCAGGCATGTAAATTCCCAGACTCAGTGACCGATTTTACATAGACTTAGACTTACTTAGTTGGGGTTGGTTCTTGGGTTTTTTTTTTGGCTGTAGACTAGTGTAATTAAGAAAAAAAGTAGTTTGTTAAAAAAAAATTAACTAATTTCCATATGTGGGTGTATGCTCCATTTGACAGACTGCATTAATGGAGCGATTATCAGCTAACGGTACTTATGCTGATTAAGTACATTTTTTTTCTTATATTGCCAGTGCTGAATAAAAACTTAAAAGCGGTCATTAATATATGCGGCAATATATGCAAAATCGCAGTTGAAAATTTAAAACAAATACTAAAGAACGACCACATAAATAATTATGTACACCACTACATACATATACTCACATATGAGTAAGTAGATACTTAGGTAGGGCAACGAAATTATTAACGAGTCGACTTTTTAAAAAGTGCACTTTTTTCAAAACACACTTGCGCTTAAATGCAACGTATGGATATTTATTGGGAGCATAATTTAAAAGTTTGCATTTTTTCACCTACATGTACATATGCATAAATTATCATATTACACAAGGGGGCGCAAAATTAATCACACTATCGGAAGATTTATAATTTTCGCAAACGGCGTCGCACATCAATCATATTTGCCACATGTGAACGAACTAGACAACTGCAGTCAAAATAAAGATTTCCATTAGTCAAAATCATTTTTGGTTTTTTATGTAGTAAAAAAGTTGTTAAAAAAACCATACTGGATGATTAATTTTGTGCCACCTTGTACAAATGTAAATGAAAGCCATCTACGCGTGCTTCATATATTGCAACATAGCGTCATTACTTTTTAGCGTTCCTTTTTGATTAAAAATATTTGTCTCGTATATTTTTACGCCTCTTAATATGTTTATTTAAGTGCCCACAAAGGAGCCTTTAAAAAAAGAAATATGGCTTTGTGTGATCGAAACACTTGTGGAAACTTATGCTGACACCAATTCCAATTGATAGATTCCAAATATTAAAAACAAAAACAAATGGTGGTTTGGTGCTACAGACAAGGAACGTCGCAGGTAAGACAAAAATTGTGAAGATGAAGAAGAACTTGTAGATTTACTGACAATTAAATGACAAGGAAAGATAAAATGTGGGCGGCAAGACAAAAAATTAGTTTGAGGTCACTCTTCCACAAATCTCTTGGATTCATTAATGAATCTTAAGAGACCCGGAAGAGGAAGAGTATGAACTTTATCCACTCTCAGTATATACGCAACCCAATATCCTAAGTCTGATTCAGGAAAACGCCGGACAGCTACAGACGAAATGCTCTGCAGTGTCCGCATCCTCAAGACTTGGCAGCCATATGCTGACCACAGGCGTTGTGCCCTGCGATTACACCCACCAGTACTCTCAAGTTCTTTCTGCTGAGTTTTAGGAGAAAGGTCGCTCTTTTCCTGTTTGGTTTTTTCACAAAGCACGAATTCTCTGCACGAATTCAACCCAGACCAACGTCCTCTGTGGGTAGACCTCATGAAGTTGTCAATCCATAGTTGAGTCGATGCAGAATTGAGACCTAGAAAAGGGTTCAGGGCTTAGTGGCATGCTTGCAGAGCCTTCATTAGCCAGTTTATCAGTTAACTCGTTCCCTGTAACTGTAATACCACAATGTCCAGACACCCAAATAAGACTAACTTTGTTGTGTTTTGCAACACTGTTCAGTTATGTCTTACATTCACCGACTAATTTCGAAGAGCAGCGTGGGTTAGCAAGGGCTTTCAATGCAGCTTGTCTGACACTACAAATTCCAATACTGCTACCCCGCCACTTTTTCTCAATTATCCAGTATGCCACATTCAAGATGGCATAGACTTCCGCAAATAATACCGTGGCCATCTGTCCTGTGGCATAGGAGTACTTAGTATCTTCGCCTAAGTACCCTCCAGATCCGCTACCATTACTGGTTTTGGATCCGTCGGTGTAGAAAGTGTGCTGACTTCTCGTCAATAGGTTCTCTGGACTTAACCATTGATCTCTATCTGGGATTAAAACATCATACTTTTTACCAAAGCTAACGAAAGGCACCCGATTGTCCACTGGCATCGCAGAACAGTGTGCACCGCTCCGTCAACTGGTGGTATATCTGACAGTGGCTAGTGCTTTCCCTATTTCCCCAGACTCTGTTTAACTTGTGCCTGTACGTCGCCTTCATCGCTTCCTTTCGGAAAATCTAGAGGTTGCAAGTTCAGAATGGCATTAAGAGCATCACCAGATGTCGAACTCATAGCACACACTGCTCTGTATCCCGTTTAGGGATTTTACTCTGGAATTGACCATTGTAGTCTTCCATCATTTTACAGAGGCGTATGTAAAAATGGGTATAATCAGAATGATGTACAACCTGAGTACTATCGCCGGTCTTAGACCCCATGTCCTGCGAAAGGTTCTCTTACACTGCCAGAAGACTTTTAATGTTTGAGACGCCTGCTGCTCGACTTGCTACTTCCAGTTAAGCTTACTATCTAGGATTACTCCTTAGAATTTAACCTCAGCATGCAGTTGCAGTGTTACCCCTTTCAATGTGGGTGGCAATATGGAACGTTTCCTAGTCAAAAGCACTAAGGTACTTTTTATAGGATTCACCGAGAGACCATGCAATTCGCAACTACCTGCACCACTTATTAGAAAAAAACGTTTTCTACCAATCCATTCATGTCCACAGCAGAAAACGAGCATGCGACTAACGGAATAGCAGTAACGTACGCACTTAGGTGGCTAATGCAGCTGCAAAAATTATGGCTAGAGTTAATGATTTTAAATTTATCGTCTCTGCCAGTATACAAAATTCCTGTGTTTTCCAAAGCGCCCATACAATAACGGTACTATCATTTACTACTCTCAATTGCGAAGTGTGTATATTTATTTCCCATGTTTGTATGCGTGGACGTGTACTCACATATAAACATACATACACCTATTATATATTCATTGATAAGCAAATGGGTTGGTTAAGTATTTCGAATTTTTTTTTTGCTGATATGGCGCACCACCCAAATATTGCTATTTTTGTCGTTGTACTCAAGGCTTTTAAGCTGTTAACCCGTGTGTGTTTATGTATGTATGTGCTATGCTATGTATGCTTATTTTACGTTGTTGTTATACGTAACAAATTTTCACTGCAATTTTTTATTAATAACTTCAAATATTGCCTAACCTTATTTTGTATTATTTATAGCATTTCTGCTGTCATTTCCTCAGCTCCTCAGTTCCACTGCCAGCAACTTTATAGTTTACTATGATTGTATGTAAGTATATACATATGTATATATAAATATATGTATGTATGTATGTGTGTGCGTCTGTAGTTTACGCATTTCATACAGTAAATTATAAATTTTGTAGGCTGACTAAGCAGCTTGCGGCTTACTCGTCCATACTAAGATATCGATAAATTTTGCGTAACTTACCAACTTTAACTTTTGTTGTATTTTTCATTTGTTCTTGTTGTTTTTTTTTTATATATTTTTTTTTCTGTTGAATACACTTCGCCTGCTATGCCTACAAATTGCACAGTACCACAACTTCAACGGCTTCACTTGCAAACGCAGGTCAACAACAGCAGCAGCAGCAGCATGGAACAATGAAACCCAGCCCAGTGCTGCGACGCAGAATTGATTGCTGCACGCAGGTGATTGACTGACTGACTGACGGAATTGAGTTGCTGCTTCATAGGCAGCTCCATCGAGTAGTCAACGCACAGATCTGCCAATTGATAGTTAAAATGTGAAGAGTGCAGGCAAAAGCACAAAAGAAGTACAATAAGAACAAAAAAAATTAAAACACCAAACAAACGCACAGACGCACACTACAGTTATTACCAGCAACAAATTGCCGTTTTCCGTTTTTAATTACTTTTACTCTACACATACGCGCAAAAAAGAAGAGAATATTTAACACTTGAAATTTGTTGTTTATTTTTATTGCTGCCTGCCTGCCTTATCTACCGTTGATTGTGTGCACTTTTTTGTTGTTTTTTATTTTCTCCATTGGAAATAAATTACTTGCGGTCAAATGTGTGGGATGTGGTGTGGACAGGTTCTCGAAGAGAAGGCGAGCGCGCGATTTAATGACAATCACGTGAAAATGTCACATCGTTTGAGAAATAAAAGTAAAAACAAACAGCATTGATTATTGATAGCGATGTAAATTTTATTGTTCAATTGATAAAGTTTAATATTGCGAGTTTCTATGCCAATTTATTTCTGCGCTTGAAATGGTTCTTTTGTTGTTTCCCCCATTTGTTATTGTGATGGAAACAATTTTTGCAACAATCACTGACCGCTACCACCGTCTGATCACTCAATGACACTTTGGTATTTTGCTTAAAATATATAGCATTATTATATATTTCTCAAAACAGAAAAAACTAAAAATTAAATAATAATTCACAAATATTTCTTGCTCGCTGTTATATTTTTCCTTTTTTTTTCTTGTTTTCTTTGCACACTTTATTTATTTGCTGTGTTATTGTTATATTACGCGCCGCCAGCAATATATCATTTCTATAGATAAATAATTGCAAATCTTTTTACGAGCAAACTTTTTCACGCTACGCTTAGACGCTGCTCTCACACACGACTGCGGTAACTCAAATGCGTTCACATGACTAAAAACAGCAAAAATACGAAAGTTATATGAGTGGCGAAAGCAGCAGACGGCAGACTGCAGACAGCAGCCAGCAGTTAACAGTCAGCAGCAGCAGCGCACCAGTTACTTTGCCAATGAACAACATCAGCGGATGTCAGCAAAAAGCAGAACGAGCGCATGAAGTGGGCCCATGGCAGCAGCATACACACGCACACACATATATATATGTATTACTACCATAATCGTCAACCGCAGCGTTGAAGCGCAGCGGCAGTGCCTGCGTTGGCGCAGAAATTGAAAGAGAAGCGAACAACCGGTAAAATCAGAGAGCCGGTAAAGTGAGAGTGAACCAACTATGAACAAAATGAGAAAATGTAGCAAAAGCAATACTCGATTGTTGGCAAAAACAAAATCGGCGAACAAGTGCAAGCAAATGTGTCGGCAAAGTAAATATGTATGTATGTATGTACGTGCAGGTAGAGCCACAGTGTTCGGACTTTTAACACTGAATTGGTAGATCTCCCATGTTTTTTGCAAGATTTGAAATATACTTTTTGTTGATTTATGAAGAAATCTCAAGTATTTCTTCTAAGTACATATATTAAATAAACCAATGATTGCACGCTTACTTAAGGAATTTGCATTTTCAAGGTTTTCAAACGAAATGTTAAAGAAAAAAGGGAGAACTTTTAACTTTTTTACTAAAGGCAAGAATTAAGATACTTTCGAAGAAGGAACAAAGTAATTACAATGCATATATATGTACATATGTATTGTAGTAATTTAAGAAAATTTGAGAACATCAAATTTTTTTAAGACAAACACAATTAGTAATATTATACTTATATATTATTTGCTGAATTGGTGTAAAAATTTAGATGAAGAGGAAAAAAAATTTTTTGTTTTGAAAAAATGTTAATATAATCCTTTAAGAATATGTCAAAAAACTTTTAGAACGTAAATTTAAGTATTTCTTATATTTAGATCGTCAACCGTGACGACTCTATTATTTGCGTTCGAATGCTGGGAGAGGTATAGTTACGTTGCCGACTTTAGACGCGTTTTTCTCAAAACTATATTTTTCGAATTTGCGTACACGATAACTCGAAAAGTTATTGACCGATCTCCCTGAAATTTTGCACACATCTTTTTTATAATATTACTTTCTATATGAATTTACAAGTTTTCGAAAATTTTTGGAAAAAATTATTTTTTCGAAGCAAAAGAAGTAGGAAAATTCGCCCCAAAGTAAATTTTTTTTTTAGCATTTTATTTCGCGAATTTTTTTTCCATTTTTTGTTTTAATTCATATAGAAATTATGACATTAATAAACAAAAAAAATTTTGGTTTTTTGTATTCGGGTCACTGACGCCGATGCTACAATGCCCGCCGATTGAGAAGCCCGCTGCGACGTTCCTGGAAGAATGTACATCCGCCATTTTAAATGATTAACAAAAAAAAAAAATTATATTATTTTAATGTATAAATAAACTGTATGCCAATTTTGAAAAAAATATATTGACTTCTTCATTTTAAATAATTTTAATGAAAATCAGGGAAACTATGGCCGTTTACAGGTATCTGTCCCCTTAAGAAACTTTCATGTTAAAATCATTCTAGTTGTACGGGAATATACTAATGTTGAAGTACTATTAAAAAACCTTAGTTTAAAAAAATATATGTGATGGCTATAAAATAAAAATGTTCCCATCTATGACTTATTGCTTATTTATAAGAGATTCAAATTGAATTCCATTAATTTTGGTTTTTTATAACTATTTTTCTTTTTTTGGGCATTTTCAAGAATTGAATTACAAATATTTATTTGCAAAAACCTATTTAAAAAATTATAATTTAACTTTGGAAAAAAATATCGTTGACTTCCACTGAATAAACAAATTAAAACTCAATGCATCACTTTTTTATACTGCGTGGCGTAATGATTTGTGCTACAAATGTGCAAGGCTGACTGGGCGGTCGGTGGGGAATAAGTAGAAAATTGTTGGTAGACTTCTGCTGGTAAGCAATGTGAATGGCTAATATGTATGCACATATTAATGTTTGTATATATTTATATGCACGAACGTATTTAGAGTGCAGATTGCATTGACTGTAGCCGGCTTTGCGGCTTTGGTTGAGAGTTGCATGCATTTGAGTTAGGTCATAGCAGTCATAGCAAGCTAAAGGAAATCATACAACAAACGGAAAGAACAGAAAAAGCAATAAAAAGTGCCAGTTACAACAATAATAGGTGGTAGTCGTAAAGCGTTAATGCTATATGCAAAATATGGGCTCTGCATAGATGTATGTACATACATACATGCATGCACATCGCGAGGAACATACATAGTTTGACAATAATGGCAACAAAGTAGACACTAAAACCGACAAAGAATCAACTTGTATCGGTGAATGCTTCCCAACAGCAGGTCGGGTGCAATGAATGTAAATATGTAAGGTATGTAAGACCAACAGGCATATTGCCAAACACTCATAAGAAACATAAACTCACCACAAAAAAACTTGAAAGAGGGTGCCAGGTTTCCCCACTTTCCAAACTCTGTTGTATCAGAATAAGGAGATCTGCATTAAAAAATAAAATGCGCTCTTTTAAGACTTTGAGAATTAAGGCTATATTTAGTCATGAAAAGTGTATTGTAGAAGAGTTTGATGGGTGATAGTTGAACGCATCTCTCAAAGTAATTACTAATTACTAAATCAACATTAGAATTGTGGATAAATTTTGTCTCAATTGAGAAAAAAAATCCCTTACTAACTAATGATCTTTGAAACACGTTGAAAGCGTCACAAATACTACAAGGCGTGAATATATTCCCCCATTTCTCACGTTAACCTGTCCAGAGTTGTATGGAAGCTCAACTGGTAGTAGTCTTGGTTACGCAGTCTGACCGGAAACTGAAATCTGGTACGGGGAACAGGAAAACCTGTTCTTGAGGACGGCCCCTCGGGGAGCATCGTTATGGTTGTCCTTTACCACCCAAATGCGGGCAGAGCCTCTTTGTCTTTTCGCAGCCGGATGCCGGACCCACAGTACGGCAGAGGATTAGATAAGCCTCGAGCCCCACCAAGGTGGTTAGTGTGTCCGTTCCCCACTGCCTATTGGTACCGTAAATGATTTTAGCGTTTTGAGGGCGCTGATCAACGCATTGATTTAATCCGTTGTGCTTTGTGGCATCGTGAAGTCACACCGTCACCGGCAGATACACACGTTAAAAACACCCGAAGCTGTTGGTCGATTCGGTCGATTTTCATCACATCTCCAAGGTAGTTTTACGCCAGAACGAAAGTAACTCGTCTAAGTCATATATATGTAGATATCCAACGCATTCATGTCAACGCGAAGAAGATTCACAAATACCGCTTTAAGAAGATTTGTAGAAATATAAATCTTGTAATATTGCACTAAACGAAGTATACTTGAAATACCCTGAATACTTGTGTATCAAGTAGACAGGCTCTGAAAAAGGGAGAAAAATGTATATTTTCAAAGAATATTAGGATTAAGACATTTTCTAAATCAAAACAAAGATTTTTTTAAAGACGAGACAGTAGAGAGGACAACACTCCCCAATTTTTACGTTTTTTTAAGCTATTTCACATCCAATTGGAGAAATTTGGTCTCCACAGATTGCGATTTTGATATATGTTGACTTTCTCAAACCAAATCTAAGAATACCTAAAAAATTTAAAAAAAAAAACAGAGTTACCCATCTAATGTCAATATCGCCAAAGGTATCCATCACCTAACAGACCTACTGTTTCGGGTAAGGTCAAAGAACGTCAAATCAGAGAATTTTTAACACCCGTGAATGTCTTTCACAAGTTTCAGTAGAAAAATAAGCTGCTTGGAAAATAAGCTGCTCTCATGATCCATCGAGCGGCCAGAGCAAGCATATCAACAGCAGAGAAAATGCATTTGCTGCTCGTTCTGATCCCTAATAGCTCAGAGCTTATTTCATCATACCAAAAACCAATTTTTCGCACAGGATTCACATTGGAATTAAGGGGTTACATGGGTTTCGTCGGGTAAAAAAAGGCCTATTTTCAATATTTTTGTCTCTATGTAAAAAATTATTTATTTAATTCTAACTTTTTTCTGTCTTATAGATACATATTTAAAGAATAATTTCTGAAATTTTCAAAAAAAAAACAAAAATTAAAACTCCTCCAAAGTGACGTCATTTCCGGGACCCCTCGAAAAAAAGGTGCGTCCGCGTTGTCAGCATATCTCCTGACAGGCTCATCAAAAATGAAAAAACAAATATAAGTGTTTTAGTTAAGACTATAAACTCGTGCTTGAACGAAGGAAAGAAAAAAAGTAAAAATTGGAATTTTGGCAGACATTTTTCCAAAAAAATGAAAGTTTCGGTCAAATTTGCTTTCCATTTGTTTTTTAAATAGTTGTAATTGAAAAAAAAAAAAATCCTTCGTTCAAGCACGAGTAAATTGTATTTCGAACACCTGTGTAAAATATCATCAAGATCGGTTGAGTACTTTCCGAGAACATTTGACAATCGACTTTGAAAACACGATTCCGAGAAAAACGCGTTTAAAGTTTTGAGTAACAATAAAAGTGGCTTGGAGCGCACACATTCCAAAGGCTGTATCTCCGAATTTATTATTCGGATCGACTTGAAAATTTAGGATCATATTCCTGAGATATTGTAGAAATTAATAAGCCAAAAAAAAATATATCGATTTTTTGAACCAACGAAACCCATGTAACCCCTTAAGGAGGCAATCACTATTTTCATAGCTTAGTGAAATGTTCTACACATTATCGATGACAACTGACCACGGCGAATTATCTAAACTGACAACTAAATAACAGAATAGAAAAAAAGTGCAGAATTAAATGAACAACACTAGAGCAGTCAACAAGTGGGTGGTAGTAAGAGCTAATGGTAAAAGCAACACATTATTGGGAGCCTAACACTAACAATCATGAATATGATTTAAAAAAAAACACACACAGAGAGAATTAGATAAACGTTCATAACCACAAGCCCCTCGCTCTCTCTTTTCCACCACGCCACTGTGCAGATCAACACCAATTCCAGTTAATGGAAAATCCAGAGTATGAAGTATGCCGTTGAAGACATCAACTGTCCGCTTTGATTACGCTGGATAATTAACTAACTATGGCAGAGCAAAAGCAGCAGCTAAGCACACCACACTCCTAATTCACCGCTACTCACTTGCCCCTCCGTCTTGCCTTTGACTCCCTATACATGTACTCGTGTATGTAAATATATATGTAAGTGCGCGCATCAATCTCCGCATTAGCTTTTGCTACTTTTTAGTTCTCTTCCGGCCCTCTTTCCGCTAATCTGTAAACGTAGTGTTATCTGTTTGTTACAATAACAAAGTATTCGCTATACAACTGCAATCTGCACGTAACTCATTTTATTGCTTGCACGTCCATAGGTTACTTACAAATTCACAAATACATAAGTATGTACGAGTATGTACCAGCAAGTAATTATGCTAAGGCACGTGAATTTTGTTGGTTTTGTCATTGTTTTGTTGTTATGATGCAGTTTAGCAGTGTACTTCCTACACTCACACGTCGTAAGCATGCAGTCTCAGTAGGCGAATGAAGGCAACGACGAATAAGGCTCGTCTTCGGTGAACCGATTTTATACTCAGCCAACCAACCGTACTTAATCGGTTTCGGCTTTCATTTTGCATTATCCTTTGCTTCCTTTGGTGCTTCCGTTTGTTCCCATTCGAGGTAAACTATGTTTTACTGCTGAAATTTTTGCTCACCTAAGCACACCTTTTTTGGGGAGCAACAAATATACACGTACAAACGGACAAACCAGTTTGTGAAGCGTCTTTTTAGAGCTGCCAATATATATATATATTTTTTTTTTAATTCTGCATACATACATTGTTTATTGAAACGATTGTTACATTACAGCACGAAATTCAATTTAAAGCAAGCATTTTAATTTTTGCAGCTTTCGTTGCTTTTTTCAGTGGTAGGTTTTCATAAATGTAGATTTTCGTCGGTTTGCATATAGTTTTTATTTTTGTCGTTTCGAAAATAGTTTTGTTCCGATATTCAATTAAAAACAGTCTTTGGCTTTCAAAGCATTTAGTATAGCATAATTTGAGTTTATTTTGTCCTTAGATTAAAGCTTGGGTATTATTTAACTATCTATTTGATTCGTGACTACCATTCGGAGTTCAGACAGAACGTACATAGGTTCAAACCTCATTGAAAGATCAAAATGAAGAAAAAGTTTTTTCTAATAGCGGTCGCCCTTCGGTAGGCAATGACAAGCCTCCGAGTGTATTTCTACCATGAAAAAGTTCCTCATAAAAAATATCTGCCGTTCGTACTTAATAGTTTAATTTAGATTTAATATGAAAGGAGGATAATTTTAGCACAAATCAGTAAAACAAATACAACCTAGAAACCCTCAGCCGCTATTCAGGCAGACTGGAAAAAAAAAGCAACGGCATCGAAATATGTCCGATTTATACTAGCCGCTGAGTAGACGCGCTGTATAAAAAAAAATTAACTCAAATCCAGTTTTGACGAAGTTGCACAACATTGACAGGTACCAGTGAAAAATGCGACATTTTGTATGAACAAAATTAATATCGATGGCGCGCTGACCGTTTTAATTACTACTGACGCTATATTAAGCCTCCCGAGTGCCAAGTGAAAATTTAGAGAAGGGTCGTCGACAATTTACGCAGTTTTCAGCTATTGTAACAGGATACCTATACTCAAAACTCTCGAGCGTATGAACTCAGAAAACTACATAAACCTATTGTATGAATTTGAGGAGCCAGCTATTGCGTGGTAACCTGATATGCTAATATGAGCAGTGCTCCTGATCGGATAAAATTTATTGTTTTCTCTTGATTTCGTCATTCAGTATCTAGTATCCATTTTTAAAATATATAATTGCGAAGTATGTCATGAATTCTCAGCCGGTCTCTAGTTGACCTGCCGCTATGCCTCGAAATGTTTTTCTACACATTCCTTGTTCTTCACATTCTTCAGTATTCTAGTGGGGTCAAAAACTCAATCTGTTTCTCACTATTTATTTTTCATTCCATATCCTCATATGTACGTTTGTATATATTATATATGTTTTATGTATATTATTTAAATTTTAAGCTCGTTTCTAGCTGAATGAAATACGCAAGTGTATATATGCATTAATTTTCGATCGATCGACATTAAATATTTACTTTCTTAACATAAATACAAGCAATACAGAGGCCGGTTGAGTCCATGTAAGTTTGTACTTGATTAAAATAATTTTTTTGATTTGTTCATGGTTAATAAATGAATCTGCAGTTGTAAATAGTCGCAACAACTTATTAGATATTATTCCAGGAGCTGTGAAGTCAGTATGACTTACACTAAAACAGAGCTGATGTAGTCTCGGTAGTTAAGTTGCATTTAAAATGCAAAGAGCTGAATTGTAATCTCTTACGAGAAATGAAATGAACTCGTCCAGAAGCTTACCACTTTGCTACCATATGGAAGCAGGTCATTTTACCAAATTTAAGCATGGAGTTCGCAAAACCCAAACTTATGTAAAAGAAGTGCTGAGTGTCAAACACCTTGAGCTCTCTACCAGTTGACGAGTCTTCTCGATGCAAACCCGACTTAAGTTCTTTGCCAAGTTTTTTATTAGATGGTAATGATCATGTAACCCTTTAACCAGTAGGAAGTATTCATAAGAATGATCGATTCTGAGATATGTAGTTCTACTCTACCACCTTTTAGCATTACAAAATCTTATGTTATCTTTTTATATGCGCAAGAGGCTTTTTCAACCTATTACTGCAGGATCTGCGAATTTCCTAGTATCTATTGCATATCTCTAGTAATCACTTTTGTACATATGTACATATATGAATATAAGAGAAAAAACAACAATTTATGCAATTATGTGTCAAAATTGTCAAAAATAATCAGATATTACAAAATAAAAAAAATAAATGCATTTAGTTCTCTTCTTTTTTTTTGACAAATATTTATATATTGTACATGAAATACATATTTTTTTTTTTGCCTTTAACTACATACATTTTTCTATTGGATTATTTTTACCCACAATTTTTTCATATCGGGTTGGTTTTTGGATTTGTGCAGAAAGTTTAAAATATTCTGCATCCACGCTTTTGTGTATGCCATTTATACAGGTAACCCTATACCCGACGTCAGATGTTTTTGCAAACACAATTACAGCAAACAAAACTCTCTCTCCCACTGTTATCCAACAATGAATAAAAATGTTGACTCTCACTTACAACACTACTCTCACTCAATTTGTGCTTCGGAGCGTACTCATAGCATTACAAAAACAACGCACACACTGTGTCGGCATCTGCGGCTGCAGCCAACTAAAAGTAAACAACAAAGTCCAATAGCCAAATTTGCTCTCTTGAAGTTTTGGTGTTTTTTCTTTTCGGCTTGTTGGGGCAGTGACGGTCAGGGCAAAAACAAATAACACTCGAATATTTTGCGCCAACTTAAGTAGGTGCACAAGTATGCAAAAAAAAAACACACAAACAGACCAGACAATAAAAGGAAATGAATTAAATAACAACAAAATACTGACCAGCGGAAATCTGTGTTCTGCTTTTGTACATACGATTGAAGAGTTGTTTTTGTATGCCAAGCTGCGGCTGTTCTCACTATAGCAGCTGTTTTGCAATTGTTTTTGTTGTTGTTTGCGAATTTTATGGAGTGTTGAAAAACACTTTGTTAAACAAACTATACGTCTCGGCATTATTTTTGTATTTCATTTTAATTTTCCCCACATTTCTTGTTTCACTTCTGACCGGTACGGTAATGCTTTCGTTTTCTTTTTTCAGACGCACGAAATTTTCTGCACTATAAACACTAGTGACTAAATGTTTATGTTGTTGTTATTATTGCAGTCACTTGTTTATGTTTGTTTCAAATCGCTTTTTGGAGGTTGCACTCTGTACATAGTTTAGTTCGGTTGCGTAGCATTCGCTTTTATAAAGTTTATTGCAAAATTGAAAGTTCAGCTATGCAGTAAATATACCTATGTATGTAGGTATGAGCATAGTTGTGTGCATGCATGTGCATGGTTACATATATACGTCCTGTATAGTAGCTACGTAGTAGCTCAAATGGAATTTGTGAAAATGACAAAGAGTCACCAACAGAAAGCCGAGCACTAAATTTTCATGATTTGAGCACTACAAAAATTAGCCTGCGCTTATGCGGCTCATGCAGGAAAAGGTCAAAGGAACTGAGCAACAAAGTTTTCAAAACAATTGGATGGCTCACTAGGGTTGTGCTTTTTCCAATTTTTTTGTTATTGTTTTTTTTTGTAGTCTGTTGTACGACAGCTGGCTTGTTAGTACTTCGAAGTTGAGTGGAGTTGATGAAGACGTTAACAGCGGCGGCACAGTGCATAGAAACGGTGGAAAGCAACTACAGAAGACCCGTCAAAGTTTCCCTTCGTTGTCTCGCTTCTTGACGGAGCAAATTAGGCGCCAAAATCATACGATTTTAAGACGCTAGATATCTTCATTTTACGGTCTCCGAAAAGGAAAAGGCAAAACTTAACGTATTTTAAGACGCTAAATAACTTGCTGAAATCGCGTAACCGGTTATCCCGCCAATCAAGAGGAAGAAGATATATTCCTTTTGGGTTTTCTGAAGGGGAAAAGGCGAGACTTCACGTACTATTGCTGAAAATACATAAATCGCCTCTAGGATGGGTTGCATCGGAAGCTTCCTCAAAAGAGCCCACAAGTGAAGGTCGCTTCCTTGCGGGATCCAGTCCAGTGCCATTTTCGTGATGCTACCTGATGATTTTCTCAACGTGTGACCTATCGATCGCCACTTTCTGCGTTTGATTAGCCCAAGGATGGGTTCCTGGTTCGTTAATCTCCACAGTGCATCGTTACAGATGGTGTTTGGCCAGAATATTCTGCAGATGATTATTGATGAAGGTACTAAGCCAAAATAGCATCGAAAATTTCATCAGAATGTTCAATGAAATGCGAGCTAGCAAGGGAGGGAGCCAACCGACCCTCAGTAAACTATACTCGTAACGTAGGTGTTCTTTTATCTTCTATCTTTGTGCAAACTTCGACTTACATCGGTTTTTATTGAACAGGCAAATACGGCAGTCACCGTAGCCGCATGGGCTGGTGAGCTACTACCATTCGGAAGTAGAAAGGCTCGAAACCCCGGGCGTGTAACGCCAATTGATAGAAAGTATTCCAATAGCGAACGTCACTCGGCAGTCAATGGCAAACCTCTGAGTATTTTGTCATGAAAAAGCTCCTCATAAAAAATATCTGCCATTTGGAGTCGGCTTAAAACTGTAGGTCCCTCTATTTGTGGAACCCATCAAGAGGCCACCACAAATACGAGAAGGAGCTCGGCCAAACACCCGTAAAGGATTATATATATAGGTATATAAATAGCATATGGACTAGGATACCCTCGCGCTATGTGGCAGTTCGATGAAAGCAGAGCAAAATTCCAAATATCCCTTGACATGGGAAACTGAAGGTACTGAGTTGAGAGCCCTTGACCGAATATATTGTAAGTCCGGGTGTTATGGTAACGTACAACCGACTGTCGTGAGTCACATTGGGTAATTTGGACCCGTGCAGAGGGGCGATCGCAAAAACTTAAGGAGTTATATACAGTTAGAAGGCAGAAAACAGCGAATTTTCCAGAATTTTTTCTAAGAAAACTTTTAAATTTTTTGATTTATTGATCACATATTATGTCATCTTTTAACTGTATTTTAAGACTTAGTAAAAAGTATTAGTAAAAATATTTATTTGGAAAGGAGCTACAGCTGATCTTGTCCGGGAGCTCCTCTCAGAAAAGACGTTTTGCGGTGACCACTATATCTCTGAACTGGATCCTCTGGAATTAAAAACCCAAACAGATTTCGTTAAAGTAATCAGCACTATCATAGAATCCGTTGTAGAAAACCTTCGAATACGAAGGTCTACAACGAATACGAAAAAATTGTAATCGTGAGTTCCATGTGAACACGAAAAAAGTGCTGCCAAACTCAAATATCAAATTTTGGTATTTCAACAAGAGCTCACTTCAATGTAAACAAGACAATTTAGCAAATAATCTTTAAGTTTTTCGTCAAGTAAGCTGCATTTTCAAATTAAAGCTTATTAATAGAAAAGGAAAGTGTGAGAAGCAAACGGAGCCTCAGAATTGAGCGAAAAATATTGAGAGATGCAAGCAACCCTCTCGATATGGACAAACCAATGTAAGTGCTTGCCTTGTTAAAGAAAAAGTTTATTTAAATACGGTTTAAAACAGATTTATCAAAAATTACCGGTTAAATAAAGCGGGATTTACATACGTTTTGAGTTTTATTGGACACAGTGCAAGTTCAGCGAGGTCCATAACTCCAGTTCTCCGACTATCCTCTATTTTATGGCTTCTTGCGGAGGGGGCTATCAGCACGGAGTTGGTTAAGATTTCGACGTGATTATGGGGCAGTCGACATTTAGCTGTGTACTAAAAGACGCATTGGCGTCACTACAAACACGATTGTGTCCTCCGTGGGTAAATCTCGACTTGAGTGCCAATGAAAAACAGCAAAGTAAGATGGAATTCTTTAAAAAAATATAGATTTCCTGGCGTCATTCCTCCACTACAACCGGAAAGGCTATTGCAGTATCAATGCCATGATTGATTTCTCCTTTATTAGCTCCAACAAAGTGGCATACTGCAGCCGTGTTGTTACAACTTTGGGAGTCACATAAAAGTACATGTACTTCAAAAATTTCATTTTATTTATAGTTTAGTTAATATAGGACTTACATTTTACGGATTTTTTATTTGCTTCCTTTCAAATCCTCTTTTTATTACTCGTTCTAATTTTTGTCCGTTAATCAAACGTCGTCGTAGAAAATTTGTACGAAACTCTAAAATTTGACGTTAAGAGAGTATTCGGTGAATGCTACTCTCCGAATTTCGCATGTACGTTCGGAGCTATTCGAATTGTATGTTTACAATTTCTTAGTTTCTACGAAAAACAGTCTACGAGGAATTGCATGATAGGGCTGAATGTTAAATCTAGTAATTAATCGAAGGAATAAGCAAAATAAATTGACAAAAAAGCGTTTTCTCAACAAAAAAAAATCGATTTTTGACCAAAATTTCGTCCTTAAATTGTTTATAAAAAAATATATATTTAACGGTGAGAAAAAATCTTCGATTAATTACTAAAAAATATATTTAAGAAGCTCGTGTTAAAATTTGAGACTAATCGGTTTAACCGTTTTCGAGTAATGTTGGTCACCGACTCTGAAAACACCATTTTGAGAAAAACGCGCTGCCGCTCGCTCCGGCCTTGTACTTTCAAACACTCTGAAGCGCCTTATCAAATTTGCGTGTAACTTCTAAAATATTCACCGGAACGATATTAAGTTTTCTGTGTGTATTCTTAAATGTATGTACATTAAGAAAAAAATCTAGTTTTTGAAAATCTTAACTGTATATAACCCCTTAACCTTGATATTCGCTCTAAACATCTTTTCGTTTGTTTTTTTTAATACTTAACCCTCGAGAACACGCGCTATGAGCATTTTGCTCAAGCAATTTTTCATTTCGCGAAATTTTTATGTTCTATGTAATTCTGGCACTAATTGTGGTGAGTACCTTCGCTAGTAGTTGTGCATCGTACTTTGACGAGCATTTCTTTCGATTAGTGCACGATCGGACGTGTAGGCAGACGGTTGATTATTAAGAGCGGCATTTTGCTCATTGCGCGAGAAACAATGTATGTAAGTATTTCTTGATTTATCTTTTTTGTTGAAAACCTTGGGTTGTGAAAAGGGTTGCTGCCCCAATTTTGAATAGTGGCAGAAACATTACCATGGATAATTATTTTACTTCAATACCTTTAGCAGATGAACTATACAAACAATATAGAAACGACCATTGTGGGTACAATAAGAAAAAATAAAAAGGAAATTCCACCTCAATTTATTTCAGCAAAAGGAAGGCCGCAACCACATACAATGACTACATTTGCCGAAAACAAGGTTCTTGTCTCTTACGTTCCAGTGAAAAAAAAGAAAAAAGTTGTACTTATGCTATCATCACTTCATGCCGATGGCCAAGCTAATGATAAAACATCTGAGAACAAACCCGAAGTAATAACCTCTTACAACCTGACGAAAGGGGGTGTAGACACTGTTGATCAAATGAAAGGCACATATTCAGTTTCCAGGATAACCTGCAGGTGGCCAATGCGCCTCTTTTTCACGCTTATTGACATTACTGGCAAAACTGGCAAATTTAACCCAGAGGAGGACGTTTCTAAAGGAAATTGCCCTGGAGCTAATAAAGCCACATATTTCTAATCGGCAGGCCATAAAAACTTTACCTCGTGATTTAAGAAATACTATGGATCGCATTGTACCAGCAAAAGAACCTGAAAGCCAACACCTACAACCGGGCTTTTGCGAGCTTTGCCCCAGGAGTAAAAACAGACGTTCGAAAAAAGGCTGCACTTTATGTGGAAAATTACTTCGCACGGAACACGTTAGGTATATGTGCCCATCTTGCTTCGAAAGCAACGTAAATGTCAATCTTACCGAAGACTGATTCTTGTCTTTTATTTATTTATTTTGTTACAAGGAGTTTTTTTTGTTAATATACTAAAGTATGAATGTAAAATTTTTCGTTATGTCTTGATTGAATGAATCTATATAATTTTACAGTGTGAATTTCTTAAATAAACACATAATTGCAAAAAAAATGACTTGGTATTATAACTATGTTAAAAAGGAAATGTTTAAAAATCATAATCCATTAAAAAGTTACATTCTTACATGAAGTGAGCAAAATGCTCATGCGCGAGAATCCGTTATATCTTACGAGGCGCGTGTTCTCGAGGGTTAATGTAAATGATCTCTAAATTATCTAGAATAGTCTTATAAGTATGAATCTCGAGCCGAAACCTTAGTAGCCAGAGTTCTTGTTAAATTTTAGTGTATTGGTTATTTATAACTATTACTCTTACATATAAATAAATAAAAATATACCCATCAAATAGGTAGGTAGCTGAAATGGTTGAAGTGCCGGTCGGGCACTCCTCAAGTAGCACTAAAGCCGTTTTGATACCCATCAAATAAGCACTGCGTATTTTTTAATTTTTTGTTTTTGTTTCTTTTTTTTTAAATTCCACAGAGACAACCTTTAACGGCCACCCTATATTTGCCTAACGCATATTTAGATATACAATTTGATTAAATATTCACCAACCACTGGGCACAATTGGCAGCACAGCCATTTTATTGCAGTCACTTTTATGCGAAAACAAGTGAAATTGAAGGAAAATACAGCAACAATAAAAAAGCGATAGTAAATTAAAGAAAAATAAACAAAGCAAAGGTTTACTGCTGAATGAATTGCGATGCGATGGCGTCGGCAGGCCTCAGACCGCCCTACGAGGGGTGGGGTTTTTGCTGCCGCTGCTTCATTGTCATTAACACTCAGGTCTAATAAATTTAAATTGTAAGCATTTTATCTATTTGGCGAATAAGGAACAATAAGAAAATAAGTACAACAACAATTTGTACAACAATACGAACTATATTGCGCATATTTTTCTATGGGCTAATTTACAACCTGCGCATTTTGTTTACTATGCCGTTGTCAGTTAAATTTCAATTACGCTCTTTCAAGTAATAAATTTCAAAATGAGGAAGCAGAAGAAGAAGACAACCAAAAAACAAGCGCACGAGGTGCATATTTGCCGTTGATTATTACATTTTGTTAAAATAACCGGTTATTTTGTTTTAAAATATAATAATATTTGTTGTTTTATTTACAACTGCAATCAATAAATATGTGCTTGTGTATGTAATTTATTGCAACAACTTTACAAATGAAAATTACGTGCATTAAATACTAATTGGCACCACCTGCCTGACTAACTAACGCACCTACACACACACACACACACACACACACACACACACACACACACACACACACACACACACACACACACACTGCGACCCATTGTGGGTAATAAGGCAGTCCACGACTAACTTTTGGCTAATACGCAGAGCGTAATTAGTAACTTTAACCCTCGAATGCGAACACACATGAAAATCTGCCACTCGTAGTGAAAGGAGTAAACTGCAGTACGAACTAAATATATATGTAAGTATGCATAAAGTTTAGAAAATACTAATTAAAATACCAGGATTCAATTGATGGAAAACAAAATTACAAACTTTTGACTAATGACCGCAATAAATTCTTCATAAAGCGGGTGTTGTATATAAATATCAAACTTGAAATGCGTTTTTCTCAAAACTATGTTTATTGTTTTGCAAGCCGCCAGTAGCCGAATGAGTAGGTGCGTGATTACCATTCAGAATTCACAGAGAGGTCGTTGGCTCGAATCTCGGTGAAAGCAAAAGTTAATAAAACATTTTTCTAAGTAGTCGGTCGCTCCTCGGCAAGCAATTGGCAAACCTTCGAGTGCATTTCTGCTATGAAAGTATAGCTCCTCATAAAAATATCTGCCGTTCGGAAGTCGGCTTGAAACTGTAGGTCCCTCCAATTCTTGTGGAACAACATCAACACGCACACCACAATTAGGAGCGCTCAGGAGCTCCGGCCAAACACCTAACAGAACGTGATACGCGCCAATTATTTATTTATATTATGTTTTTTGAACTGGTGTTCACTGTAGCTTAAAAACCGCTTGGTAGATTTCAGTAAAATTTATACTGCTTTTGGAAATCATAAAAAACTAGCGCCTATTGAAAGGATTTTTTTCCCAAAATTTCGATTTTTTTTTAACAATTAATTGGCGGTTTTTTTCTCGAAAAACTGAAAAATATTTCCTGAGGTCACCATATTGTTAATTTTGAAAAAAAAGCTTAGATAAGGCACAAGATTATCTATAATAAAATAATAAAACTAATTTCTCTTGGCCGATTGATTTTAGATGGAGGACTTGTGATGATCCCCGCAAGGGACTTCTGAAGAAACGGGCTCCACACAAACAGCGATAACTTTTACAATTAATAATTTTTTTTTAATTTTTACTGAAGTCAAGTCGAAACATGATGTATTAATGCTATGTTTTTATTTTTGTAAAATAAAGTAATTAACTAGCAAAAACAAATTATTGAAAATCATCATTTCGGGCTTCTGACTACTAAACAACATTTTCTTTTCCACGGTGTTCTAAAGGATTGCATAGATTGGTGACTGGCGCGTTACGTTAAATTCAGTGAAAACGCTTAAGGGGGGACCCTCATTTAGACGGTCTAAAAATGCATCATTTTTGGGAATTTTTTTCTCAGGTAAAATAACTTCAAACGTTTTGTAATTCATAAAGTACTTTAATAAATGTCTTGACTGTCTACAAAAATTTTCGGAGAAGAAAAAAACATTTTAAGTATGGAAATATACACCTCGACCATGGCACCTCATTCTATCTGTGTACATTCTAGCGCTCTGAATTTTTTTCTGAAATAAAAAAACCAAATTTTTTTTAAAACTTTAGGATAATACCTTCGATGTGACATTTTGATTTAAAAAAAAAATGTCGAAATTTATATTTTTTACCCAGTTTTATGTTAAAAGTGACTTTTCATGCATAAAAATTGACTTTAAAATTACAAAAAAATTTGAAATTTTTTTTTTTAAAAAACACTTAATGTCACATTAAAAACAATTTAATTATCTTTAAAATGAGCTAAGGGGTCCCGGTGGTTTCGAATTTTCAAAAAATCGATTTTTGTTTTTGATATTTCGAAAGTAAAGGCTGTTTTATATATTCTTATACTATCAAATTTTTGCAAGAATATTCCCAGTATTTTTTATTCTACAACCGTTTTAGCAGGTAGAATCAGATTCGTCACGCGGCGGCATCAATGGTCGCACATTTTTCGACTCAAAAATAATATAAAACAGGAAACCAAATAATGGATCCAAACTAAAATCAGGGAACACTGGAGCGGCACAAGCGGCGTTAATCACTCCAAAAAGTTTTTGAACTTCAATGCCAACAGCCCAAAATCTGCTCTAACCCTAGACAAAAAGGGCCTCAGATTACTATGTGGAAGCACTTACAGATCACTTTGCTTGTAATAAACACTTTAACACAATAGGATTACCTAGTACAAGATTATACAGGTTTTGCTGTGCTCACCAAATGTGAGACATTAGGCCATAGGAGACACAGAATCCTGGGCTCGTACCTACTAGAAAAGGAAGATCTACAAATGCTCCCTCGTAAGGAGCTGGTTCGATTCCTCGGTATACTAAATAATTATAATTAAGGAATTATGGGCGCGCATTAGATCAATTTTATCGCAGTGCATAAAAGCCTCGGCCTAACCCATACAACCATCACCATCTCAAAACTACTTTTTCGGCCTGGTGTTGTCACAAAAAAAAAACTATTCACCCGAAACGTCTGAAATTTTAATATGTTGTTCACAACATCAATAGCTATCGCCCGTACTAGAATTATATTATTATTTCAATTATTTCGTTTTCTTGTTTATTAAAAAACTTAAAAAAACCCGTTTTTTAGAGTTTCAAATTGATAACCGAGAGATTTTGTCAATTTTTTTTATTCTATTACGGGACTTAGCTACAGTCATACCGATTAATCTTTTTTTTTTTGGTTTTTGTGTTTCAGATAAATAGAAGGGCCAAAATGGACAACACAGTCCAGGGCCAATTTTTCGGGAGGGTCAACTTCAGCGCCATTTTTTAAATTATTAAAATTAAAAAAAAAAATGTTTTTGTTTTTCATTTTTGTATGTAAAAGAAATTGAATAAAAAGCATTAAAAATTTAGGTATCGTTTTTCAGTTTTTTTTATTGTAAAAAAAAATCCTGAAAATACCCTAAATTTTCGAGCTCTACACCACCGGGACCCCTTAACATCGCAAATCCATAAAATGGAAAACATCCAAAGTGAAAAGATTTGAGGTGTACAGACACGCCGACGTCATTCGTTTTGCGCTTCACTACGCTAAATGATGTAGAATCCAAAGTTCCTCGAAATTTTTCGCCATGCCTAACGAGCAAACCTAATATCTATCGTGCTTGATAACAGATTGATCTTCAGCTATGGTGAAAACGAAATTGAGCAGTAACTTCGGCCACGCCATCGAGACTCTGCAGCATTCTGCACGCTCATTTAACACGTATTCACACACTCTACCAATCAGTTGTTGTCCAGGCGGCAAAAAAACAACGGTTATGTTGATGTTTTCATATATCACTAACCCAATAACGCCAGCCGAAATCTACACGATAATTTCACACACTCTTCCAAACACTCGTTCACACACTCGTACAATCAATCGTTGTTCAGACGGCAACGAAGTGTGCACTGTGTTGATTTTTTCGTATATTACTAACACATCTTAGTTTTTTCGTAAACAAACCAATTCATAACGTCAGCCTATCAGCTGATTCTCTCGAATTCGCTGAGAGCCGGCTAACGGTCTGATATTGGACATACCATTAAATCCGCTGTGATTACCCCAGTTAAGTTACAGTCAGTTACATCTTTAAGCAAAACCCTATCAAAAGCTCAGTCAGGTTGATAAAACATAAAACAGCTGGTTTTTTATATTCATAAAGATGGCATCTGCTGTCGATCTGTTCCGTCTGCGTCCTTGTTGCTCTTCTGCAATGCCAGTTTGGCAATATATTTAGTTAGCTAATATTTTAGTAAAAAGCTTAGTTAAATAATCCGTCGAGGGTTAAAAATATTGCACAGTCGCCGCAGGCTAATTTATTGCGCCTGGAACGTGTTAGAAACACTAAATGTGAGCTGTGAAAATAAAAGTTGAGCAAAAACGTTTACCAAAGTTGCTCGAATTATTTGCATTTAATTAGAAATGGTATGCCATGCGCTAATTTTCCAATCATAAATGTTTTGTGTTCTGTACAATTGAACGTTTTTAGTAATATAATAACTTTTCACTAACAAGTTCATGTTTAAAGACATTTTGGTTGAAAGAAGAATTCTACTTCTGACTAACTAAAGCTTGCGTCTGAATTTGGCGAAGCCCGGACTACGATCTTCTTTCACCGTCCTCCACCAGCAAGCAGGACATCAAATATCTATTCGACTATACAGCTCAGCAGTTTGCCATATGGCCCTCTCTTCAAGTCTAACCCACCAAAGCGCATTAGCTTACGCAAAACATAATCAAAACCTTTCCCTCGAATTTTGAACCGCCTGAAGTTAATACCTTTAGTTAACTGATTTCATTTAGGATTTGGAATATATTCGACTATGAAAGTCAAGCCCAGAATGTCTGCATCTGCACCACTTGACAGCTACCACTCAACTTTCCGCCTTACAACATACCCATTGACAGGGTTGCAAAGTGAAATTGACAAAGGTTATTAAACTTTCAAAACAACCGTGTGCAATTTGGCTGAATTTTGAAATTTCGTGCTTTTTTATTGTAATTTAAATTACTTTTGGAAGATACAGCTTTAAGTATATTTGTATCAGGTGTTTTTTTTAACTGCATGACAACTATCGATATCGATAACTACGGCTTGACAGCTGAGAATGGCGAGCTGTGTTGTTCAATGAGGTTTGGCAAGTCATCAAGAATCTATTAACGCCAAAACAACGTTTCCAAATTGTGGAAATTAATGAAAGAAAAAAATCTATTCGCGAATTTCATAGAGCGAAGTGTTGAAAAAGACGCCAAAATTTCGGCTCGTGGCATTCTCAAGGGCCTCTGCCATTCGACTACGTGGCAACCTTTATGTAAGGACCAAGATCTTAGTGCCTCTAAAATGCAGATCGTGCAAGAATTGAAGCCAAATAAGTAACGTTTACGTCGCATTTTTGCTCATTGGGCTCATTTGGATTTATTAACCAGATCTATTTTTAAAACGCAGTCAAAACTTGGATTGATCGAATAGACCAAATAACTCGTAGACGCAGCAGACATATGCTGGATATCATATTGAAAAAATATCCACCAGAGCATAAAAAAATCTACCAGAATATAAAAAAAGTGTATTCTGTTTGAATTATCATTTTAAGTTCTCAAGCGCTTAAAAAAATCCGATATTTAGGGTGAGTTTATATAAATATGCACGTGTATATGTACACACATATACATTTTTATCATCAGCATAATAAATAATTTACTGTAGCAGCGATTTTTCAAGGGTTGGGTACAATATGATTTTGGTTCAAAATTCTGTATTTAAAATTCTGTATTCAATATTCTGTATTCAAAAATCTGTAATGCAAAATTCTGTAATGTTAAAATTCTGTATTGCGGAACACTGTAATTTAAAATTTTGTAAATCAAAATTATGTATTGTCAAAATTCTGCATTGCAAAATTCTGTATTGAAAAATCGGAAGAGCATATGGATAAATAAAAAAAGTGCGCACTTTCTTTATTTTTCCATATGCTCTTCCGATTTTTCAATACAGAATTTTGCAATGCAGAATTTTGACAATACAGGACTTGTCTTGACCCATATGGTTTCCTATATTATCAAAACAGATTTACATAAAGCAAATGCACATATGTTTGTATGTATTTATAGCTTCAGAAACAATGTGAATGAAATTCGAGCAACCGTGCTAAAAAATATTGTAGAATAATTGCAATACTTTCTGTATACTTCGTTCAAATACCTAACTGTTTTAATCAATTCCCACTCTTTCATTGTACGTTTGTTTTTTGTAAAATTTATAGAAACACAATACGACAACGACAGAACCGAACCCAGCGGTCTTTTGTTTTTGCTTCTCGATTACAGCAGGTCAAATAAGTTTACAAAGAGAGTTTCGATTAGTTCTATTGATAGTGGCTGGCCAACGTGCATAAATCAAGTTTGGGGAAATTACAAATTTAAAGAAAGCACAACTAGCTAAAGTTCAAAATGGTCACAAAATTAGTCAAACGAAGAAGGCTGTAAAAGCAAACAACAGAATTAAAAGAATAACAAAAAAAGGCTTATATTAAGGCATGTTTCTTTTCTAAAGCGAATTGCTAAAAATTTAATAACATTATAATTGTTTCGCCATTATAATGTAATAACTTTTATTTTGAATGAATTTTTCTTTAATTGACGTATGTATATATACCATTGTTTCTATAAAATCAGAATTCCATTATTCATAAAATAAATGTGCTATTCAGGTAAGCGTGCTTATCAGGTTATCTGCTTATTTGGTTATATTTTTACAGCATTTTGATCGAAAATAATTTTGATTCCAGAATTTTAATATACAGAATTTCAGTTCTCCATCATTTTGATCATACAGAATTTTAAATACAGAATATTGAATCAAAAGAATTTAGGCTGGACAGAATTTTTTTTTTGATTTTTACAGAATTTTCATCCAAAAGAATTTTGAAAAGCAGAATTTAGTACCTCTCCCATTTTTCAATTCAAAATTCATAATGTTTGAAACAAAGTTAAGAACAAATGAGTTCAAACTCAAACTCGACCAACCAGGGGGCGAGCGGGATGCAAAAAAACAATTTAAGGTTAAGGAAAGGAAAAATGTTGAAAAATATAAACAAAAAAACTAAAAATTTTAAACAAAAAAATAATAAAAATATTAAAAAAATTAAAGATGCTAAAAAAAATAAAAAATTTTAAATGCACAAACTTAATACGACTGCTTTGTATTTGGAATTTTTGTTACAATTACCATAATTTTTATAACCTACCGGGTCAACAGTTCATTGAGCAACTCATTTGCTTGTTTAACGCTGCAAAAATAAAGTGATTGCAATTTTTTTTTTATTTTTATAATTTTTTTTCGGTTTTTTTTTTCTTTCATTATATTTTTTGTATTTTAAACCAGTTTTAAAATTTCGCATTTTCGCAAGCGCGTGTCGATTAATAAACAAAATCTCAAATCCGTTTCTGTGTACATATGTATGTGTAGATCCACATACATTTATCTCAGACCTACTACATTTAACAAAAGCAATCAAGAGGTCAACGGCAAGTGGTTGGGGAACTGTATTAAATACTCTCCTGACCACTTGTATACTCATACTCTCAATTCTATCTGCATATGTAAGTGTGTAGACAAGCATCGCCTCTTGCACCTTCTTCGTATCGCTAGTTAGGTACGAATATGTATGCACGAGTATCTATCACTGTTACTTTTTTTCTTGTTGAACTCAGTTTTTGCTATGGGTAACCAAGTTTACCTTGATTGGTATTTCACCTTTCAATTTTTATCTGTACATACGCCATATTCTATATGTATGGTATATATTTTCGTTCCAGTTTTTGTTTTTGCTTTTTTCCCCATGGTCACGCTAATTTCATAGAATTCGCACATTTGCCGCTTTTGAATTCCTTTCAGTTCAATGGACGTCAATTATTACTGACAATATTTACATGCATACATAAGTATGTGTGTTTGTGCGAGTATATTTGTACATTTAATCGTTTTATATTCTCTTTAAATTTTGTATACTGCCTTTTATTGGTGTTTTTTTTTCTTCGTTAGTGTTCGCTATTCTTTAGGTGTTAATTATGATGTAATACGTGAAGGTATTTGTGTTTGATGTGGTCATTATAGTGCTTTTATTTGCTGTCCATATTGAAATAATTAATTTCATATCATTATTTAATTTGTCAGCCCATAATTGGCATGTGAGTTATTAAGTCATGTGTCATAATATTTAATGCCTACATACCTATACATACATATTACGTAAATAGCCATAAAATTATATTGTCTATTTGCCCTGTTAAGCGGCGAAGGCAACAGTCAAAATGTCAGTTAGTTAAACATTTGTTGGCCAATAAAAGGCGCACATCAAGTCGCAACCCCTGTATTGCAGTCACATTTCCAACAAGCGCAGTTGGCGGCTAGTCATGGCGAGTGGCACGAGGTGTGTGCAAAAAACCTTAAGGGCAACGTAGCATAGGAAATTAGTTTGCTTTGTTTTTGGAATTTTGAGTTAAATGAAAATACTCAAGGCAGTCTAGAATTCCTGCTGCCAGACACAAATAGGTAGAATAACGACACTTGTCATTGTGCTATTACCGCACTCGACGACGAATGCTATTGACAATTAATTAATTAATATTGTATGAGTTAATAAATACAGTTATTTTGGTAGACATTCTATTGTGAGTGGCGTGATTTGGGTCTTACGCTTGAAATAAAAGACGATATGAATGAGTGCCTATCTCGAAAGTTCGAGTTTTGTTGTCACCACTCAGAAATACATTATTTTTACATGAGATATATGTAAAAGCGAAACACAAAAAAAATATATATATGTACCAGTGTGGTTAATAAATAACGAAATTGACGCTTTAAACATTTTTTTTTATTTCACACAAATTACACAGAGCGACAATTTTCAGGTCTCATCGGCTCATGCCCAAACCAAACCAATTGCAAATGAAAGTACGCATAAAGAATAGTAAAACCCCGACTGGGTTTTGGTATACGGTAGGTATGTATTTCATGTTTTCCTTTTCAAATAAAACTCTGAGAAGTTTTTAGTAGAAAAAGAGCTGGGCTCTGAAAAATTCATTTAGCTAGTAATGCTGAATTTAAGCTTAGAGGCGAGGCAGGGTTGAAATCGCTATTTTTGCGGCGGACATATAAAGTGTTTTTCATGCGTGCACAGTTGAGCTTTGGCAGTAAGGACGGCCGACTTACGAATGCTTCAGCTGTCAAAATTGGCGGGCATACTTATTGGATCTTAATATTTATTCACGGAAGTTTTCACGATTCAACAACGAGTTCAACTTAATAGGATTTGCAAAGGGCGCTTCAAAGGCGTTGTTGTTTTAAGGGGTGAGGGGTAGGCAGCGGCACGAAAAAATTATGGTTTTCAATATTTTTTTTTTTTTGCTAGTCAATTGCTTTATTTTACAAAAATAAAGACATAGCATTAATACATCATTTTTCGACTTGGCTTAAGCAAAATTTCAAAACAAAAAAAAAATTTTTAATAGCAAAAATGATTGCTGTTTGTGTGGAGCCCGTTTCTCCAGAAGTCCCTTGCAGTGATCGTCACAAGTCGTTGGAGATGACAAAAGAAATTAGTTTTATTAATAAATAATCTTGTGCTTGATCGAAGCTTTTTTTTCTGTCTTCAAAATTAACAATATGGCGGCCTCAGGAAATATTTTTCAGATTTTCGAGAAAAAAAAACCGATAATTAAGGGGGAACGCCACTTTGAAAATTCAAAAAAAAATATTTTTTTTTTTTGCATAAATTTTTGGTGAAAAACACACGTCGAAATTCAAATCACCAGTATAACGATGGCCACTATTGCGAAGATTAATAAAATGTTTGGTTGTTTGATTTCAGAAGATTATTCATTGCTGTATCGCTGCCACCAGATGACGTCATTTTTTTTTAACTCGTTACGTTTATTTACATAAATTTGTCAATTTTCAATATTTTTAAATAAAAATTTACATCAACATAGTTTAATACATATATAATAAATTGCCTTTTGTCCGATCCTAGAATAATCATTCCTAATTACAAAAAAAAAAATCCCAAAAATCGACTATTTTTTGACCCCCCACAATGGCGTTCTCCCTTAATTGTTTGAAAAAATCGAAATTTTTGAAAAAAAAAAATCCTTCGATCAGGCACGCGTTTTTTATGTTTTTCAAAAGCAGTATACATTTTATTGAAATCTATCAAGCAGTTTTTTAGTTACAGTGATCACCAGTTCAAAAAACATAGTTTTGAGAAAAACGCATTTAAAGTTTTACTATCGATTCCGGAGCGCCCTCTGTTAATTGCTGAATAATTCGAAAAGTATTTGTCGCATTCTCTTCAAATTTTCACACAATATTTTTAAGATATTATACTTTAAGAGAATGCAAAAAACCGATTTTTCGAAAATTCTAACTACCCCCAACCCCTTAAATAAAAATAATGGCATATACAGGGTGTTACCTATTCACAACACCATAACTTTTTTGTGTGAAATTAGTTTTTATTGATTTCAAAGACAAAATTGTTCAAAAATGATTACAATTTTAAAATACATTCACTTTAGCTCGATATGACTACCTTTTGCCTTGACTATAGCCTTCAAACGGTCAAAAAATGAGTTGCATGCTGCACGAATGTGATTTTGAGGTATTTTGGTCCATTCTCGTATAGTCGCTTTTTTCAGCGCATCCATACTGGCATATTTTTTAGTCCTCACCTTGTTCTCCAAAATGGACCAGATGGAATAGTCCATCGGATTTGCGTCTGGCGAATTCGAAAGCCATTGTGTGGACGAAATGAAGTGTGGATCATGATTTTTTAACCATTCTTGGTTCACACGAGCTTTATGAGACAGTGCCGATTCCTGTTGGAACGGCTCTAAAGCAGCTTCTAAAACATTTTCCCCGATAATAAGTCGCATTCACTTTGACACCAGGCTCGATAAAAACGATTGGAGAGCGTCCATCAGCGGTCACTGCGGCCCAAACCATTATCTGCGATGGGAAATTGTTTCGAGTGGTCATACGTAGGCTCAAATTCTCGTATGAGCGTTCGGCCAAGTAAACACGATCGTTTTGAGTATTTATGAACTGCTCAATTGGGAATTTTTTTTCATCAGAAAACTTAATGTTAGGAAATTCGCCACGTTCGTGCAAGCGCAACAACTCCTTTGCTCTTTCGCACCGAATTTTTTTTTGCTGGGGTGAAAGATCGTGTGCTTTTTGGAACTTGTAAGCCTTGACCTTGAGCTCATTTTTCAATATGCTTCGAATGCTGTCTTGCGATATTTTCAGTTCTTTGGTCATTTTTCTTCCACTTCAACGTGGATTTCGTTCAAGTAGAGCCTTCACTTTCTGGCGTTGTTGCGGTTTTTTTTGGTCCACCTCTATAGCGTTTTGCAATGCTACCAGTATCATTGTAACGTTTTATAGTGCGATACACAAACATTTAATTCACTTTGAGGTGACTGAGCTCACGAACAATGGCTGGTTGTGATTTTCCACCCAAATATAACGCAATCACACTATTACGTTTGAATTCCATCACAGAAAAAAAATCAACAAAACTGCGACGCAAATGCTTTTGATGGCCTATAAACAATATATTGAACTGTCATTCAAACAATTTTGTCGTTGATGTCATGAGCTGTTTTACAGATACAAGTAGTGTGAAGTTGGTAACACTTCATATCGTTCACCCTGTATAGCGCATGAAGGCTTTACGCACTCAAGCAATTTGATACCCAAAAAAATTTATTTTGGAAAACCACATGGACCACATACCCATAGTTATACTTGTACAAATTTTGAAGTTTAACAGTACAAAATAAACAAAAATCGGCTGTCTACTTCTTGAACTCCCCTGGCATAATTCAACCATAAGCAGTCAGCTCTTTAATGTAGCCTTTACTGGGGCATGACTGGCATGGCTATTTCAACGATTCTATTTGGCTGCTGCTCAAAGGCTAACTCATTTCGCTTTTATTTCTTTAATAATTTATTCTATACAATCGGGGGTTTTCTCACGCCATTTTTTTTTTTGTTTGTTGTTTTTTGAACAAACTCACCTAGTGCTTGCGAAGCGGATGACTGTAAGCCAGATTGAGTGAGCGCAAGCGCCGTGCAGGGGAATTCTAAAGCGTCGCTGGTGGCCTTTGCTAACAAAGTCACGTCGCAAATATATTTTTTCATTTCATTTTAGTTTATTTTTTATGCCTTTTTGTTACGGTCACTGAATGGGGATGCTGCTGCAAACACAGAACACCGCAGCAGGAGATTAGTTACTTTTTTGCAATACTTTTGACCATAGAAATCCTATTTGTACTCATGATTTACTTAGAATTTAAATTTAAATATATGTATGTACATATGTATGTATGTAGTAGTAATTCATTTAAAGTTCGCAAAAGTTGTTTATAAAGGCAAAGCTTAGCTCTTTTAAGCCTTCGCCTTCGTTTGCCTACGCTGTAGAGGGTTGCGCCACTTGTAGCTATGACAGTTGAAATGCCTTAAAGCTATTGAAGCGAATCCAAAAAAAATTAATCGCATTTATTTACACTTAAAATAACACCACGACATTATTTAACACCAAAGGCTTACATAATAATTTATTTAGCAGTGATAACATACCTTGTGAGTGAGCGAATAGTATCGAAGTTCGATATGGAGGGGCTGGCTGTGTTGAGTATTTATTATCACATCTCAGCTTGAATGGTGAGTTTGTAAGTGTTATTCGGCGTGTTTTGAAGTGTTATCTGAAAACAAAAGTAACAAATATTATTATAGCGAATTTAGTGCATACATTAATGAATGCTATAAAATAGAGATTATTATTGAAAAATATTAGGTGTAGTAAAAAGTTGAGTTCATGCATCGGTTCATACTATGCGGCCGTTGAAAGGTGATATTACACTTCGAAAAAAGTTCTTTAATAGTTTTAGGTTCGGTAAAGCCAGTGGTATCTTACAAAATAAGAGTAAAAAACTAGAAAAATGCATTACATTTTTCAGTACCACTATGAACACAACGTAGGTTCCTAACCACTAGACGATGTCCTAAAGGGGATCTCCCTCAAGGAGGTGACGGGTACGACGACCCCGCAGACCCTAGTCAAGATATCCCTCGCTTCAGCGACATTGTAAGAGTTAGCTAGAAAGTTAGGTGACAAAATCCAGCATATGTCTGTTCCCATATTTGGTGGTGTGTTAATCAGTGTCTGTTTACGATGTTAGGTGCGACTGTTGATGTAAAAAGTATGACCGGTATGCAACAACGCGCACTGGGAGTCCCTGGATAGGTCGCTATGGCTTTCCACCAGCGACCTTAAAGGGGTGATGTCAGTTCACTCTCCCGATGTGTTAGCTCCAGTGTATATCAGTAACCAGCCGCCTTGGACAATGGTCAGGAAGTGTTCATTGGGCGAAAGAGTAGTAACTTTCGTTGCTCCCGGCGAGCGCTGGTCCGTCGCTGTTTTCCGGAATCGGTAAAGCGTAGGTCAGGCCTCATGGAATTGGGGTAGGAGCATTGCCTCCGAGGGTGCACCGTTAGAAGCCATTCAAAATGTAATAGCTAGCGTATAACATGCACAGACAGGTAATCGATACTCCAAACGCTTAGTATTACTAGCCACACTGGATTTGAGAAATGCTTTCAACAGTTTAAGTTGGGACGACGTAATTGAATCCTTAAAACGCAAGATCCCAAATAATCTATTGAAGATTATTCGTAGCTATACCTATAAGCAATCCCGTGCTCTTACACGAAACCCGAGAAGGATGCAAGACTAAACAAATAACAGCAAGCGCGACCCAAAGAGTATTGACTCGGACCTTAACTTTGGAATATAAGCTGCGTTGAAATCCTTCGAATAGAGATGGCTGAGGATGTGCATTTAGTGGGATACGCAGATGACATTGCAGCTGTAATAATCGCTCGAAACACAGACGAAGCCAAAAGGAAGGTAAATCAGGTGATGATCCGAGTTCACACATGGAAGTCCAACGCAGAACAAGGGAAATTTTTAATGGACACGACGAACTCGATTTTTTATTCGCTAAGGGTGCAATGACGGCGAAAAACTCTGCAATCTGTGCAAAGCACATGCGTTCTCAGAGTGGCTTCTTCATACAGAACAGTATCTGAAGCAACGGTTTTAGTTATCAGCGAAACCATCTCTACAGATTTTGTAGTACAATAGCGCAAACGGAGATGGGAGGCAAAGACCACAGGAATCCCTGAACGGTACGGTAGATGGACAGCGAGACTAATACCCGATCTAAAACTGTGAATGGCAAGAGGTGAGGTTAACTATTACCTCACACAGTCCGGACATAAATCCTTCCGCAATTATTTGTGGCGAATGGGAAAAGTGAGTCTACCAAACTTCACATATGGAGATACTGAGCCTGATGATGCGGAGAACACCTTCTTTAAATCTGAGAGGTGGGACATAGAGAGAATAACTCTGCAACGTGCTGTTGGTGTATTTACACCGGAAGAAATAATCGAGAAAATGATGATAGACGAAGAAAAATGTCCGAAAAAAGAAGCGTGAAATGGAAACTTATGCTGAAGAGTATTGAGCATAGGCTTCTCAAAACTGGCGACACTGGACGCAAGGTGAGTAAGTAAGTGTCGTTCTCAGGACGCCGTCTTGGCCCTCTATCTCGAAGCAATGCGGAAGCAGTCCCGACGTGGAGGGAAAAATCCAAGAGAAGAGGAGGGATATTTTTAGTGGAATCCCCACACACATACTATGTATATGATGCGAAGGCATTTTTAGCCCAACTACAGCGCCAAAAAAAAGGCGAAAGGTAATCTCTTAAGGGACATAGTTCCAGTTTTGGGCTGTTAACACCGTATTTCTCAGAACTACGGACAGATCTCTCTATCCACAAACTGGAGTTTGAGAGCCGTTACAGCGCAATGTTTTCAATTAGGCAGGATTGCTACGAAGTGAAAATCTGTACCGAGGCTGCTACCTCAGTCTCCACTGACGATTCAGTTTATCTATTTCCTTAAAACTACCGAGCTGCTAAGGTTTGTCAGGCAAAAATCTTTGGGATCCTGCAGGTAAACAGAATGCTTAGAGAACGCGGAAGCAAGAGAGATATCAACATTTTTTACGTTAGTCAAGTTGCGATCAAGGATCTGACGATGCGACAGTGCAGATCCAAATTGGTCAACTCTTGTAAGGAGGAGATCAATTCTCTTGGGTGTGCAGGTAACATTTCTTTGATTTTTTTTTTTTTTTTAGCGTCACAGTTCTTGGTGAACCTTTGCTTTCTTCGCAGCTTCTTGATCCGTGTTCCTGAACATAGGAACATAGAGGGAAATCAAATGGCTGATGAGCTTGCCAGGAAGCGGTCTAGTGAATTGGTTTTAGAGGTTTCCCACCCGGTCATTGACATTCCCCTGATGACTGTTTTTAACCGGGAATTGCACAACTTATTTCTCAGGAAAGCACAGATCACATGGAGCTCCATTTCTTCGTATAGTATTTCGAAAATCTTATGGCTCGAGTACAATAGACGCAGGACGCAGAAAGTTGGGGACTCCAGCCCATTCAATTCTCAAACTTGTTGCTGTGCTTACCGGTCTGTGCTGGGTTTACTATCTCCATGGAATTTCCATAACTCATTTATTTCCGTCTATAGCGACGTGTGGGTCGATGCGTGACTATCATTTGGATTCATGATGGAAATGATAGTTTTCTAATAGCGGTCGCCCCTCGGTGGGCAATGACAAACCTCCGAGTTTAGTTTTGCCTTGAAAAAGCTCATCGTCAGAAAACCATCGTAGGTGGCATAAAATTGTAGCTTCCTTTATATGTGCAACAACACCTGTCTGCACATATGTTGCTATGCATGTCACTAAAATGACACTTTTCATGCTTGTTCTCTGTAAAAATCTTCTTTTTAAACTCAACTTTTAATTTTATCCTCCATTGCGGAAAACACGAGTAGTGTCCAACTAACTTAGTAATATTATTATGCAGTATTAAATTCACGCCAAGTCAAAAGTTCTGCGAACAGCAGCTTTCAAATTGTTCAACATATGTATGTATGTATGTATGTACCAACAACTTGGCAGGAAGTAAACAAGTTGAGAGCAAACTCTATGACCAACTTAAAATCTAATTCGACCCTCGTGGCGCGCTGGATGTATTGTATTTTGTAGCCACTTCACCGGCAGACTCAGCATGAAGTTAGCACAAAGTTAGTTAGCGGTTGTGGTAAATCAGCTGGGTATGGCGGCTTGTGTGTGAAATACCTAAGTGGTTGTTGTTATTTTGTTAGAAAAATTTCTTGGCAGAGTTTTTTTTTAACTTATTTTACTTCGTACAAACTATTTGCAATAGAAGAGAATGGTTTTCTTAAAGAGTTGGACATTACAGAGGCGCAAAAACTAAACCTACTTAGAGAATCTTTTTCAACCGCACCATTAAATGAATTGAAATTCTGGCGTAAAGTTCTTTATAGCAATTTTTATTTATGGTATGGAATAACATAAAAGTATAAACGTTTTTGATGCAACGATTTTTCAAAATTTTCAAAACAAATTGTCTTTCATCAAAAAGTTTCCCGGAATATATTCAGAAAATTCAAAATACAAGTTTATTCCTCAAAAGTGATAGTATCGCCTTCAAATTACTCCACTTCAACTGCAACGCACTTACTCCAGCGTTTGATGAAGTCCTCGAAACATTTCTGAAATTCTATTTTCCGTACAGCCGTCAGGGGCATCTTCAATTTATCCATTACTTCCTTTTTTGCTGTTAAAAAACGTACCTCATAGTGGTTTTTTGACTCGATCAAACAGAAAAAAAATGCAGTGAGCCATATCAGGTGAATTCGACGGCTGTGGGAGGGTATTCGTTTCATTCTTAGTCAAAAATTCCCGGATAATGATGAAACAGTGCGATGGTGTGCTGTCATGGCTCAAAATCCAAGAGTTGTTTTCCTACAAATTCTTTTTTTTGTCTCTTAATGCCAAAATAATAGTCTTTATTAACTGACTGACCTTCTTGCAAAAATTGGTGATGTGATGATGATTGTAATCCATAAAACCGTGAGCATCGCTTGCTTTTCTGACTCAAAACGCCGTGGATTCTTTGTCTTGGTTCATTCGAAGCTCTCCACTCACTCGCCCGATGTCTGGATTGGGTGGCATACTCATAAACTCACGTCCCGTCTTCAGTAGTGATGCGTTTGATGAAAGTTGGGTCGGATTTAGTTTGGGAATGCATATCTTCGACGTGCATGAAATTGAAGCTCTCTGGGAACAACTTTGCAGCAACACTTCGCAAGCCCCTAATCCCATGTCGTTCCATTTGGCACCTTAATCCCATGTCGATGGATCGTTCGCGTCCGGCGCTTATTTCTACTGCATATATAACGCCAACAGGCAATTTGAAAAAATAAGCTTTAACTAAACATATCCGAAAAATTTTTGCAAAATTTTTTATTTTAATATGGTAATATTTTACCATGAGCAAATGTTATGAAACATGCACCGTGCAGTAGTTTCATAAAAAAATCATTATTTCTCCAATTGACCGGACACGAACGACCCATCGACATGGGATTAGGGTTCATTATAATGGCCTGAACAAATCTATAAGCAATATTCCAGTCCTCTGCAAGCTCTCTGATTACTAATTTGCGATTATTGATCAGCTTTTCTTTCCCTTTATTGATGTTTTCATCAGTTTTCAATGTCGTCGGCCTGCCACTACGTTCGTCATGCTGGACGGATTCACAATATTTTCGGCAGCGCAGTGCAACTCGCAAACGGCTTTTCTTTAGAGTATCATTACCGAAACAGTTTCCCAACATTGAATCCATTTTTAACGTCAAATTTAATACAAACTCGTTGCAAATGCAAATCCATGTTTAAAACTATAAAAAATCAAGAGCACGTACGGAGCAACATAAATTTACTCAAGGCAGAGTAAAACAAATGTCAAGCAATGGCGATAAAGTTTTGTTAATTACAGATATGACAACCCAACAAAAAAAAAATCAACAGAACTCAAATCTGTTGACTTAGATCGTCACTTGCAAAATAAAATATGTATGCAAAAAATATGTAATCAATCGCTCAAGCCATGTTTGAGTTAGGAGTTCGGCCAAGGCGAATTTATTACAGGTGACAGCAAACACTTATATGTGTAAAACCCTACATGTATTTGTTGTTGCGTTTGGTCCAAGCATCACGTCAAAATCAGTAATCAAATGTAAACATACGAATGTAAACATACCAATACATACAAACAAAGCATATCATTTTGACGTAAGTCATACCTACGGCGAAAAATTCAGCTGGGTGAATGCTGTCACCTATAATAAATCCACCTTGAGTTCAGCCGACTTAAAAAATATATGTACATATGTAGGTGTGAACGTGCTTAACGTATACATTTTTCTCACTTTAAAATGCCTCTTGAACTCCAACAACGACGTGCTCCCCATATCTGCGCTACTGCTTTGAACAGTACATCAACTGTGTTGATACGTTCTGGAGCTGCATCGTAGGTATTTCATGTTTCATACTACTCTGTTATCAAATGTAACAACAAACATTACAACAGCTGTGAGCCGCATAATATCCATATACGAGTACGGATATACCTACATACAGACATACATATAATACCTAACTATAGGTGCACAATTGTTGTACACCTCGCTCGGCAACAAACCGAACACTATAGTGTTCGAAATGACACAGACACACAAACCCAACAACTCCCTTCGTGGAGTAGCGGAGTGCGCGTGGAAATAATAATAACAAAACCGAGTACTATGGAAATGAGACCCAAAGAGCAATCGAGCGATGTGAAAACGTGAGGGAGATATATATATATATTGGATTGGACACGATTGGACACCACGGTGTATTTGATTGGGAGCAGCATCGAATCCATTTCGGCAGTGTTGCCAACTTTTGAATATCAAAAAGCGCTAAAACTTGAAAAAAGAGCCACCTAAGGCAACATAAGGGTAAGTAATTGCAGCAACCGGAGCCAAAAATAATTGCCCTCACTTTTTTTCTTTTAATAATATATATATACATACATATACATATATATATATAGCCGCCATAGCCGAATAGATTGGTGCGTGACTACCATTCGTAGGTTAAAATCTCCGTACATGAAAAACACCAAATTATAAAAGTTTTTTCTCATAGCAGTTGCCTCTGGGCAGGCCTCTGAGAGTATTTCTGTCATGAAAAAGCCCCTATTAAAAAATTTCTGCCATTCGGAGTCGGCTTAAAACTGTAGATCCCTCCATTTGTGGAACAACATCAAGACGCTCGAGGAGGAGCTCGGCCAAAAACCCAAAAAGGTGTAGGCGTCTATTATATAAATATGTATATGTATTGTTTTATTTATTTATTCATTAATGTCTAACAAAATGCAGAATAGACATTTAGGATATAAATTCAGAACTAAAATACAAATTTACAATATTTAATATTAAAAAGTGTAGTAAAATTTGATTATCAACAGAAGAAATGATTAAATTGCTAAAAAATATACAAGTTACAATTGAATTTTAAGGAAATTAATAATTATGAAACTAAAATAAAAAATATATACTAGGTATTATTTGGATTTCCTACATAGAAAGCAATTTTTAATTGCATTTGAAATAATTGTTTGACCCTAGAAAGGTTCAAATCCTAAAGAGTTGAGAGATAATTGAGGTCAGACAACGTTCTAACGAGTGGCGCATTTTTTTTTTTTTTGAACAATTTGCCAAGTGCTTTCACGTAACCACGGCTTATTTTGTTGCTTTACAAAGCCCAATGACGACTTAGCCGCTGAAGTACATGCTGTTGCCACATCATTCCATGTATACTCAGCTCCAATGTTCTCGACATCGGTGCTCAAATACCTTCGGTATTCTTTAAGACTTTCTGGATTTTTGAGATTCAATTTGCGGCGCCCAATACAACTATATAATGTCCTACTAAAGCCAACGCGAAAAATCTTGCAACGGCGAAATTTTCTGCAAGGAACATGAAACTGTATTCTTTCTAGAAAGACCGGGCCGCAATTAATGAGATGAAATATAAATGATACTGTCTGAAAAGTACCTCTGTCACTTAATGGAAAGATACTAATCAAACCACAGCGAGATTCGTATGATGGTTTCGGGTCTGAGAAATTGAATGAATGTAGTGCGAAACGCACACACATTTTTTGAACCCTCTCTACTCGATTTATATGGACAGGTCTCCAAATAAAAGCAGCATAATCTAATTTGGACCGAACAAACGCAGAGTATAATATCTTAAGAGTATATGGGTCAGTGAAGTGCGATGAGTGACGTCTAACAAAAGCGAGCATAGCAAGTGATATAACTACATATACTGAGGTGAAGAATATCGTTTTTTTTTTTTGTTTTGTAACTAGAAAATAAATTAGTAATCTATATATATAAAAAGAAGTTACATTTCCTTGGTAATCTTATAACTCAAGAACGGGCTCACCTATCCAAACCAAATTTTTAGGCTTTGTTTGGACTATTCAGTAGATGGTTTGTGTTTTAAAATTTTAAGAATCGGATACCAGGGTCTCGAGAAATAGGCCAAAACGTGAACCCGGGTAACCCTAGGATGTGTTTGTACAATATGGGTAGCAAATGGAAGCTGTTGATGATTCTATAGTATAGAGTATTTTTGATGCCGCTCCGTGACTAGGGTCTCGAGATATCGCCAAAAATGTGGACCCCGATAACTTAAGGATGTGTTCGTACAATATGGGTAGCAAATGGGAGCTGTTGATGATTTCTATAGTATAGAATATTTTTCATACCGTTCCGTGACTAGGGTCTCGAGATATAATCCAAAACGTGGACCCGGGTAACCCTAGGATGTGTTTGTACAATATGGGTAGCAAATGGAAGCTGCTGATGATTCTATAGTATAGAGTATTTTTAATGCCCCTCCGTAACTAGAGTCTCGAGATATAGACCAAAACGCGGACCTGGATAACCCTAGGATGTGTTTGAACCACATGAGTATCCATTTCGGCAAAAATGTAAAGCACTTATGGATTTAATTGTGAAATTATATGTATTTGGGGAGGTGCGTTGCCATATGTACTCCATCGAATGGCAGAAAAGGGGGTGCAGCCGTTCCTGAGTTATGACATTTTATGTGAGTAATGGTTTCCTCTCATACGAAATGCCTGTATAGGAAAAACAATAACAAATACACAGCAGCTTATGAGCGTTTCTGTTGTACTGTTGTGGTTGCAAGTGTATTATGCTAATATTAATTTTGGGCGAAAATATAATAAAAACTGGAGCATTCAAGGAACTGGAAAAACATTTTGAACTTTATTTATTTTAGCATAATTTATTTAGCGTAAAAAATTGAAATGGAAATTAAAGAATCAAAGTTTAATTACAAGTTTTTATCGGCTCTTTCACCTTACCTGTATATAGGTGACCACCACAATCAAATTTTAAAAAAGTACAGAAAAGGCTATTGTGACATCTTTAGAAAGTATGTTGAATGAAAAAAATCAACTAATTCAACTGTTTAAACATTTTACGAGTTCTATAAAGTAAACTTAATATGAAAAATTTCTTGCGATATAAAAAAAACATTTTATGTATGGTGGTGCGAAGCCCACTGGGAAATGCTAGTAAAATATATTTTCAACTATACATACATGCCTTTTTTTTATGGGCTATGTGTATTTCAAATTCTTTCTTGTTTTAACTATCTATGAAAAATGCATATCGATAGCTATTTAGTTCAGGTAAAAGTCACTCAGAAAAGGGCACAAAGCACTAAACCTTTTTTGGCGCTTTAATGTTCAAAAAGCACTAAGTCCAGTGCTTAAAGCACGAAGTTGGCAACTATGCATACAGGAGTAAATGAGCGTGGACTATATTTAAGTGTTTCGTTCGTGTACAAACGGAACGTTATAACGTTCGTAGTAACACACAAACGCACATATACGTACACAGCACTCGCTCGTTAAGAATTTCGTTTGAGAATGCAAATGAAACGTAACAACAATACATATCCCGCGAATAGGGTACATTTAGTGTTCCTTTGACTTTAGAGAGTGAGAGACTTGGCAAATACAGTAGCTAAGATGCCGCGCCCGAAGAATACAATTTTGCTTGCATTACTTGCAAGAAATGAATTTAATCAAGTTATTTGTAATAACGGAAAATGTAGCGGAAAAGCATTAAGTCCACATACGGGCAATATAGAGAGGCACTTGAAATTGCTGCATCCGGAGTTGTACACTTCTTACATGGAAAAAAAGATTGCAGCGCAAAAGAAAAACATTACCATCACCACCACCACCACATCAAATATCGCGAAAGCAAACATACAAAAATGTGAACCCAAAAAAACCAATATTGAGCTTGCAACTATAGATTTTTTTACGAAAAGTGAACAACAGCTGAGTCTACTGGAAGATCGGGCATTCAAAATACTAGTGCAACCAGCATTCCAGACGTTGGGCATTGGCGTCAATAGAAATAGTGTGATGGAGCTAATAAATGGATGCTCGCAAAAGTTGAAAGCAGAAATAATCGATGACTTGAGTGGTAACTTGTTTTCATTGAAAATCGATATAGCCACTAAGCAAGACATAACACTAATGGGCATCAATTTGCAGTGCATTAAGAACAGAAGCCTGCACACTAAATCGCTGGCCATAAAAGAACTTCAACCCAACTATACAGGTGATAATATAAAAACCGTAATATCAGAAGTTCTAAACGAATATGCGGTTGACTTGAACCAAATTTTAGCGGTTTCTACGGGTAATGATAAACAAGTTGCGGTTGCAGTAAACCAGTTAAATGAAGAACTGATAAGTTCTTTAGGCATAGAAACTACTTTTAGAAATAAGTCAATAAAAAGCGAAACTGACTACAACAATAGCTTAGAGGACTGGCTAGAGTGCAGTGAAACAGAGTTTATAGCATACAAAATAAACAGCATCCTAAGCGGTACCCATATACTACAACTTTGTATGGAAGAAATTTTTCAAAACTCCGAAGTTAAATTAACCCATTACTGCATAAAGTTTGTCCTGATACTTATAATGAATTTCTGTGAAAATTTCGGGTTATGGAGATCACATAAATCGAGTGGTGAAAGAAAAGTTACATATTTGTCTGTAGTTTGTTGTAAACAAGCCGTCCGATTTATCGAACGTTATGCATACCGGCACCTCAAGCTATCCCATGAGAAATAAAAAAAACCGAATGCTTCTAGCAAAATTTATTTAAAATATTACTGAAAATGAAGAAATACAAAAAAATTAATTATATATAAAATATATTTAGGTATTGGGCTCTACATGATACTCCATGAAACACTTAGGATGGAGCCCTACTTCACATTTTTGGCATTTGTATTTTGATTTCCCACCACACTTATTTGCACAACGGCGTTCGGAATTTATTGGAACAATCCAATGGTTGAGGCAATCAAACCGTGTAGTGGACAATGGTGTAGCTGGTTTTCGTCCTTGATGGGGGGTGTTCCGTGTGTCACAAGCAGAGTTCCACATACCTCCTAAATGCAAACAAGGACTCAGAGTCCTTATTACAGGAAACATCAACGAAATAGGCAAAAATTGGCCATCACCATTTCCTTATCCGCATCCTTGTACGCAAATTTGCAATCGCCTGATCGCATTTATCCACTCCACCCATATACTTATTGTAGTTAGAAATTAAAGACGGTTGGGGGAGTGCAATTTTTGCTTTATTCACGTGTGACCACCGCGTGGCAGTTGTCATTGTCATGTTTTTGAAATTGGTTGCGACCGTGACTACATTGTTATCAGATCTTGATTAGATTCCCTATCTGTATGAAAACGACGGAGTTCGCACTTAGTTCGCAATAACTTACGTCCTAAATGGTTCAAATTAGCATCGTGCTCTTCATCCGATTTATCACTGTCCTCATCTGTGACTTGGCCTTCAAGTTCGATTGGTGGCTCTACGTAAATAATATTTTCATTGTTAATATTTCCATCATCGCTCTCCAAAAGGCTCAAAATTTCACCTACAGTCAATCTGGAAAACGCAAAAAACCAAACCACATAGAGCCTGCTATGCATAAGGTTCGATATATCGGACGCCACAACTAAATACTACAGTAAATGTTTGATAATGAAGCAAACTTCACAATTTTTTATGTTTTGCTTACTAACACACTTATGCACTAATAACCACTTGTCACTAAAATTGTTTGCTAAAAATATACCAAATAAATTTAAAAAAATATTTTACCCTTTACGCGAAAAAGTCTGCTTGCAATCCGCCATACTGAAAAATTTAAAATAACGGGAACTTTTTACGAGGGGTCGACAAATGAAGGGTTGCCATTGTTGAAGAAATAGTTTTCTTTCGATTACAACCTTTAAGTCACCTCCACATCACACTTGCTTGATACAAATTTAATTTAACTCATGTCCGATATATCGAACGTTATGCTGTAATGGGTTAAAATTAAAAAAAGGCACGGCTATTTTAAAAGAGCTCAGAAGCCAAACTTCTTTATTCACTTCCGCGTATGAAAAACGTCCGACAGTCGATTGTGTGCCAAACTGGGTATCTACTTATGAAATGCTCGAAAGGTTGTACGAACTCAAAGATATGATAATCCCATTGGGTGCAACAAATACAAATTTATACCTAAACGGTGACGAATGGAATTGTGTTAAGGAATGCGTAGAAGTGTATAAGCCCGTTTACAAGGCAACCGAAAGATTGCAAACGGAGCAGCTATGTTACAGCGACTTATATATCATTATAATGGACATATTGTTTGAGCTGGAAAAATTGCACGCCAATAGAATTGTGAAGTCGCTTATTGATGCTTTAAATAATCAAAAACTTAAATTACTTGACATTGAACCTTTCAATGCGGCTATATTTTTAGATCCTCGTATTCGGGTTTGTTTGGATGCCGAACAAAAATCGAGAGCAAAACAATATTTAATCGCACTGCATAATCGTCTTAGTTCGCTGAAAGGCATCGAATCCTTTGGCACCGAAGTCAATGAAAGTTTACTTGTAGAAAGACCTACCGGAGAACAACCAACGACCAGCAGCGATGCAACTACACCGAAATCATTCTGCGAATTTTTACAAAATTTAGATACTGATCCTACTTCACCGATATTTTCTTATTTAGAGACGGATATTTCAATGTATGAACGGCAGCCAAGGTTGCCCCTAAATTCGAGCGTAATCGACTTTTGGTATTATCAGCACAATTCTTTATCGGATATGGCATACATAATATTAGCAATACCATGCACAGAAGTTAGTATGGGATGTTTGTCTACGGCTTTGCAATATATTCTATCTGAAAAGCGTAACGGGTTAACTGTTTCGAATATAGATCATATATTGAGAGTTAAAGTGAATGGAACGTTCAATTATGAAAACTAAAAATGTTCCTTCATTGATTCTATGTGTGCCCTAAATACGAGTATGTTTGGATGCTTTTTTTGGCTGCATGAGAGGTATCGATACCGATAACTATGGTTTGACAGCTGAGAAGGGCAAACTGTGCTGACATTTCTGTTCAGTGAGGTTTGGCAAACCATCATGAATCGCTTAACGCCAGCACAACGCTTCCAAATGGTGGAAATTTTCTTCGAAAATAAGTAATCTGTTCTGTAAAGTGTTGAAGAAGACGCCGAAATGTCGATTCGTCATCGTTCTGGACTTGTTGGCCTTTGTCCTTCGACTACGTGGAAAGTTTTATAAAAGGAACTTAGCTAACGTGCCTATAAAATACAACGCGTGCAAGAACTGAAGCCAAATGGACATCGTTTGTGTTGTATTTTTGCTGATTGTGCTCATTTAGATTTACTAATCAGATTTATGGGGAAAAGTAATCAAAATCGAATGGACCATGTAAGCCGGATATGTTCAAAAAGTAAACGCCATGAAATTATCTACCAGAGTATAATAAAAAAATCATTCCAACAATATTATCTGTTTTGTATTATCAATTTAAGTTACCAAGCTCTTAAAAAAACATCCGATACTTAGTACTTTCTTTTTTGTAAAGACCAAATCCGTCTGTATGCACATTTATAATTTTACTAGCTGTTAAGAAAACGTTTAAATCGATTACTTCGTCCAAAAATATGAAATCAAATATAGAAATTATTTATAAAAATAAAATCAATCAGCTTGTTTTAATTTTAATAAAACGCAACTTGATCTTACACATATTCTTACTTTTTTTTAAGAAATATGTATATACATTTTTAGCGTTATTAACCGAATTTACAAGTAGTCTCCAACGCATTACAAGTGCAGCAGGGCCAACGCAGTTAGTTCGTGCACACTGTAAATACGTATTGCAATACACATACACACAAGAATTTATTATAATTTATTATAATAAATCCCACTTGCATGTATGTAATATAAACAAGCACTTAACGAAGAGAGAACAATAGTTTTTACGTTCTTTTGCCGTGCGTTTGTGTGGTCTTGTTATTAGCTGTGAGCGAAAACAGTAAAAAAGTTCTCAGTACCCATCTGTTCCGATTCTGTTCACAAAAACAAAAACTACGTACATGTAACCAACCGTCATGTGAGTACAAGTAGGGAAGAGAAGCTACTTGAGGCGACTTTTTACCGCAAGATCACTTGGCATGCTCTCATGTGAGCTATGGAGTCACATATGGTAGAGGGTGTTTTTTTAACGTGGGGATTGTTGAATGCAATTAAATCACAGAAAAATGTTTCTCATATCTATGAAACTGATTTTATTTGATAGCTGTTTAACGGCATTCAGTTTGATTATGATTTCGGACAATTTTCAGACACTCCTCACATTAAATCAGGCTGCAATTCGGCTTATAAGTGTTCAACTGATTTTTTGTCAAAGTGCCAAAGCAAGTAATCTAAAGGAGACACATCATACGAACGAGGTAGCCAGTAATTCTAGCAGCCCATAAAGTGCACCAAACGGTAATTTTTTCTGGATATAATAGTATTTCAATAATGGCTTGTGAACCGCGCTTTTTGTTAAGCTTCGGAGGGGTTAATTTATGGCAAATTGCCAAGCGAAACTAGCCTCAATAAAATCGAAAACTGTCACGGAAAAAATGTCCCTAATATAAATTAGCTTCTAAACAAACACATTTAGAGAGAGAGTGCTGCGAGATTGAGCACATTTCCAAAAATATTTTCTACCCACTATTCAGCAGGTATGGTTAGGGAAATAATACTCATCAAATAAAAGTAGATAAAAGGATCATTCAGAAGAAGAAGAAAATGATAAAAAAGAAATAAATAATTGGCGTGTAAACTTTTGTTAGGTGTTTGGCTGAGCGAATCCTTCTATTTGTGGCATGCATTTTGATGTTGTTTCATAAATGAAGAGACTTACAGTTTTAAGCCGACTCCGAACGGCAGATATTTTTTTTTTATGAGGTACTTTTTCATGGCAGAAATACAATCGGAGGTTCGTCATTGCCTGCCGAGGAGCGACCGTTATTAGAAAATACTTTTTTTAATATATCTGTATCATGCACGGAGATCTGAACCTAAGCACTCCCGAATGGTAGGCATGCACCAAACCATTCGGCTATGGCAGCCGCAAAAGAAAATGCTAGAAAAACGAATTATTCAGCGAATAAATGCATATACGAGGGTCATTCAAAAGGTTTTTAAAATTTCGTAAAATAATAATAATAATAATAAAACAAATAATTCAGCAAATAAAGGACGGACACTCAACGAGTTTTTAGAAAATTATGGGGGAAAAAATTAGTTAAGCATTTTTTTTTCAACTCTATTTCCTTTTAGCTAAAGAATGAGTTTACTGTCTCTCAAATTCGACAAGTGCAGTTGAAATTCGGTGTAGAGGTTAATCAATTGCTAATCACAATGGCCAATGGACGAAGCGCAGAACTCGTATGAATTAATGCAATAAATATTCTTTATTTCTTCTTTACCATCCCGAGTTTGCAGCGATGCCTTAGGTTATCAGAACCAAACTAGCTGTGAACTTTTCTTACCTCATCCACGAGAATTGAATTCTTTGATAATTCTTTGATTTTAGCAAAAGTATTAGGTAAAGAAAAGGGTTTTGACTAATTTTTCACAGATAAAATGAAAATAGTTAGCATTGCCCGATTTATATCAATTATGCGCCGGTTGGTTCGAAAACTTTTATGTATTTTGAAGTGAACTCATAAGTCTGCAATTAAATAAGTCCTCGTCCCACAAGCCTTGCTTGAAGACAGCTTTGAACCATCAAAAAAATCACTCAAATGCTTGATGAGATGAAATCGCTAGGTGTCAGAGCTGAACTACATATATGGCGGGTGTGATAGAACATCCCATCCAAGCTCTTCGGAACTTCTGACGTATCATTAGAGATTTATACAACCAGGCGTCGTCTTGATGGAACACAGCTTTTGATCTGCCATTTGACCACTTGTTGACGCAAAAGATCCAAATTTATTGTTTGGCATGCTCATAGTAGATGATTACCTTCCAATTTCACCAAAAACACATCAACACCTCTTTGGCCATAAATGTGTGGGGATTGTTGCTGTGGTGGCAGTCCTTGGCGGGATAGAACTCCGGGTCGTTCCGGTAGCGCAAAACTGACTATAGTGGGAACGACGAGCTTGGTGCTCGTTTGGGTCGTCTAACCGTGAGCTAACCTGTTTGTAAACTGTTGCCTTTACATGTGTCTCATTTTTCAGAGCGAATCGTAATATTATCCGTTTCGGAAGCGAGTCGACTTCGAAATTCTTGTTGAGACTAATCTTATGCAAATGATTCCAAAAGATTTTCTGGTAAATTTTAAGTTTCTAGCCAAGCGACAGGGATGCTCCTATATCAATTCGGCTTCACGATTATGTTATGCTTCATTTCGACGTCATATTACCAGAACGAAATCAATGAAATCACAGCTTTGGTGTTGCATTCTTTACTATTAGGTCTATAAGGTTAGGTTAGGTTGAAGCGGTTGTCCTGTGGGACACAGTCAGGCATTAGGTCTATAAACAGCATAGATTTTCTGGTCGCCGCTCTGACTTTTCTCTTCTTTGTCCCTGTAACGCACTTTTTTTAACACACTGTCTACTTTAAATATGACAGCATGCAAAGTAAACATCCTGAGTTATGACTTACTTATTACATACTTCTTCTGTATTTCTAAATTTGTTCCGATCTTCTCTCTAAATTAACCTAAATTTTTCGATATGCCAGTTGTCAAACATAAGCCGCAAAAAAACTCCCGAATAAAGGAATGCCACTTTTCTTAATGGTTGATACAAGCAAAAAACGAAAACAAAGCCTACTAATATTAGAAATGAAGTAATTGAGGTTACCATAATTACCAAATCTCAAAGCTTTGATTCCCTACCAAGTGACCCTATGCGAAAGTCTGTACAATGGCTACGTAGAGTTTACACTCATTACAAAACCAGCAAGTGGGTAAGCACATAAGAAACATTTTATCCATGTCTAATAACAAAAAAATAAACTAAAGAACTCACTAAATCTCATTCATGCGTCCATAAAAAGCCCATTGTGAGCACCCAATTTTGGACCAATGCGCACAAAAAACAGATTTTGGTGTCATATATGTACTTCACAAAAAACTACCTATGAAAGTTAAACGCAAGCGTATCATACAATAGTCCATAAATGATGTCAAGCATTTCATCAAAATATCTCAGCTCGCAATTTTATTTACAAAACTTAATTTAGATGCTTGAAAAAGGTGCTAATTTCTTTCTTTTTTTTTCTTTTTTGTATATCACACTTGCAACTTATAGCATTGCTATCAGTTTTGATAATTTTTTTTTTCTTTTCTCCTATTGACAGTGCCACTTATTTACTTGTTAAGTATAATACTTGTATAGTAATTGTTGCTGCTTAAGTACTTCCAGTAAACGTTATTTATACTCGTATAAGAGTTACATCTATATACACACACATACACATACAAGCAATTTTTCACCCATTTAGTTTTGTTCGTAAATAATCACACATTTAACGAGTATATACAGTAGTACGCGTCTTAAATATGTTCTCCGTTTCTTCATTTCGTATATACATATGTATGTATAAGTAATATTTAATCCTATTAGATGGCTCAGTGCCTGTGTTGACTATAGTATGTGTGTTGCAGCTGTCATGAGAAGCAGGTGGGTATGTAGTTAAACCATAGAAGAGTTGTTGTTGCCTGTATTCTTTGGTGCCTACATACTATTATATTTTATTCTTTTTTTTTTTGTAATGAAGAGTGCCGGCTACTGGCTAAATTATCTAAGCTTCTATCGTCGCTCATGTCATCGGAGTTCACTGTGACACAACAACTAATGTATTTGAGTTATTAACTGGCATAGCAGGTGACTTGCACGGTTTTTATTTCAACCAATAATACTTGTAGTGTTTTTGTTTTGTTGTTTTTCTCTTCTTTTTTATTTTTATTTTTTTTTTTTGTTTTGTATGCGCGCTAATGTCTAACGCACCCGGTTTCTTCTACAGTTAATTATTAAATTGTTTTGTATTTCTAATCTTCGTTTTTGCGAAGTATTCGTTGATTGTTGCATTTATTTTTTTGCAGAGAATTGTATTTGTTTTTTGTTGTTCATTTGTACATTTCTTTATCTTTCTTGTATGGTTTTACCACTTTTATACTTTTATGTCCATTATTACTCATTTCAATTTTTTCTTTCATACAAACAAATGTTAATACAAGGGGAACTGAAAAGTATACGAACTGACGAACTTTGTAATTAGTGATTAAACTTGTATTGTTACATTAGTAGGCAAACAAATGGCAAACAAACAAACACAAACTAATATGGTGCCCTGTCACAAATCAGCTATTAATAAACAAAATAAATGAATTATCACATATCGGCGGATCACTTGTCGGGTGGAGAGGACAAAACCATACGAAAAAACGGTCATAAGACTGAGAAAGGAAAGCGATTGAAAAAAGTAATTATTTAACAATTATTATGCATTTCTGTTTCAAAGTAATTCTTTTATGATTTATTATTAGGGTCTGTTCATGAAGCAAATAGTTTGTAACAAATTATCACGTTTCGGTATTCATGTGCCCGAAAAACTTGTAAAGTAGGGGAAGGTGAGAGAGCGAAATGACAATTCATTTTGAGGGGAAGTTGCAAATTTTTACTGGATAAATTTTTACTTGTAAGTATTTACAAGTTCCTGGTTTTGCGTTCACATACATTTTTTGATATTTCTCGCTTTGAGAGAGAATTCTCGGAATTTAAGTTGCTGAACAATTTTTACATAAGAGACTTAGCATTTGTTGTTTTTTTAGGATTTTTACCACCAGATGTATTTCAAAGATGTTGTTGAGTATTGAATCCGGCTCTCTGTGATCTCAGCTATAAAAAATTTTGGCGATCAACTCACAGATATCTCATTTATAGAATTATCCAATAGTTTGTGCTCAAAAGGTCACAGGTTCGACCCACGCGACGTATGTAAAACATCAACAATGTGTTTTTTAAAAACGGTCGCCTCTTGCTATGCAATGACCGCCTGCCAAGTGTAATTTTGTGAATTTTAGGCAATGGCCTGGGGAGAGCCACTGATAATATTGCATAATAAATATAATTGCGTTTCCAACAAGGGGACAAAAATTATATCACTAGCACATAAAATAAAATTAGATAAAGATACATTTTCCTGGCCAACTATGACATTAGTGACCTGTTTTATCAAATTGCGACATTAAAAAAAAAAACAAAAAAAAGTAATTGGTGCTTACACTTCCGTTAGGTGTTTCCGGCCGAGCTCCGCCTCCTATATGTGACGTGCGTCTTGATGTTATTCCACAAATGGACAGCTTTAAGCCGACTCCTAATAGGAAATCGATTTTTATAAGGAGCTTTTTCATGGCAGAAATACACTTTGCCATTTACTGCCGAGGGCTGACCGCTATTAGAAAAAATTTCGCTGCTTCATGCACGGAGATTCGAACCTATGCGCTTCCGTATGGTAGTCATGCGCCAACTTATTCGGCTACAGCGGCCGGCAATAGACTGATATAATACATAATTGGCGCATATTGAAGTGGAAAAGTGAGTCTAGCTTTGCCGAGAGGTAATTGTTAATTTAAACAAAACAGTTAACAGAAAAGAGAATAGAACGGAAAATATTTTTTATTATTAGAAAATTTATACAAAACTCTTGAATTACGTCAGCTTACCAGCTGAGTTTGCCAAATCTACTGGCAGCCGAGGAGCCATACCATGATATGCCTGATCTTCTATATTTTCTTCAGCGTGTATGCAATGGATTCAAAAATCATAATGGAAATGTGAAAAAGTTGTCTTCGAAAGGTATGCCGATTTGTCTTTGGGATTCCGCACGTTTTTTGTTGATTTTTTACTAACCAAAGAGGGCATATAGGATCATGATTTCTCATCGCATTTAATTTTTTCTTGGTTTGAATAACAGAAGAAGAGTTACGAAAACCACGATTTATTTATAAGAAAAGGCGCAGCACTAAAATGATTGCTGACTGCTGTCTAAATCTCAGGATTATCGCTTTTAATCCATCAAAATTTGTACAAAGTCGTGCTTATTATTATAAATATATATATATGTATCTACATTTTTTTTATAAATAAATTAAAAATTTAGTTTTGAAAGTGAAACTTCTTCGGCATCGATGGACGAGCGACAATGGAGAGTAAAATTTCAAGGCCATGCAATATTTTGGGCATTTTCGTTCCGCGAGAGAGAAAAAAGATATAATGTAGAGGAAAAGAAGAGAGAGCGATATACCTTATATATATCTTAGATACACTTTAAGCTATTTTTCCTGAGTTTTTCCTTGTGGTTACTAATTTCTAGTGAGAAATAACACTGCCTACTTTTTGGCGCTTGTTTGTTGGTGCAAACCTGTAGGAAATATATTTTTGGTGTCTACTTTTAGCGTTTGCGCTGCTGATAAACGCTCGGAGTAGTGCGCGTTGTTGACAAGGTTTTCGTCCGGTGTTTACCTACACCGGTCGACCCTTCGGCGTTTTTAGTAAATTTTGTCTATTTGTTTTCTCTGCAAATGTTGTGAATTTATTTAGATATATAATATATTCTTTCTCTCTCTCTCTATCTCTCTCATTCTCTCTCGGGTCTTTCCCTCTTTCTTTGTCTGCCTTGAAAGTTTCACTTCTATTACGCTATATGCACTTTTTTTATAAAAAATTTAGTTTTTCCAATTTTAAATTTTTTTATAAAAATTCTAGTTTTTTTTTCAAATTTGCGTCAGCGATTTTAAATATCAACAAAAGACAGTAGCATTTTTTTTAGCTTAGTTTCAGTTACTCCCTTCGCACGCAATCATATTAGTCGCCCTCGTATACTTGTTGCTAGTGTATTGCGCGCACAAGCTTACAATTTGGTATGTGGCTAATATTTTTATTGATTATGCTTTGCTTTGCTTCTTGCTTCTTGTTTGCCACTCGGCCACTTTTGTTCAAAGGTTACTGGCAACTGGCGCGCGCACATTAAGCTTAAGCCCAGAAAATTCTCAACTTAATAACTGGAAAACAAAAATGTAGAGAAGTCAATTTGTCGGACCGCAGCCGTCCATCCAGCTAAGTACTAATACTTTTCCGCAGCTGCAGTAAGCCACTCAGTCTCAGTATCAGTGCTCTCTCGGCATACGATTTTGTTCTTGTATTTTCTTTTTAAAATATTAACTACCTACACACTTATTGTATGTATGTATGTGTGTATGTGAGTGAGTAAGTATAACTGCTTTGTTTTCACGCTTTTCTAGTGCAACTAAACAAAAACAATTTAAACACGTTAATTATTAAAGCAATCGTGATGTAATCAATTAACAGCGTAGGTCCCTGCCAATTCGCCTGGATAAGCTCAATTGAATTCAGCCGTCCGCGCAGCGGTCCATTTGAGGTTATAGCCGGCATTCAAATTGCATTAATTAGTATTTATTGTTAATAAACAATCATGTGTTTATGGGGAACCATTTCAATTTGTTGAAAACAACAGATCTCCAGGTGATGAGCTAATTGTTTTCATAAATAATAATATTGAATTATGACATTTACTTTCTAGTTATGAAATAGGAATGCCGTGGATACTATAGCCATAGGCGAGTATTTTTTTGCGTAGCAAATTGTAAGTGAATTGAATTATTCACATGAGAAACAATAACAGGCTTCCGATACGTTTTCGACACGAATTTCGAATTTCGTTTTGTAAAATGCCGTTTGTGGCTCGGTGGCTACATAAAACTGAGCGCGTCCGAAAGGAGGAAAAATACCAAAAACCAAAAAAAACCTAGTCCCAAAATCCAAAAGTTAGCTTAGCTGATAACGAAATGTGTAAATACGAGGGTTGCTATTTATATTTCTGGCCTGTAAATTTAAAAATTAACATCGGTGATCGAAAACGGTTTTTTAAAAAATTCTAAAAAATTTTGAAAATATTCTCCATGATGATATGGGTGCGTGACTACCAGTCGGAGTTCAGAGAAAACGTAGGTTCGAATCTCGGTGATACACCAAAATGAAGAAAAAGTTTGTTTCTAATAGCAGCAGGCAATGGCAAACCTCCGAGTGTATTTCTGCCATGAAAAAACTCCTCATAAAAAATATCTGCCGTTCGGAGTCGGCTTAAAACTGTAGGGGTCCTTTCCATTTGCGGAACAACATCAAGTCGCACGCCACAAATAGGAGGAGGAGCTCGGCCAAATACCCAGAAAAGGTGTACGTTTTTCAAGTTGCGTCGGGTCCAACCGAGCACACATTTTTCCCCACAAGATGATCATGCAAAGTCACATTGATGCTTGTCGTACTAGTGCCCAAAAGATGCCTCTATTCACGCACAGCATCGATATTTTCTGGCATAACAACTGATTTTGAGATAATTCAACTGAGAAAATTCATTGTACCAGTCTTTTATGGAGCTAAAGTATGGTGCTTGCTCGCCGTATAATGATTTGGGTTCATCACAGCATTCTTGTCTTTTTTTTCTAGGTCAAAAATTTTAGAAAATAAACGCACGAAAATATTCATGGTTTAATTTCATTTTTTGGTCGAGATGAATTTTTAAAGCCACTGTAAACAACACTAATATGGCTTACACAATAAAACGTTCCGAGCGCGTTTATGGTGAAATATGTCAAACTCTTCACTGGAAATGTCAGACAGGGCCTCAAAACACTAGAAATGCCCAAGGCCAGTAATATAAATAACAGCCCTCGTACATACATATGTATGCAAAGTAAAAAATGTTTGCTTACAAATGGAAATTGTGAATTGCGATTGTACAGAATTCATGAAATTCTATGGCGAACATTGATAAAACATAATTTAGGGGGTTAGGGATAGTCAGAATTTTCCAAAAATTTCTTTTTTTTTTTTAATTTTCTTAAAGTATCATATAATATCTTAAAAATATTGTGTGAAAATTTGAAGTGAATCCGACAAATACTTTTCGAGATATTCAACAATTAACAAAGGGCGCTCGGGCGCTCCAGAATCGATCGTAAAACTTTAAATGCTTTTTACTCAAAACTATGTTTTTTGAACTGGTGATCACTGTAACTAAAAAACTGCTTGATAGATTTCAATAAAATTTATACTGCTTTTGAAAAACATAAAAAACGCGTGCCTGATCGAAGATTTTTTTTCCCAAAAATTTCGATTTTTTTTAACAATTAATTATTAATTTATTGAAAATCATAATTTTTTCGGGCCTCTGACTACCTTTAACCCCTTCAATTTTTCAATAAATTTAAATAATTTTTTTCCTTTTCAAGAAACGTCCTAACTTGGTTTGTCCTACTACCTTCCCATTAATGTCGGCGATACGAAACAGACACATTAATTTTTTGAGAGGATAAATTCAACTTCGCTTTCTCCAGCATTCTGGCATTGCAGCAGCACAGAGCAAAACAAGAAAAACTGTTAAATCAGCTGTTTAAAAACGAAGAAGTCCCTTGAACTCAGTTGCTTCTGCGTTGATTTTGAATACAAAAATTAAATGTGACACAAAAAAATGCAAAAAAGGGCAAAACATCCACATTCAAAGAGGAGGGAGAGCATAAGAGAGTTCCATCAAAACTTCCTAGAAGTACCACTTGAACATCGCATATGCCTTGCTTTCGTAATTGAATTAAATACCTACTTTGAACTAAAGCGGATTACACAGCCTCGGTTTCAACTTATAAATAGTCATTTTACAAATGAGTGAAAAAAAGTATTAGTCTACAAACTCTACAGAAAAATTTTAAACTAAAAGAAAATAACGAGAAAGCTACATAGAAAAAATGCGTGACTCCTACTAATTTTTCTTTTCCATGACAAAGCGGAAAAATTCAACAGACTTTGCTGGCATGTTTTTATCGTTCAGCTGTGAAGACGGCAGTCATGCCAAAAATGGTTGCAAATGTTTGAAAAAGGATTGCTATTTGCCAATTAACACAGATTTTTTAAAGCAAAAAAATAAAAAATAAAAACAAAACAGTTGTAGTTACTCTGCTTAGTAAGCATACACAAACAAAATAAGTAAAACAAAAAAAAAAACAAAAAAAAAGCACAAATTAATCACACTAAATGTTTTTATTAATGTACTGGCATACTCAAGCAACACATTTCCCCTACCTCCTTCTCTCCCTCTCTCCGTCTATCCCACTACTCAACCACTCTCGCAGAAAAACACGTTGCGAATGCATAGAATTCCATTGAATGTTTCTTCACCGTTATGCGATTAGTTATTTGTCTGCCTTAAATATGAGAGACAGACACGGACGGCAGCGGTACACATGAGCGAAACTCACAACTAAACATCATCAAGACCAGTTGATGCAGTCGCGTCAAATATTAATTCACACGTAACTAATTGAATTAATAGAAAAGGAAAAGAAAATTAAATGAGTAGAAAAATCACGCTATCTACATACACACACACATATACATTTACCTTTTGCTTATGAGGGTAAAGGAAAGTAACTGCTACAGGCAGTGCGGCAACTATCAACAAACACGAAACTTTTATTAAATAAATTAGTCGTAAAGGAAACATTAAATTCGCAATAATAATAAGAGCACTAAATAATTAACAAACATAAAATTGAAGAAGTAGAAGCACTTTAAATCTGATAACTCGTGTTGAAGATCCACAATTAAACTGGATGGGCGATGGTGGGGTGGAGTCAAGTGGGTAGGTATGCAGCTGTGCATGAGGTTGGCAATGCATGAAAGGAAAGGGGAAAGTGAGACAAATCTAGGAGCAATTAAATAAAATAACTATAAAAAATTAGAAATATGTAAGTAAAATTATACAAACTATAATAAAATAGTATAGAATTGAATGAAATGAAATAAAATCAAAATGGAAATAATGAAAATAAATTAATGTAAAATAAAATAAAATAAATAAAAATGTTAAAAACAAAGAGAAGTAAAATAAATAATTAATAAAATAAAATGAAACAAAAATACATATGAGTATCATTAAATTAAAAAATAAGCAAGATAAAAGATTACTATCAAATGATATTGTAATAAAAAAAATAATTAATTATATTAAGCAAAACTGCAAATTAAATAATTTTAAATAACAATAAAAAACCAAAATAAAAAATTTGATTAAATTAACTTAAAATAACAATAATTTAAATCAAATTAATGCAAAATTACAAAACTAAAGCACCCCCCATTAAAAGCGAAAATAATTGTTTTTATTCTTCAGTATTTTGTACTAAACCCATTATTTTTGACATTTTTTTGGCATAGAAGATATTAGGTTACTAATAATTTCCGGAGAAATGTTGTACCAGGCTTCTTTAACCGCTTCAAACAGGGCTTCCTTTGTGCTGCAATTTTTTTTTATTTATATTAAAAGCTAAGATGGGCTCTAAAGCCAAATTCTTTGGCCCAGAGCCCGTTTTGCCACTCCCTTCTGCGGCCATCACAGCCACGGTTAGCAAATGGGTAACTACCACCCACAAGCGAGCTTGACAAAATCAACAACAAATGTTGTGTATTCGTTTCAATCGCAAATAAACTTCTTCTGCAATCCAATGCAAGTTAACACCTTACGAGAAATTTGTTGCCATATGGCAACAAGCTTAGTTTTAAAAACTAGCAAAGCTTTTAAAGCTGCTAGCAAAAAAATATTTATATGCCAAATGACAGATTGAACATTTTTCTATATACTTTATTCAAAAATTGTTGAAAACATTTGCCCAAAATGCCTCAAAAATCTAAAAATGCAAAATACAAATTTCAGAGTGAAGTGCTATATGCCAGAAGGCTTTCTTTAAAAATGTTGTATTACCGATATATAATGGGCGGTTATTATTTATTTTATTTATGTTTAACCATTAAACTTCAATTTTTGAAAATATGTAACAAAAAAGTTGATATTTTTTACAAGAGAGTGTTGACGGCCTTTTAAAGTTTACTGTTGCCATATGGCAACAATATCGCGAAAGGGTTAAAGTATTATACTTTAAGAAAATGCAAAAAAACATCCAATTTTTTAAAAACTCTGACTACTCCTAACACCTTAATTATAGTGCAAATTGTCTCCAAAATTAATCACCCTAACGGAAGATTTATATTTTTTGCAACTGACGTCGTACATCAAAGTAAAGATTTCCATCACTAAAAATAATTCTTTTTTTAGTTAAAAAATTTTTCAAAAACAAAATTTAATGACTAATTTTGCGATACCTTGTATTTCATGGGGTAGCGCTGAGTTATACTCGTATACATACATAAGTGATTGCATTCGCCCAAATTTGCATCCAACTGTGATTGGAAATAGTTCTGTTGCACGCACATTCTCTGTCGAATGCTTTTTTCTCTCACTCACAAAAGTGGCTGTTCTACTTATTTATAAGCAAGCAATAACATTTGAAATGAATTACGACTGAATTAAACCTCCATTGATTATATGTATTATTTTACAGCTTTGATTTGTTTATTAGGGTGGTCTAAGAAAATTGCCTTTCGCCTACTCTTCTTCTTCACAAATAAGCAATTCCCCCTCCTTTTGCTTGTTTATTGATGGACTCTTACGACACGGCGAATTCGGAAGGCGCAATCTTCTTCTTAGTCATTCTTTGTGAAAGATGGATCGCAGGCAAAAATAAATTGATTATTTATTAAAAAAAATTTCTCAAACTGAGATAATTCCGAATTATTTCGTTAATCCCGATTCAGGTGCAAAATCTGTTTATGCTATTACCGAATTTCGTGCCGTCACTGTTTTAACATCAGCTGCCATTTCGTAGTTTGACAATTGAATTTTCATTTTTCGCGCCATTTGCATGCGCGAAGGCAGCGATCCGATTGGCTTGATGCCATTTTGAAAATGAAACGCGAGGAAACGGGAAAAGAACAGAATTTTGACAGATTTTAAGTCACCTTTAGCAGAGAGTGTAAATGGGGGGTAGAGCCCTCCATCAATAATAGCACATCACGAGAGACCACAAAAAATGAATAAGAAAGTCTACACATATGTATGTATGTAGTTAACAATGATGTACACATACACACATATTTACATACTCAAATATTTACTATATATTAAATTTTCTCAAATAAGATAAAGTGCAGAGAAATTCATAGAAAAATTATTATAATTAAAATCACAGATAAGCCAAATCCAAAACACAAAAACAAATTCCTACCTAAAGCAAACAAAACGCTGATGGAAAACTCAACAGCTGGTTGAGCTGAGATAGAAGAAAAACAACAACAATAATAATACTTGCCATTAGCAGAAAAGACGCAAACATTACTAGTGCGTAGAAGGCAAATCGAGAAGCTCTGCAATTTGCAAACAAAACCGATGACCAAATGCAAAATTTCAGTATACAACACCAACAACAACGCATTAATAATAATAAGGCAATAAAACGAGAGAGGCGACGGAGATGAAGTCGAGGCTGAAGAGTGAAATGTAACGAATGGAGTAAAAATAAATTGGTCAAGTGTGTGAATGCATAAACAAAATTCGGGCACACAAACACATACAGGGTGCCGTAGAATGAGCCAAACATAGCGCGGTTTGAAAAATTTCACATATTGCTTATCGACAACAGTAAAATTATAAGAAAACATGCATTGCCTTATAATTTTCATGTACAATTCGAAAATTTTTAGTAAAATTATATAAACAATAAGACATTATTTTAGATATTACAACAACAGAGTAGCCTGGAAGAGCTTTATATGCCACTTATTCCGATTTCACACGCTTAACCACCTTCACACTTCCTAGTGAGAAAAAAAAGCGGTCCTTGCAAGGTGCATACAGGGTGGTTGGTTGATTAATTTTCAAAATTCAAATAAAAATTTACTTGACTTCTACAGCTAAAATAACATTCGTAACGTGACAGAAATTTAGTTTATGTTTATACATTTAAAAAATAAGCCACTAAAAAGTGAGGAAATATTAAAATCGAGTAATCTACCGAAACGGTGATGTCAATAGGCCGTCTAGGTGCTGCAATTTCACTTCAATCGACAATTTTTTGTGAAGCGCCACAAAGAATAGATCTTAAACCAACTAACAAAAGGCGATTCATGAGTTGAAACCTGAATTTGCAGTTGCCATTGCTAGGCAAGTGTCACAACTGGCGCCAATGCACTGAAAATTTGGATTGACAGAGTGAGCTACTATAAAACCGCCCCCGGAAGTTATTTACATGAGTTTTCGTGACATATTTAATGACAAGTTTTACACTTTCAAATACAAAAAAAATCTCAATGCTGAAATTTTATGCGTCTTTCATTTATAGCTAAATTAAATTAAGTTTTTCGGCTAGGTGAATCAGCCTGTTCTACTGTAGCATGTTTAAAAAACACTTATATCAACCTAATAAGATATCCACATAGAATTTTTTAAAACGTATGGTTTGCTCGAATAAATCTCCAGTGATAAATATCAAGCAGCAACTTTCAAGAGAGTATCGCACTATTCTCTCTCTCTCTCTCTCTTCTCAGCAGAAAAATATCTAAAAAAGTATACCGAACGCAAGGAAAAACGTTCGGTTGATGGTCGGTATTATTTCAGGACACAATCCATGGGGTCAGCATATGACCACCATTGGAATCATTGAGGACCCGATGTGCCTCTCGTGCTTGGAGGACACGAATAGCACTAATCACTTTCTCTGTGACTGTCCTGCCTTTGCTAGAGCACTGCTACGAGTTTTGGGTTCCGATATCGTGAGAATGAGTAATATCGTTCTCTAAAATTGGAGGATATTTACAGATTTGCCAAAGAATCTGGAAAATTTTCACAGGACTAACTACCTCTGACTCTGTCTCTATTCTTTTCTATCTCTTTCTCTGATACATTTCTCCTTTCTTCCTTGACTTTCTACCCTCTTTCCAGAGCTCTAAATACAACGTGCTTTTTAGTCTGAGTGTTTTAGAAGCCACCAAATCTCTTGGTGCTCCTCGGCTCGACCTATTCAAATTTCAATGTACTGAACGTACTCCCTATTGAATTTCCTATTTTTTATTAGGTATTTTAAAATCAAAACGACATTTGAGTGTCTAAATTACAACTGTCCTTCATCAGCTGTTTTGCAATTTATCGACATTAAAAATTGGTCCAGCAGGAATTAGCAACTTTCCCTTCAAGTTAACTGTCACTTTGGGTTCTCGATTTCCCCTACGTTGCAAGTTTCTTGGACTCGCGAGAACCTGATAATTTAAACAGCTGGTCGAACAGACTAAAAGTCGGCATTCTACTTCAGTAGTTGAATTCATCCGGTCAAAATGTGAATCCTGTCGATTATAATCAGTAAGACAATCTAAGAGCATTCTTATGTCGGCACTAATCGACTAATATGAATCACGAATCGCGAGATTAGATATTATAGAAAAAAAAATTAAACAACAGAGCATCAAGCGGACTAAGCCACACCTCCTCTTCCCAAAATTGCCTTTTCGGGCAGCAACTCGTGTTTCTTGAGAGTAACTGATGGTAAGCGAGGCGGCTTCAACTTGTTGAAACCCGATGAGTGCTCACACACAAGAGCACGCATATCCTAGTTGGCCGCTTTAAGACACCCTGTACACAGTTTGCATGCAACTTTTCATATATTTGCATATGTGTCTTACTCAATATGCGACCGACCAAGCAGTGTGTGGCTATTGACCAAACGGAACATCTCCACTTGACCAGTGGTCAGTGGCCAGTAATCAGCGGTGCCTTGAATGCATGTCAGTGTGTCAAGGAATCTAACAGTTTAAGTGACTGCAGCAAAAAAACAAAAATGCAATTACAGTTGTGCCAAGCTCATACCAACAACAAACCACACATAAATATGCATATCCACATATGCAGCAACAGAGAACAGGAATTTTTGAATCGCAGTCCAAATGCTTCGGATTATAGCAGGAATTTCATTGGAATGCCGGCATCAAATAGTCAACTCTAACTGGCGAAACTGGTTAAACTGCGTGGCATGCATAGGAAAAGAGAAACCAACTAACGCAGCACCAGTTAGGCAAAAGCATATGTTGCCCCTAATCATCGAGTAAACAAGCAACTAAGCGTGCAACCATCCTGTTCGATCAGCCAAGAAGCAAACACACAGGTGTATACACACAGCGACAGTCCAGCCAACCGGACACTCGATTTGCCACTGTCTAAAGTAAATCCGATTTTATTTGCTTTTTTTTCATTGCAAATGAATGACACTTATGAGCCTCGCAGCTTGCAACTCTGTGCAAAAATCGGCTAGGTAGAAAAGGAAATTTCAGAAAGTTGAAGATTTAGCCAGTTAGTTATGTTCTTGTAGCAAAGTGAAATCAGGCTACTTCCAAGTAGCGCTGGTTAGAGAGTATAAATCAAATCAGGCACAAAGTAGCATTCAGTTTTCTTTTGCTGTAAGTCTAAAATAATATATTTTCTTAACGGCATAGCCTTCAGTTTTCCATTTCTCGAAAATAATATCTGATAGATGGTCGACACCAGAGTTGAAGTTTGGAGTTTTGGGCTCTTTTGGATCATCTATTGTGATCGCCGTAGCCGAATGGGTTGGTGCGTGACTACCATTTGGAATTCGGAGAACGTAGGTTCGAACCTAAGTGAAACACCAAATGAAGAAAAAGGTTTTTGATAGCGTTCGCCCCTCAGCAGGTAATGGCAAACCTCCGAGTGTATTTCTGCCATGAAAAAGCTCCTCTCTGCCGTTCCGAGTCGGCTTAAAACTGTACGTCCCTCCATTTGCGATACAGCGTCAAGATGCATACCACAAATAGGAGGAGAAGCTTAGCCAAGCACCCAAAAAGGGTGTAAGCGTCAATTATATACCATATATATATATATATTGGCGTTATACCCAGCAACAACAACAGAAATGACTTCAGCCTGGAGATCAAACGAAAAATAGCAAGCTATTACTTTGGACTCAGTAGGCAAGTGTGAAGTAGAGCTCTTTCTCGAAGAACCAAACTGACCAAACTACAAAACGCTCACTGTTCCCGTACTGCTAAATGACAAAGAAGCATGGACGATGTCAACAGCAGATGAGAAACTTTTGGAAGCCTTCGAGAGAAAAATTCTCCGTAAGATCTTTGATCCGCTCCGCGTTGGTGAAGAGTATAGTGTACGGTGGAACAGCGAGCTGTATGAGCTATGCAAATAGGGACATAGACACGCATAGCGCAGCGTGTAAAAATACAGTGGCTACGCTGGTTTGGCCATGCCAACCGTCTGAACAAAGGCGCTCCAGCAAGGCGAATCTACGATACGGTACCCCAAAAACGAAAACGAGGAAGACCACATCTCCGTTGCAAGAAACAAGTGCTGCAGGACCTGTCAGCACTCGGGATTTCTAACGGGCACCAGCGAGCGCTGGACATAAACAACTGGCGCATTTTGGATTCAGCCAAAACCGGCAGCCAGCTATGGAGCCACACAAGTACATAAGTAAGTAAGTAACTGTCGATTGCTTTGAGGAATCTTGCTCTTGGCCTGAAGGATGCGCAGCCTGTATTTGTGTATACCAGCCACCTTCTAAAAGTTCATTTTTGACGATATCGTGAAAATTACTATAAATACATATAGTTTAAGATAATGCGATAATAAGTGATAAACTCATTTTTTTTGAAAATATAATTTTTAATAATTTCAAATCAAACAATTTAATTACGAATATAGGTTCAGTCCATTTAACAGTTTTGTAAAGCAACAAAAAAAAAAAAAAATCTAAATATTTATTAATTGCGATAGAACTTTGCGTTTCAGGCTTCGTTGTTTTTGGTTTTGCTGTAAGAGCAGCAACTTCATACCTCAGGATCTTCAATAATCAATCAATCAAACTCCTATGCATAGTGCGCTTCCATATTAGCATTAGTATAGTCTTACAGTCTGCCGAACAGCCAGTAAAGTTGTTTGAAGCGATTTTTAATGTCATTTCGTAAATTTTCGCTAATTTAAAGAACCTTTTCCAAGGCAGAAATGCGCGAAGAAGCTTGTCATTGCCTGCCGACGGGCGAACGACATTAGAAAAACCTTTGTTTAATATTTTCAGGTATTTCTTTCCCCTCTCTCTTTCAAACTACTCTGCTACGCAGCTGCTGTAAGCCCAAATTTTTTAAGCATATTTTAAATTTCGAGGTTATAGTTTTTTATTGCTCCATGGGATCTGTGGCGGGTTGGCTTTCCATGGCTACCACCAATAATTTGCTTTTTATTGTCTAAGTGCGTGGATCGCATTTAAAAAGTATAACACACAAATGTAGTCACTATATCAGCCTTTTGATTCACAGTACTTTTTATAAATTATCATTAAGAATTAATAGCAATATTTAACGTTAAAAAGCTTATTTTTTGCATAAGCTTGAAAAAATTCCCTATTACAGACGCTTATTTTACTTAAATACACACACAGAAAAATAACAATATTCACTTATAAACACTCTTTATTAGTTCAAGATTTGAGTTAAAGCTATTTTTACTCAATAATACTACGAATTTTATTAAAATTCTATTATTACAAATGTTCTTCTCAACGTTGGTAATACCGTGGAAAATAAATGTGCGGGACGAACTGTCAAAGGAGCGATAGTGAGAAAAGAATAAAGCGAAACCGAAAAAGCCCAGTCAACCAACAATGAGGGTAGATAGAACTTTGTAGTTTTTAAAAGAGTCAAATTAACCTTTGGCCTTTGATAAATCTTCGTTTTAAAAAATGGTGAAAATTTGGACTAAAAAATCGCGATAAAATAATATTTTGAAAAAGAGTGAAAATTTGGAATGAAAAATCGCGCAATGAATCGATAAATCATCATTTTAAAAAATTGTGAAAATTTGGACTAAAAATTCCCGATAAAATAATATTTTCAAAAAAGCGAAAATTTGGAATAAAAAATCGCGCCATGAGTCGATAAATCATCATTTTAAAAATTAGTGAAAATTTGGAGTAAAAATTCCCGATAAAATAATATTTTCAAAAAAGCGAAAATTTGGAATAAAAAATCGCGCAATGAATCGATAAATCATCATTTTAAAAATTAGTGAAAATTTGGAGTAAAAATTCCCGATAAAATAATATTTTCAAAAAAGCGAAAATTTGGAATAAAAAATCGCGCAATGAATCGATAAATCATCATTTTAAAAATTAGTGAAAATTTGGAGTAAAAATTCCCGATAAAATAATATTTTCAAAAAAGCGAAAATTTGGAATAAAAAATTGGGCGATTTTTTAGTCTAAATTTTCACCTGCGGTGCTTTTTGTTACAAAAAAAGAAACAATATTTAAAAAAAATTGCCTAATTTTAGCCTGCAGCGCTTTTTTGTTTTCAAATATACATACATAGGTATATATATTCGTGCTAAAAAAATACTAAAATAATAAATTTCTCATCAGGGTCACTTATAAATTTTACGATAATACAACATTTTCATAAATATTATGAATTATTAAGCCTAAGGTAAATGCTTCTGGGTCAACAATTGCTTCTCTTCAACGATATTTCAGTACAAGATGCAAATACGGCGGTAAAAAACCTAATTTTTAAGCTTTCCCTGGGGGTTCCATAGGGACCCTAGGAGATTGGGACTTTCATCGTTATAATGGTGTGACTTTACTCTTCCTATTGAGCGTAGTGGGCGGTGCTACGCCTCCTCCCATCTAAATATATCGCGGTAGTAATGGAAAGTTTTGCCTCTGTGACTTGCCTTGTTATTTTTCACCATTACAAAGTGCAACTTTTTCCAATATTCATAAATTTCAATAAATTTAGTGAAACAAAATGTAAAAAACTTACCCTTACCAACAGTTAATACTCGTAATCAGCCCTACTAATTTTCATTATTTCATTTCGAGTTTGCTTCGCTTTGCTGTTCACTTGTTTACACTGGTATTTCCTGATTTTGAGTGAATACGCAAAAAAAACACATTTTTAAGTAATAAATTTATTATTCTTATGGTTCCATTCACACACACAGTGGTATGTGTTTCCTTGTTGTAACGATATTTATATTATAAATACTTACAGTCAACGTCAAAAGTAAGTGTACACCATATATTGACAAGCTCCGACTATTTTTTTATTTATTTATTTTATTTATTTAGTATTAAAGTCAAACAAGCAACCATGGGTTATTTTTACATTGATTGACCTTAAGAATAGTTTACATAATTAAATCGTAGATAAAAGGATTAACAATGAAATCAAATTAAAATTACAGTTATATTTATTTATATATTCTGTAATTTCCGTTATTAGTTTATAAAAATATAGTTCATACTACAATAAAAACCATGTAAAGCAAAGTTGCGAACTTTGTATAAAATTAGTGAAAATTCGGCAAGTTTTCATCAAATTTCAAACTTAAACTTTTTACTCCGAATTGAAAAGAAAAACTGGGTATGCAGTTTTAAATATCAGATAATAAATAATTGCAGTGCAAGTTTCAAGTAAATCAAAAATCACTCTCATTTTTGAGATTTTTTTTGTTCACGCTCTTGTGCATTTTCTCCATTTAATGCCCACTCCACATTTTTTTTGTATGGAAAAAATACCCAACACCGTCAGCAGAAAGAATTGTCAAAAATCAACGCAGTTTTTGTACCACTTGAAAAAGTTTCAAAATTTGGTGAAAATCAAGGCGAATCTATTAAAGGTGGTATCGGTAAATCAGCTGTTTGTTTGACAAATCATACAAATCGTACAAAACATTGTTGTTGGTCTAGTGCCACCTCCTTCACTGAATGCGCCTTGACGAAAATTTGCCGAGTTTTTACAAATTTTATAAAAATCTCGAAACTTTGTTTTATATGGTTTTTGTTGTAGTATGAATTATAATTTTATAAGAAAAAATAATTGAAATTGGAAAATAAATAAATAAATAGTCAAAACTTATCAATATAAGGCGTGCACTTTCTTTTGACGCACACAGTGTATACATATTTTTTATTACTATTATACATAAATATTTTTTTTTCTTTTTTAATTAACATGCACGCACACAACTAAGCGCGAACATGGAACGGCGCACATTTTCAACACAAAAACAAATCAACAAAAAAAATCAGAAATCTAAACAACAAATTAAACACCACAAATAACATGAACACCAAAGCAACAACAAAGAACGCCCCTCCAATTCACTGTACGTACTTATCTACATTCATACATATGTATGCAAAGAATTGTGTGAAACACCTGTGCACCGATCAAACAGCCAGCCAGTCAGAAGAAACAGTCAATAGCGATGATGGTGGCTCTAGCAATTGGTACTGGCATGAAACTTTCGCCTGTTGCGCCTGCGCCTTCATGTACATACTATGCGCATATAGGAAGATGAGCGAGAAATATAAAGGCAGTAGCCGTTGCTTGTTGTTAGTGCTGTTGTTCGTGCTTGCACAGCTGGCCGCCGCGCTATATGGATTGTGTGCAGACTAACTACTGCTTTTAAGTGGCCACTGGACGCTTGGTTGCTACGCGCTTCAATGCACAACGGCGCTGGCCAACTTCATGATTGCAGCGACGTAAGGCCAACATTGGTAGGGCAACAACAATCAATAAACAATATAAGCGGAAAAAATGCATACAGTGACAGCGGTGAAGCTGCAAACAAAAAGTGGGCTCTTTGTTACTTTTTTGCTGCTGCAAACGCAGTTGCTTATGGTTGATTATTTGTCGCTGCGGTGTTCGGCAGTGGTGCTGCGCTGTCGGCTGCAAAGCAGCGCGCAGCTCTATTACCTGTTTACTTCAAGAACTGTTTCACGTACGTTTCGCACACAACTTCTCTTACTTTTGCGTTAATATTGTCAGTTTTTTATCTATTTTAATTTGATTCAATTTTATTGTTTACGCTTTGCATTTACCATTTACGATGAATTTTATTTTCACATGCAATCAATGCACACACACATTTTAGCCACAAATGCACTGATCTTCTTCGCCTCGTTCAAACCGAGCCGAAAAAGCAACGGAACTGCGAGCGAATAACTAATAGACCGACATGGCTTTCTCACTCACTACTAACTTTGCTGCTGCGTCCGTTTTCTTTCTTCATCTATGAAGCTACTTGGCTTTTACACTTTATTAACTTTCTTTTCGTCGTTATTTTCTTTTTGGCAAACGCATTCACTTTACACATATTCACAAACGCATCATTCCAACTGAGTGCATTCTTCAACAAACCTAATGTAATTTAAAGATTGTTTAACACACGAAAAACTCGATTAGCATTTTAAATTATTAATTAGTTTAACAAATAACACCGCCGAACGGGCACAATGCAGCAAGTAAAGAGGCAATGTGACGAAAGCGAAACGAACGAGACAAGTGAATAAATACAATTTGTGAATTTGTTGAAAAAGATACTCGCAGCAGCAGCGACGGCCGTCGACGCAGAATGTGAGATGAATTCGCCGTTACGATCGTTATGGCAATCAGCTGTTTGCCGGTTGTAGCAGAGTTGTATTTGAATGTTGTTTTTGAAAACGGGAGGTATTCACAACGTGTGGTAGATGGCGGCAAAAAATACTTTCTATATACAGTAAAAAATTGTATGTTAATTTAAAGTCAAATAAAAAAAAGTTCACCCTATGATAAAGTACTTTGCGATTAAAGTTCTTACAAAGGCAGCCAAATTATTGAGAACAAAATGGGGCATGAAAGTTCCAAAAGTTCCAGGAAAAGCTTAGAATTCAGGTTTTTTACGACCGTATTTGCATCTTGTACTGGAATATCGTGGAAGAGAAATGTATAAAGCAATTGTTAATCCAGCAAGCATTTAAATTAGGTTTTATTATTCATACTATTTTATGAAAATGTTGTATTATTGTGAAATTTATAAGTAACCCTGGCTAAAAATTTTTTATAAAAATTTTATTTTATATATTTGTTTTAGTTTTTTTTTTTTTTGCATTGTGTATATATGTATGTACATATATGTGCAAACAAAAAAGCGCCACAGGCGAAAATTTGGAATAAAAACTCACGCATTTTTTCAAGCTTATGCAAAAATTAAGCATTTTTATCGTTAAATATTGGTATTAATTCTTAAAGGTAATTTATAAAAAGCACTATAAATCGAAAGGCTAATATAGTGACTACATTTGTGTGTTATACTTTTTAAATGCGATCCACGCATTTAGACATTATAAGCAAATTTATCGTGGTAGCTATGGAAAGCCAACCCGTCGATACTGTTTTGAAAAGTTTTTCTTCATAGAAATTATTTTGGTGGAAAATTTCGGTATTTTTGGTTTGTTTAATTATTATTAACGATATGAAAAAAAGACAAGGAGAAGGAATAGCTAATTTAATTGCGCAATTGGCTACTAATAACAGTTGGCGAAAATCCGTAAACGACGTTTATTGAGGTTTCAAAAAATTATGGCAGCAATACGCATTCGAAATTCGATATACATTTTATAATAAGTAATAAGAGGGCAAAGCGTTTATGGGCACACACTTTTTCTGTTATATGAATGCATAATTAATAATACCTAACATACCTGTTTTCTTTACCGGCGTCCATTTCATTTAGTTTTTATTTTGATGTCCTTACATTTGTAACAATAATTATCGATAACACAGGGTTGTATGTCAAAAAATATGTTTATTATCTAGGATTATTTTATAATCTCAGACTTTGGGTGGGCAATTTTATACATATTTGAAATCTCGCTTTTAATTACGGACTGGGAGTTAAGCACGAAAAAGTAGATCATCTACTTATAGGTATGTGAACATATGTATTATAAGTTTTCTTTCAGTCGCAATGGATTTGCATTCTCCGATCGATATACATACGTATAAACTGCTTTATACGGCTCTTGTAGAGTATGCAGTTATTGTTTGGAGACCTTATGATCAAGCAGAATCAAAATATTTTTTATATGTGCATGCTTTACGCTTCTTACGGCTTAAAACGCCTGTTCCATCTTACGATTCTCGACTTATGCTAACTAATCTGGACTCTTTGGAGAAGAGAAGAATGGACCTTTTACACTCCTGTGATTAAAGGCATCCTTAATTATCCAAAGTTACTCGAGCGAATAAGTTTTAATGTTCCGCAGAGGAGCCTACCCAATTCTTGCACTTTTTATGAGGAAAACTTTAAAGAGTATATTTTACATTCATCGGGAGACACTTACTACCTTCTTAAGCATTCGTAAGCCGTAATCGAAGTCCCACCATCACCCACAGCAGATGAAGGGCTCCAGCTACCCCGAGAGATCCGCGTAACCTCGTTTCCACGACAGTCGGTTCTACGTTACCGAAACGACCCGGATTTATATCCGGCCAAGGACTGTCACTCCAGCAGCATTCCCCGTATGTAAGTGTGGGGAATGTTTATGCTGCTGCTACAACAACAACAACTACAACCAGCGTAACCTTGGCCCAATTACGTTCTGGATACTGTAGCAGACTAAACTCCTACCTATCCAGATTTGACCCCGACATACCAAATATATGTCCAGCATGCGAAGTTGACCGGTGATATACATAACATTGACAGGGATAAGTATACTGCTACAACAACAACAACAATATACCATGTAACTCGTATCCGCGGTGGATATATGCCGGATATCTTACGCAACAAATAGATGCCATTAAATTATCTACCAGATTATAATAAAAAATGTCACTCTCACAATATTTCTGTTTTTTATTATCATTTTAAGTTATGAAGCTCTCAAAAACACCCGATATAAGATCTAGACAAACTTTGTTTGCGTTAACTGCATTTTATTTATACAACAACCAAAAAAATTTACCAACGTACCTGAGAATGCCTCGAAACTAACTTACTTTGAAAAAACCACATTACCTAAAATAATAAATCTTCTTCTTAATTGGCGCTATAACCGCTTACGGGATTTTGGCCGAGTTTAACAAAGCGCGCCAGTCGTTTCTTTCTCGTGCTAACCGGCGCCAGTTGGACACACCAAGTGAAGCCAAGTCCTTCTCCACCTAATCTTTCCAACGCAGAGGAGGCCGCCCTCTTCCTCTGCTACCACCAGCTGGTACCGCATCGAATACTTTCAAAGCCGGAGCGTTTGTATCCATTCGGACGACATGACCCAGCCAACGTAGCCGCTGGATCTTTATTCGCTGCGCTATGTCTATGTCGTCGTAAAGCTCAATAATAAATAGGAATAATAATAAAAATAATCTTTATGTTATATATAAAAAAGAATGTTTGTCTGTATGTCATCGATGAACTCAAAAACTACTGGACCGATTCTTATAAAAATTGGTATATATATGAATTTTTCCACGGAGAAGGTTTGTAGAATATGTTCATTGCTGCCACTCGCCACCAAGTGGCGCTGCAGAGTAGCAACTTCTGTCCCGTTCAACCGATCGTCATAAAAATTAGTATGACCATGTATTTTTACACAGAGGAAACGAATATGGCACGTTCAAGACCCGCTGATGAACTTAATGCGTGTCTTAAATCATCAGTTCTATGGCGTCATTTACAGAAATTGACTTTGAAAACTAACATGCGTGTACAACTACCACGGGATGCATCGGCTGGAAATTTTGCGAAACAATTATTGGATATTGAAAATGGGCGAATGGAAATTGATGAATCTACACAATGTATCACCCTGCCAGCAAGCTTCTGTAAGATCACAGAAAGCATCGACGAAAAGGTGCAAAAAGTTTTCCCAAATATTGCACAAAACTACAAAAACCATCGGTGGCTCAGTGCGCGTGCTATATTAGCAGCCAAAAACAGCGATGTCACTACCATCAACTTCATCATTCAGCAAGGAATACTCAGTGACACGACAACACATAAGTTCATCGATACTGTGGAGAATCTAGAAGAGGTTGTCAACTGTCCAACTGAATTCTTAAATTCGCTTGATTTGCCAGGAATGCCGCCGACCGTCCTTACATTCAAAGTTGGCGTACCCATCATTCTTCTTCGAAACATAAATCGACCACGACTTTGCAACGGAACCAGACCCTTAGTAATGTCACAATTTTTTCGAAATAAACAAAATCGAAAAAATGGTTTAGAATGAATTGAATATTTGTGTACTGATTTTTCTTTAAAGTTATTTTTCTAAAATTTATTTTAGTTGTAGGCGTAGCAACACGCACCGGGTACAGCTAGTTAATAAATAAAATAATAAACCAAAAGTTTGAATTTAATAAAATATGCATAGTAAAATATCCTATTCAAAACTTCGAAAACCGCGTTCGCTGTTTGAGTCTTTCATTTAGTTGTCGTGTGAAAAAACATAACTTAAAAAAATGTCAGCGCCTTTTACAAGTGTGAGAAAGTTTCCCCTATAATCGGCATATGGAGAGCGTAAACCACCCACAAAACACAACAAAAAAGTAGCTGCAGGCACAAACCTTCTATAGGGTGGGCCATGTAAAATTTGCTTTTTGAATCGGCTATAAAAAAAAAACTAATCAATATTTTTTCAAACTTTTTTTTTTATTTTGAAGATGGAACATTGTCATTTATGAATGAAAAATAATATCGTTCAAAAGACTGGCTTTACAGTAGGCCATTCGATCAACCCGAGCACATTTTCGATTGTTTGGGCTCCAATTTCATGAATGGCTACTTCGATTTCGTGTTTTAAAGCATCAAACGTCTCTGGATGGTTCGCATAGCATTTGTCCTTAACGGCTCCCCACAAAAAATAATCCAACGGGCTTAAATCACAGCTCCGAGGCGGCCAATTGATATCGGAATTTCGGCTGATTATTCGGTTTTCAAAAACGGTAGCCAAAAGTTCGAGTGTAACTTTGGCAGTGTGACAAGTTGTACCGTCCTGTTGAAACCAAATGCCGTCCATGTCATCATATTCAATTTTTGGAAACAACTCGTTCAGCATGTCACGGTAACGCTCGCCATTTACTGTAACCGCGGCTCCTCGCTCATTTTCGAAAAAAAATGGCCCGATGATGCCGCCAGACCAAAAACCGCACCAAACAGTGACTCTTTGTGGATGCATTTGCTTCTCTACAGTAGCGTGTGGATTTTCTGAGCCCCAAATCCGACAATTTTGCTTATTGACGTAGCCACCGATGTGAAAATCAGAGAAGAAGACTCACCACTTTGGAAATAGGTTTTCCATATTTCCCAATTTTGTTCAAGCGTATAGCGTCTCATTTCGTAAATGTCAAACCTTTAAGTAAATTATGAACACATTTGAAATGTCATTTGTGTTACCATTCTCAAAAAAATAGGTGGTTCAAAAAGCAAACACTATATGGCCCACCCTGCAGTCAAAAGGCAGCGTATCTAGCAGAAGATTTTAGACAGTCGCTCCCAAGACAGTCGGTTCCACGTAACCGGAACGATCCAGACTTACAGGACTGCGACTTCAGCAGCAATTTTCACGCTGCTACAACAACAACTTCCTGCTTTAGACGAAATTTCAGCAATTTGCAGAGCATCTCCGTAAATCTAATTTGAGGAATCCCCTGCCCAAACTCAATTCCAATATTTCTTCTCTTCAAACATCGCTTTACAATAAACACTTTTCTAAATATTTTGGCATTTATTAATTAACTAATATTACACGCGCCAAGAATGTCACAATATCCAAAATATCCTTTATCGAGTTAAAGCTAAATTTATAAAATATAACATCAATTATGCCTCGGTAACAAATGCAATGCATTAAAATTTGCTAAAATGTAAGGTAGTGAATGAAAGTTATGAAATTACATGCGAGAATGATAAAACCTAACAAAGGTTGAAACAATTATGTACACGAAAAACTCGTTTATCAGACATAAAATAATATAAAATAATGAAAAGTTAAAAAATTATATTAATAAAAATTTAACATAAATTAACGTAAGCATTAACAGAAAAATCACTTATAAAATAAAAGCATGAATGACAACATTTCGTGACAGGCACGAAGAGTACGCACCATTTGAACGGAAAATTGGAAAAGTGGTTACACAAATAGGTATAAAAAAATAGAAATGTATGTCGTTAACGTTGAGACAGCAAATGGGTTTATTTTTAAATGAAATGGGCTAATTAAAATCTACATATGCAGCTAATTTAATGTGGTTTGGCGGCAACTCACAAGGTTTTCAAACCATTTCGCAGCAGATGCGCCACCAGGTGAGTGCATATAGTTGCATGGCAGTCTCGTGTTTAAATTGTATATTCTAATTGCAGTCTGAACTTGATTAATTTACTTACATCCTACTATAAAAGCGACAGTGGCTTTGAATATTGCATTTTTAAACAATAATTGCGCGTTTTTAAAATTTCGAACCTTACAAATAGTGCGAAATACCAAGGTTTGAAGGTTTTTCGTAGAATTTTAGCTAAACTAAAAAGGCAATTGGCAGTAAAAAATAAAATGCAATTTGTGTGGATATTGGAGGCAGCGACTGTGTTGCATTTCTGCGCCGTCAAGAGACAACGCTAGCGGTGGCAGCGCATTTTGAAGGTGTGGAACAACAAACCATGCTCACGTCAAGTTGCTTAGTGGGCGAAAGCGCACTGTCACACTGTTGGTTGGCGCTCATCGAGTACGTGGAACAAGATCCACTGGTCGGCATTTCATTGAAGCCACTGTCAGTACGATAGAACAATGCACGCGTACTCTCACCGGCGGTGTCTGAACACTTGTCATCATTGCCACACTTCTCAAGCACACACGGGGTCTCCTTTTGCAACTGCTCCTGCAGCTGCTGCTGTTGCTGCTGAAGTTCATGCTCTTTGCCAATCAACTCATCCACAACGGTTATATCGATACGTGGCACATCTATAGGCAATTTTAGTTTGCTTGGTTTCGCATGTTGTTGCCTCTCATCTTCTTCTAGGTCTTCGTCGTCTAGCCAATTAAGCGAAAAAGATTGTGATAGATTTTTACGACTTGCCGAACGTCTCTTACTGCGTGGCGTATCCGTTGAGCTGGAAGAGCTGCAATTGAAATTTTGTGCAGACAGCTGGGAAACTTGCATATCATCGTCCTCAATTAAATCTTGTGTATCGTCGTGCGCAAACATATCATACTCCAGTGCTTTTACATTGCGTGGTTGTGTATGCTTCATGCATTTGGAACTATTTACCGCCAAGCGACTAACTTTCATATTGAAACTACTGTCAATCGATTGCTGACCGTTTGCCGCTTTGAGGTCAGCAGTCTTATAAATTGGCCGCAAAGGCGAGGAACTGCGATCGGGCGTAAATTTTTCGCTTTCGTTATGGCCATCCATGTAAGCCAGTGAGTGGTCGTCAATGGTAGTTGCTTCGCTTTGATTCAATGCCTTACATCGATAGCTATCATTTGCTGATTGCGGCAATTTGTTCTTTTGTTGCGGCTTCTCGCGGCATCGCCTACTTGTTTGCCGCACTGGCGGATGTATTGGCGATAGCTGTTCCGCGTCTGCAAGTTCTTCCACAAAAGTATGTATACGTGACTTCATTTCGCTGGGGTGTTCGTGTGGCGATTGCGGCGAGTTGAAAAATCCATACGAAGCTGAAATTGGCGAAAGTGAACCGAATGAGCTCTTTTCCAAAGAGTCGGAGAGTTTGCCGACGATGGCAAATTGACCGCCACGCAAACTGCCACAAGTAGATGGGCTGGAATTTGAATGGTTCGTTTTAGATTTTGTTTCCGATGTACCCTTGTCCAGCACTACAATGTTATTCATATCGAATAGCTTGCGACGCAATGACATGTCTTTAGCATCATTCATACTTGACATATTTGAATCGCTACTAAATCGTATATGGGAATCTATGTCACAGGTGTAGCGATCGGCAACAGCCAAGTGCGGTTGAAAATATGGCATTAAAGCTTCTTCTAGTTCTGGTGGCAATATCATAGGTAACGATAATTCCGTTTGTGTGCCACAATCACGTATACGAAGTCCTGATTTTGTAATTGGTGTATTAATATTTAGTTCGGAAAGTACGATGCGGTGACTACGAAGCGGGCAATCTACTGGGCTTGGCACAATTTGGTGTTCCTTGAAATATGAGCTTATCGCTGATTGTGCTTTGGCTTCATAATCAGGATCGGGAGAGTCATGAAATTGTGTTTCATGCGGTTCGACATTTGCTGGTTTCAACGAAGACACCTCATCAATGTTCCATTCAAATTGTGTAGACGATAGTTGTGGCGTCGTGGGACGTTGAAACAATGATGGACTAAGAGCACATACAAAAACTGAAACCAAGTGAAGAAATATAATACCGATTATACTAACCTTCCAATTAATGGCAAGTGCAGACGTTCCGCCAAACCGGGCTCAAAGGGGTTTCGTATGCGGTGCAACCGTTTCGCAGGAGGCGTAGAACAGGATATATATTTTGAAGAACTGCTCGCGGCACTGCTATTCGTCGTTGACATGCTACAATTAATCGATTTGCTGGGCGTTCGAGGATGCAGCAACTTTTTTTGGCATCTACCTCCTCCGGGTGTTGTAATAATTTCCATTACTTCGTTGTTTACTTTGTGGACCACTGTTCCACTCATCTGCATAGTTGAATACAGTTTGAGTGGTGTCCTAGTCTTCTCATATTCCATATTTATATGTTATATTTTATATTTTATTAAGTAATATAAAATCTATCTTACCGCGGAACTATATAAGTTCGTCGCCGGTCAAAAATTCGAAAAACTGGCTGACAAAATAGAATTTCCCTAACAACCGTTGGCCGTGATTGCAGCTGGGATATTTAGCACAGTGTTGCAATGTTGAGTAACAGCTACAGATAAAAAATAGATTTGCATGCATTTGAAGTAACGAGAAAGAATTAATTAAATTGAAAAACTAAATTAATAATATATGACCTCAAACACAGGCATAACTTCATAAAATTTTAAGTGTATTGGAAGTAAAAGATAATAGAAGTGACAAATATTATATAATAAAAGTGGCAAGCTAAGAAGTTTACAATATTATAAAATATACAAAGATTTTGTTTGCAAAATCAAATAATGCTTAAATTATGGAAAGTAAATAAAATTTTAGAAACAAATTTTATTGTGCAGTTTTTGCCACAACAAGGATTTCTCCCTTATCACGACTTTTAATTAATTCAAAATATACTCAAATGATTACCTATTAAGGAAGGGGTAGTAGGTAAAGTAAAACAAAATAATAATTACTGTCGAAAATAGAAAGAATATAAATTTCATTACTTAAACGAGAAATATTATACGCAAGCAGCATGTTAAATCTACTTCCTTTGATTTTCCAATAAACAACATAAGCTTGACTACTCCAAACCCCAAATTTTATCCTACTTCCACCAAGTAATGAGTGCAGACAACGACAGTTGTTTTTTCTCTTTAGCTAAATTCTTACTTGCCGAGATAGTTTAAAGGTATTTTTTGCAATTGAAGGCCCATTAGATAGTATTAACCTTCCGAGTGATGTAAAAAATTTTGACGTGAGGTTTCTGAGTTTGCACCTTTCTGTGGATTTGAGCAAATATCAAGACGTATGAAAGAAAACTCTTTTAATAAGCAAATCAATTATATAATATCGAAGTCCTTATCCGGTTTTGTTAGGCGCAATGCCATTAAATTCTCTGAATCGCACACATTTAAGCTGCTCTTTATATCGCTTTGCTAGGTTATATCTGAAATATGCTGTTTTATAAGTCGACCGATCCCGGCAATAGAATTGAACGTGTTCAAAATTTGTTTCTTAAATTCGCTCTTTCCTCTATGATATGCCACCTTTAACTCCCACTCATCTCCTGCTCTTAAGCCTTAAATCTTTTGAAAATCGGTTCCAAGTTTATTTACTTATAAAATCTTTATCCATTCATTTTACTTACAAAATCTTTGTTTATTTATTTTACTTGCAAAATCATTATACATTTATTTTACTCAACAAAAAGTATTGTACATGCGTTAATTTAACAGAAAATGGAAAGACAATTAAAATAAATAATTTCATAAATGTAAATATACAAAACCCATGTATATTTTTTTTTTTTTTTTTTTTTTTATTTGAAAATTGGAAAAAGTAATGAATTACAATCTCAATGAATTAAAAAGCATTAGCGACTAGGCCATCAGCTTTACGTAACATAAGTATTTATATAATAATATTCGTGTATAATTTAGATTTCAAAATACAAATTAATTTTGTAAATAAAATGTATAAAACTTTTAATGTTTTCTGCGTTAACTTCGGACAGAAGTTCTTCTATTGTGTGGCTTGATATTGATTGTCTTATTGAATGTAATGCTTCACAATTTGTAACGATGTGTTGGATAGAAAGTGTCTCTTCGTTGCAGAATTGACAAACGTGGTATTGTAGGTTGTTGTTTTGAAAGAGGTTGCTGTGGGTCAGGCGTGTATGTCCAAGCCGAAAACGAGTATAAATAATCGTGTTTCGCCTTGTGGTTGTTGCTGGGAAGATTGGAGGGTTGAAGCTTGGATTAATGCATTTATAATAATGGTTTATGTTTTGCCATCGTTGTAACATTTGTTGTCGATTTGCTTTGTTAGTTGCGTTTTTTAGGTCGACCTTGTTAAAACTGTATATTGTGTGTATTAATGTATATTAATTTTGGAAGTTTCATGAGAGAATTCTGAAATTTCCCTTTTCTTGCACATTTAAGGCACCATTTAAAAAATTCCCTTCTAGCAGTGCTTCCCAATTCGGAAATATTTTGCCGGTCTTTCCTTTTCGTTTACCTGCCAATTTGTACCAGTCAGTTTTCTCTTTCTGGTCGAACACTGAATCGATTTGTCTTCTTCTTGCTCGCATTTTCTCAGCTGAGTTCGCTGTCAGAATCGGACGCTTCACTGGAACGACGCAATACATAGGGTAGCGGCCGATAAAAAACAACCACAAAAGCGAAATCTGCAAACAACAACAAAATAGTTGAGGTAGCAGCAGTGGCAGTAGCAGAGAAGCCAGCCAACGGGCAACGAAAACGAAAAGCTGGCTGCTCCGTGCGGTTGCGGACGGACGGGACGGCGAAAAAATCGAATAACGAATCGGTCGCAAAGGCGAAAGGCAAAAGGCAGTGAAACGGCAAGACGAAGAATCGGTGCGTCGCCAGAGGGCATTAAAGAGAAGTTGGATAAACTCGGTAAAAATCTGTGCACTGTGCAAAAGGTCGTATCAGCATAATTATCGATTGACTAGGGGAATAGCTCCTGGAAGAAAAGGCAACAAAATTCTGCGAAAACAGCGTAAAAGTATAAAAGCTGCGTTCGCATCGAGGAAGAACGAAACAGAAGCGGTTGGAGCACGAGCAGGAGAAGGAGCTGGTGGCAGCAGTAGAGTAAAGAGTGGAAATAGTAGCAGGGACGGCCGGTGTGCTGTTGATTCGAGAGCTGAAGGTGCCGGTGTTGGTGTTAGTGTGTGCATTTGTAGTGGTGATAATAGTGCTGGTGTCGTTGGCGTTGACGTACAGTGCACCGAACACGAATATTGTAGAAAGGCAGAAAGGGGTAGTCGTACTGACAGTAAAAGTGCACCAGAAGGTGCTGCCGCGGCTTCGACAACGAGGCATACTGGAGGAGCAGTCACTGGGTGTAAATCAGGTGGTGCGGGTAGAACGGTAACAGCATCAGCTGAAACAGGAGCTGGTAGTATATGTGGTCGCAGCAGTGGTAGCGGCAACAGTAGTAATAGTAGTAGTATCAGAGCCAGCGCCGGCGCAGGCGCAGACCTAGAAGAAAAGCAGCTGACCGCAACGCCACCACTACGCAGGACACGCAGCCAACAACAGCTGCAAAAAGAATACGCGAAAGGGCAGGACGAGGTGACCGGTAGAACTGGTGGCGCAGGTAGCAGCGGTGTTCGTCGCACGGAAGCTGCTCCAGCAGCAGCGGGCGCTGTTGGCCAGGGCTGTGAGTTGACGACAACCATGGCGGAGACGGGCTGCAAGCATTTCCAGGCGTACGTGAAGGAGCAAAGCTTGGATACATTTCGCATTATTGATGCATACTTTTCGGCGTGTGTGAATAAGGATGCCCGAGAGAAAAAGGTGTGAAAAAAAAACAAACAAAAGAAATGTATATGATAAGGAAAATTTTTATTTTTTTCATTCATTGTGTGCAGTAAGTTTATTAAGTAAATAGTTAACGATCGTATGGGCCACCTACTATTATGATAAGCATTCCAACCTTATCCTGTTGTAAACATCATTTGTGTATTTTTGCAGGCGCTTTCCTGCTGTTGCTTCGAGTGTGGCAGCTATGGGCTGCAAGTTTATGCCTGCCTTCACTGCATCTACTTTGGATGCCGTGGCGCACACATCGCTACACATTTACGTGCGAAAAAGCATGCAATCGCGTTGGAGCTGTCACATGGCACATTGTATTGCAATTCTTGTCGTGATTTCATCTATGATAGCCGTTGCCGAGAGATAGCGATGGTCAATCGACGTTTGGAAGCAAAAGACCTAAGTAAGAGTCTTAGTTGGCAGCCCTGGATACCGACGCCAAAGGAGACAAATTTACTGTTGGCTAACCCGCGACGTCGACATGTGCGCGCCAACGAGACGATTGGATTACGCGGCTTAATTAATCTCGGTTCCACGTGTTTCATGAATTGCATAGTGCAGGTAAGGAATGAGAGTGTGCATGATTCATGATTGCAATTTTTTTATCGCATTCTTTTATAGGCATTAATACACACACCACTACTCTCTGATTATTTCTTATCGGAGCGACACGAGTGCAACGCCAAGTCATCATTGAAGTGTCTCGTTTGTGAGGTTTCTCGGTTATTTCAGGTTTGTTATATACAAATATTTTGTCTTTCATTCTTTACTTTGCATATTGCTTTTGATCAGGAATTCTACAGTGGCTCTCGCTCACCATTATCTTTGCATCGCCTATTGCATTTGATCTGGAATCATGCAAAACATTTGGCCGGCTATATACAACAAGACGCGCACGAATTTTTCATTGCCACGCTGGACGTGTTACATCGCCACTGCATTAAAGCAAAAACAGAGTGTGAAAGTGCCAATAAGCAGAACAATGCCACATCGTCTGGTGGTAGTGGTACGGGTGGTGCAGGTGGCGGAAATCAGCAAGTGAATAGTAATGCAAACTTGAATAGCAACTGCCCGACGCAGTGTAACTGCATAATAGATCAAATATTTACTGGTATGCTGCAGAGTGATGTGGTGTGTCAAGCGTGTAAAGGTGTTTCAACCACAATTGATCCGTTTTGGGATATATCATTAGATTTGGGCGAGACGGCTCATGGTGGCGCCACGCCAAAGACGCTAATCGATTGTTTGGAGCGTTATACACGCGCTGAACACCTCGGCGAATCGGGGAAAATCAAATGTTCCACCTGCAAATCATACCAGGAATCAACGAAACAATTTAGCCTGCGCACACTGCCCAGCGTAGCGAGCTTCCATTTGAAGCGTTTCGAGCATTCCACATTGATCGGCAAGAAAGTCTCCACGTTCATCTCATTCCCCGTTGAATTTGATATGACACCATTCATGTCTGAGAAAAATAATGCTTATGGAGATTTTCGTTATTCACTGTATGCTGTAGTCAATCACGTGGGCACCATCGATGCGGGCCACTATATTGCCTATGTGCGACACCACAAGGATACATGGGTTAAGTGTGATGATCACATTATCACCACGGCGACGTTGAAACAGGTGCTGGACAGTGAAGGGTATGTACATACGTGAAGTGAAATCTACATGAATAATATAAAAGACAATTCGTGTTAAATGCCAATGTGCAGATGTGTGTTTGTAATTTGTAACTACAGTTTTTTCAACTTAATATTCAAATGTTCAACAGATATTTGTGTTGGTTAAAACTCATATCGTAAACAACCTCAAATGTTAATTTTTCTTTCTTTTCGTTTTCAACTTTTAATCTGTTTTTCTTTTTCCATTTTTTCTTTCAGCTATTTACTATTTTACCACAAGAACATTTTGGAATATGAATAGACTGGTTAAACATAATAATAATATTAATTATAAAATACAACAACAAACTACTACTCTTAGTACTACATACGACAACAAGAAGAATACAAATACAAAAGCGTACCACATCAAACAACTACATTTACAAATACAAACAAATAATTAAGCTATTATTAATAAATGCCGTAAACAAACAGCTGAAGGTGGCCAGCGAAGAAGCAGAGCAGCAAACAGTAAGCATTACTAAGGCAATGCGATCTATACATACATAGCAAAGCAGACACCACTAACAAAAGTCCGAGGAGAAGAGATAGAAGCAAAAGAATTTGTGCAACTCTAGCTGATCACGGATCATGTGTTCGCACTGTGAAGCGTTGGTGGGATGTATGACTCGGTGGTGGCGCAAGTGAAAACGCCACCGCTTAACAGCCTAAAGCACTTACAATTTCCCGCAGTAGCAGCCGTGCTAATAGTAATGAAAGCAGCAGTAAATACACCTCTAATGCTAAATATGGTTTAACAAAAGAAAACAAAAATAGTATATAAAATATATCTAAATAATTTTTATTTATTCTAAAAAAAAAATGAAAGAAAACAGAAACGAAAAACAAAAAAGTACTCGTTAGCCGCTTTTATGGCGATTTTATTTACTTTCTTTCTTCCGTAACTGTTTGTCGATGGTTTTATTTCTCTTTTAATATTAGCTTCATGCAGCATTTTTTCTTAACGCGTTTCTGAATTAACAAATCTCTATTGCTTTTAGTTTTCTTATTTAATTTCCCATTAGTTTTCTTCTTTTTTTTCGTTGTGCTGGCCAACGTTTTCCACTCTTTTTCGCGTATTTTGTCTGGTGTGCACAAGCAACTAATTATACTATCTTCGCCCTTTATTACTGCGCACTCTACGCCGGTCTTTCACGGCCGACGTTTATCGCATAGTTGGCAGCGCTCGGGTAAATTGACTGGACGCGTCAGTGGGCAACGGCCGCTGGCATTAGATGCGTGCGAGTGGCACTACATCGGATATGATGAAAATTTTTAATGTCAATCCTAATTTTGCAATTGGAAAAAAAGAATTTGCAAAATTTTTAATAAAAATTATCATCAGGTTTTAAATTCATATTGGCTAATAACAAAACAATTTAATCGATCGCTCTTCACCTTCTGCATTAAATTATGCGTTTCTAATGCAATAATTGAATTGTTGTTGGAACGTGGATGTAAAAAAAAAAAATATTTCTATATATTCATCCAAATGCAAAAGCTGATAAAGTCAAATAAGTTGTTTTGTCGAAATTCCACATATATGTACATACATACGTGTTCGTATATATTATGTGCTTCCATTTGTAAACAATTTCATATCGCTACTTAAAAATAGCCGTCATGCTGCACACATTTATACAACAACAAAAAATTGCAGTTCAAATAAGGTTCAGTTAGTGATGCCAATTGCTGCCGAGCTTAGTCACCAACATTCTACTTCACTTTTGTTTTTGTTTGTTAATGTTTTATATTTTGTTTCGCCTTTATTTTTCCTTCATGTTTATCTATGCGTACATATATATGTATGTATATTAACAATTCGTAGTATTTGTAACATTCACAAATGTGTAAATTGAAATTAATGATTATTTTTCCTCTAAGCAACAGGCAACCATGTGAAAGAGAAAATATTTATAAAATTCTTCAAATGAAATTAAACAAAAAGAAAAAAGGAAATTAAAAAAAAAATTTAACACGCTTGCGCACCTTCTTATAATCCAGCGCACAAGCTAACACGGGCTCGTCCGGGAATTGAACCCGGGACCTCTCGCACCCGAAGCGAGAATCATACCTCTAGACCAACGAGCCATGTTATCGTTTTGCGCTAATAAGTAATAAGAGTGCAATGTGTTCGTGGTTGTTTTTTCTCTATTCACCATGATGGGTGGTTAATCGTTGTAGTGAGTATGGTGACTTTCAAATGCGCAGTGCTGTATTTTTGTGTACGACTAAAATTAGTTCCAAAAAATGTATAATGCATTTTGATCAACTGAATTGTAGTAAATTGTTTTAATAAATGATTTTACAAATGCACATGAACGCAGTTATAAATACAAAACGTAATTAAATATTTGTTTATTATAAATTTCAACGTCGATACTAAATATGTGTACATGTTTCAGCGTTCCCTTATCAGCAGAGTTTTTAATGATTCAGTTGGAATAGCTTACCGTTCATTGTATTTGTACAGACAGGGGCAACAAATTCAGGCGTAGTATTTTTTATTTTTTTATTGCAACTGAAATATATTTTACCAACTTTATTATAGTCATCTAAAGTGGAATTGATATTTCTTTTTTTCTGGAAGGAATTAATATTTCGTTTTTTTCTGGAATTGATATTTCTTTTTAAGAAAGTAAATTGGGGCATTTTGAAATCAACTTATTTTGCGTGTTTAGGTATTTACTTTAAAAATTGTTTACGAACAAAAAACATAACGAACAACTTAATCTGAAAGAAAAAATATACAGAGCTTGCCTAATGGAGATAAGTTATATGTGGATATTGACCAAATATTTAATAAATCGAGTCCATTTTTATTATTTATGGAGTAATAAAGCTTTTTAAAATGAAAAAGATTTCAAACTCAGTCACATAATAGTGATGGAAGGGGCGACAAGAAATATTAAAAAAGAAAAAACAAAGTTATTTCAACAGCAGTGTGTGAGGTGTAAAGTAGGATACAGACGACAAATATCTCTGCTATCGTTTGACACAGACGGCGACTGGCTCATATGTGATTTCGTGCTCATAGCATTAAGATGGATAGCAAAAACCCTGATGATGAGATTGCTGTTTGTTATTTATGTTTGTTTAAAAGGAAAAAGAAAGTAAAACGTTGAAAAATATGGGTGAAATATTGACAAATAGAAGAAGAAAGGGTAAAGGTGAAGTGTAAAGAATTAATTAATCCTTGAATTAGTTTGTTTATTTGTGATCTTACAAATCACAATATTACCAAGGCATTTACAGAATTTTCACAAACATGTTATTTCTCCTACTTTTGTTTATTTTGTATTGGAAAGGGAGTTGACGCCAGACTAGTCGAAATCGCGAAAAATAAAGTAACTGTTTTTGGCAAGGCGCCACCTATGGCACTCAATTCGCCGTAATTGCAAACGATGTTCTATCAATTCGCCCTGATATGCTGTTATTTCTTCATTTTCCACAAACTACCGTTATGCTCACCATTATTCGAATAAAAAGAAAATTACTAAAACGTCCGCTTTCGTTTGGATTTTGTTAATATTTGCATTATTTTATTCGTGACTTAAACAAAATGCCTCGTAGAAATAGAAAAAAAAGTTCACTTAGTGATCGTTTAGACATCCTACGGAAAAACAACGTTTCAGCTGGTATAACTGGAACGATTAGTGACAATGATGCCGCGGATAAAAGTACCAATAAGTCGATTTCAAATGAAATACAGCCAATTCCCGAAGGATGCATTTGTCAACGTGATGCCAAAACATTTGTGTGCATCTGTTGCAAAATGTTCAGTTTCGGGCGTATCTCTGAGTCTTGTCCTATTCACCCAAATGTAAGTCAAGCCAAATGTGCCACTTGGTATACTGCATAGAGAATACATAAAAATCAGCATCAACATCTGTCTCTGCTACAATATTTGTGTACAAAATTCTTGATAAGATAATTGGCATTTTGTAAGGAAATAATTTTCTTTATCCTCATAGGTTACTTACTTGATGGATTTCTCGTGCTGCCCCTATTGCTATGGACAGGCTGAACACCTTCATGTTGTTAATATGGAATATGAACGATATTTCAAGATATAATTTGTATATATGTACATATGTACATACTCATCATGCTTGCGGTTAGTGAATATAAAATAATTATTTAACATAAACAACTGCGTTCGATTTGATTTATA